>CM035105.1:29657643-30257643 GCA_020205505.1 Panax japonicus
CAGCTAAATGCGCCTTTGGCGTTAGATCGGGCAAGTTGCTAGGATTTCTAGTCAGCCACAAAGGGATTGAGCTAGATCCCACCAAAATCCAGGCCATTACGGAAATGCCCATTCCTCGGACAGAGAAAGAAATACAGGGATTTTTTAGAAGAGTCAACTTCATTAGCCGGTTTATCTCTTAACTCACAGCAACCTGTGAGCCAATCTTCAAGCTATTAAGGAAGAACTCCTCCATGAAATGGAATGATGAGTGCCAGAATGCCTTCATCACAATTAAAGAATAGCTAGTCAAAGATCCCATATTGGTACCACCTAGGGATGATGTTCCCCTGTTCATGTACCTGTCCATAAGAGACAACACCATGGACTGTATACTGGGACAGAAGGACGATAGAGGCCAAGAACGAGCTATCTATTACCTCAACTAAAGATTCAGAAGCAGTGAACACAAGTACACTCTGATTGAGAAGACTTGTTGTGCTTTAGCATGGGCTTCCATGAGGTTACAACATTATCTCCATGGTCACACAACCCATCTCATATCCCGCGTGGATCCTCTCAAATACGTGTTCAATAAACCCATGTTAAATTGCCGGCTGTCCAGATGGCAGTTGATCCTACAATAATTTGACATCGTATATGTGACTCAAAAGTCCATCAAAGGTCAAGGAATCGCGGATCAACTGGCCGCCGCACCTTCAGGGGATTTCAAACCCTTGGAGATATACTTCCCCGATGAAGGAGTAATGACAGTTCAACAAAACCATCAGTACGATACACACCAAGCATGGAAGATGTATTTCGATGGAGCTATTAATATGGAAGGTTCTGGAGCTGGAGTAGTTCTAGTATCTGGTACAGGGGAGCAGTATCCCGTCGCCGTCAAATTGCAGTTAGTCAGCACCAACAACACTGCTGAGTATGAAGGCTGTCTTATGGGGCTAAAACTTTCCCGTTCAATGGGCATCATGCGGTTAACTGTCTTTGGGGATTCAGAGTTGGTAATCAGACAATCCACCGAAATCTATCAAACCAAGGAACTACATTTGCTGCCCTGCCATCGAAAAGTTTTATGGATGGTTTTGGAGTTTGAAGAAATCTCTTTTCAACACGTTCCACGTAATAGGAATGACTTTGCAGACGCATTAGCAACTTTGGCCTCCTTGATTCGCATATCAGACAAAGAACACTTGCCAAGCGTCACAATTTCCCTGCACAAGGCCCCAGCCTATGGGAATTATGTTGGAAAAGTATCGGATGAGCTACCTCCCATCCAGCATCCTTGGTATCAGCATATCAAGGAATATCTACGAGATGGATCTACACCCGTTGAGGCGAGCCCGACTGAGAATAGGCGGATCCATCCAATTGCTATGAAATTCTGCCTGAGTGGAGATGCGCTCTACAAAAGAGATGCAGGACTAGGTCTCCTCAGATGCTTAGACAAAGATCAAACCCAAAGGATCATGGATGAAATCCACGGCGGAGTCTGTGGCCCCCACATGAGTGGCCCCCTCCTTGTCAAGAAAGTCCTCAGGACAGGACATTACTGGCTATCTCTCAAAGCTTACTGCAATGACCACATCAGGAGATGCTATCAGTACCAAATTTATGGGAATGCTATACAAGCCCCTCCAAGGGAACTCCACAATATGAGTTCACCTTGGCCCTTTTTAATGTGGGGAATGGACGTTATCAGGCTTATTGAGCCTAAAGCCAGTAATGGACATCGATTTATCTTCACCATGATCGACTACTTCACCAAGTGGGTAGAAACAACCTCCTTCCCCAGGGTTACCAAAGAAGTCATCTTTACTTTCATCAGAAACAATGTCATTTGTCGATATGGACAACTAGAGGTGATTATGTCAGACAATGCTAAGAACCTCAACAATTGAATGATGGAGGAATTATGCAGTAAATTCCACATCAAACATCTCAACTCTGTCATCTATCATCCGAAGATGAATGGTGCTGTTGAAGCGGCTAACAAAAACATCAAAAAGATCATGCAAAAGATGTCCGCCAACCACAAAGATTGGCCTGACCTATTTCCTCTTACTCTGTTAGCCTACAGAACCTAAATACGCACTTTCACTGCCCGGCAACCCCTACGCATTAACCTATGGGATGGAAGCAGTGCTCCCCATAGAAGTTGAAATGGAATCCCTCAGAGTGTTGATAGATGCTCAGCTGGATGAAGACCAATGGGTACAAGACAGGTATCACCAATTGTCTCTAATAGACGAAAGGCGAACCACGATTATCTTACATGGTCAGTTATATCAGCAGATGATCGCCAGATCCTACAACAAAAAAGTTCAGCTACGACAGTTTAAACAACATGACTTGGTTTTGAAGAAGATCATTGACAACCAAGATCAATCTAAGGGAAAATTTGCTCCTAATTGGGAAGGCCCGTTTGTTGTCAAGGAAGTATTGACAGGAGGAGCTCTCAGATTGCAAGAAATGGACGGTGATGAATTTCCACAACTCATCAATTTGGACACTGTGAAACGATACTATGTCTGAAGTTGCCATCAAATAAACATCCTGGTGTTGGATCATCATATCACCAATCATTCCGGTTCTTTAACCCTTTACCACATACAACTCTTCCACACTTTTCCCCTTCGGTAAACATACTTTTCAAGCCAACAGCCTGGATTTTCTGCATTCCTACGAGTTAGGTCATCCCGCTACGGATTGAACCTCTCGCATTTTCAGTTTGGATACACATACATGGGATCAAACTTCTCATACCTACAGTTTATCTTGAACCGAGGATTAAACTTTCTCTTCCCCGCAATCTGACCTGCACGTGGGATCACGCTTTTCCACTCGCCGTGAGAGGCGAACTACGTCGACCTGATCTCCTCTTCAATAGGATACGTAGGCAACCATTTCATATGGCCCGGTTGCAATAAAATAAAAAAAAACATTTCTACCCTCTTCTCCTCACAAAAACAAAAACAAATTTCTACACCATTCCTGCCACATACAGCGTTGAACCTTTTACACCAGGTTCGAACTACGCAGACCTGATCTCCTCTTCAATAGGAGTACGTAGGCAACCATTCATGGTGCGGTCTCACCCCATACCAAAACATAAACCATTGTCAACTGGTACTGGGTTCATCCTTCAATCCACTACATTTCATTCAGCTTCAAACCAAAGGGATGAAATTACCTGAACTCCTCCTAAATAGGAGATTCGGCGACCATCTAAGCTGCGATCATACCTTGAAGAGCAACACCAATCCATAAGAAATGGAATTAACTAGGTTTCTCCTAAATAGAAGTACTGGCAACCATCTGTGGTGCGGTCAATCTCAGAGATGAAAGCCAAACTCCTCTCTATATTTTAATACAGAAATTAGTTCCAAGACACCAAAGATGGTAGGGATACATACAAATCGATGATCCATTCTAAACTATCTAGAGACATCTCAATGTCCATCCCTCAAGGAGGAATTCAGAATACATCAAAATCGCAAGCCGTGAAGCAGCATGCAAAATATCAAGTAAGTAGCAAAGCATATCTAAAAGGGAAGTGATCAAAAATATATTTCCCTGTCATATATATATATATATATATATATATATATAAAATGCTGTTTGATATACACAATGTAAATTATACATGACAAAATGGATAAGCTAGTTTGTACAGGAAAATACAAGCCCATCTACAAGTCAGGGTATATGCGAGCTAACAAGCCCAACATGGCATCCCTCTTAGAAGAAGGAGGCGAAACTGTGGTCTCCTGTACTAGAATATCCACACGACCCAATAGATCTGCAGCCTTCTGCATGGTGACCATGTGATCATCAATATATGCGCTCATCTCTGCAATCATTCCAGTGGTAAGGGACCTCACTGCAGTACTATCTGTGATGGCTACATCCCAGGCATATATGGCACTATCTCGCTTGACTATCACTGCATCTCTGGCTGATCTAGCCTCGTCCTGCTCTACAACAGCGACATCTCTGCGAGCTAATGCCTCGTCTCTCTCTAATAGAGTTGCGTCTCTCTCATCAAGGGCAGTCAACATCATAAATCGAGCCTGATCTCTCTCAAAGGTCATCAGATGAAGACTCTACTCAAAGTACTGTGCTGAATGCTGAATCACAATAGTACTGGTACTGGGAGAATCTAAAAGAGATGCCGGCAACCCAGCACCTGGTTCCTCGTCGATGTGGGAATCAATGTCCTCCATGGACTCTCCCTTATCCGTCTCACTATCCGGTACTGTGGATACTGCTGCACCCGATGCAATCTGTATCTCCATCCATGCGGAATACTTTGCTGAACAACCTATATTGGCTCACAAAAAAATTAGCTATCTCCCGCTGATCCCACCATGCATACACACGAGATCGGTCTGCTGCGAGATCACGGCCAGCGGGTGATAAGTAGTCACGCCCGTCAAACTAGCCAGAGGAAGGTAGTCCATGCCCGGAGCATGAGTAATAAAGCTGTATAGTGAGCTAAGCCCCGAACATGGCAATATAACAAATGGATCTCTGATATCCGCCAAGAATTTGCACTAAGACATAACATCTATGCACTCTAATGGATGAAAGGAGTATGACATGGCTATATCGTGGGTGAACCAATACCCATGCCGTCTAAGAGTGCCAATTGGTCTGAAATGTGACATAAACCACAAATATAGCATGACCGAGCTCTCACTGAACACTCCTGTCGGATAAGTGTAGCAGTAGGTGGCTGACCGCAGGGTCTCTGCTATGATCATCGGTATAATGGTACGACCCACCCTGAGAGCTCTCACCGCCATAATGACTCCGATGTCTATCTCATCCATGTACCGTGGCATATAGACATACGACAATATGCATAATAGCAGTACATCAACCCTGGCTAGACGCCAATGATCCTCCGGTGCTGTGAAATCCCCGGAATGTAGTGAATAACTATCCTCAGATCCAAATCTGTCAAACAGAAAATGCTGGGATATAACGTGGCTCGATGTAAGCTCATCCTGCACCACTCTGTGCCTTAATCCAGTGAGGGTCATGAACTGTCAACTCATGTCCCCCAAAGCCATATGCACTCAAGGTCTGTCCAGCGACAACATCGTCAACCGTGCATACTCCTCCAGAGTAAGAGTCAACTCATGGGTCCCAAATCGGAAAACCTGCCTATTCGATACCCAATGCTCTAGCATACCATCCACAAACCATACGGGAACCTAAAACATCAATAAGGTCATGGTATGTTGCAACAAATGATCTATGGTCACCCTGTCTGATGGTGACATGTTATCGTGCCACGATCACATACTTGATGTCACCAATGATGGTGGGGTATGATCAATACGGATAACGATCGAAGAAGACATCTGTACGGGCCGCGTCATAAGACCATCCAGGTGTCAATGCTGAATATCTCTGAATATACATACATATGCATAACATGATACGTGCATTGCAGATAATAGATGGCAATATGAATCTGCCCTGTGGTGTTCCTAATAGCACGCTCTCCTAAATAGAGCTCCCAACCTCCATCTGTGAAGAGATGAACTCTCCTAGTAGAAATCACATACTCGACTCCAATTGGGTATCCATCCTCAAAACCGATGGTCATGTGTTCCCCTGAATAGGGAATCCATGTGATGGTATAAGCTGTCAATAACTCCAGCTGCATACGGCAGTGAGTGAAACCCTCAGCTACAAGGACCTCCGTCAAAATGGAATGATTACATCGTCGTCCTCATGGGTAGGTATCTAAACCTAACACACTCATAGGACGCAAGCATGGGAATCTCTCGTAGCCCCAGAACTGCCAACATAATGGCAAAACATCTACGGTCAGTAAATACTCTTAACCTATAAATGGAAAATAACAAGAGAAATACTCACCAGCAGAAATGGGTAAAATCCTAGCCAAGCCTCAGTCAAACCCTGTGAGTGCATACGCATGCCCAGAGGAAATAGGCGAAGGTGTAGGAGCCCCAATCATACTCTCCAATACGGTCCA
Source organism: Panax japonicus (assembly GCA_020205505.1). Taxonomy (NCBI): domain Eukaryota; kingdom Viridiplantae; phylum Streptophyta; class Magnoliopsida; order Apiales; family Araliaceae; genus Panax; species Panax japonicus. The sequence continues at coordinate 29,663,654 of CM035105.1, forward strand.
CATGACGTGTGGCGCTGATCAAAGAAAACAACACCGTAGAAGAGCTAATCTGCTATGAAGCAGCCTCTAATGATCATCAGGAACAATCGCCGAAGAACGCGATCCCTGACTCTGACATCATCAGGCATGAGCTCACTCAAAAGCCCACTCATAGCATCTACGCTCAAAGGACTGGTGTGGACAGTCCTGCCCTTGAGCGCCTCCGCCGGAACTCCTAACAAGGATCTGACGGCAGTAGGGGTAATATTCACCATACAAGGCACTGGCTCCCCTACAAACTCCATACCTATGATAAACCTCCAATCCATCGGCGTCATCATCACCTCACAATACAGCAGATGGAGTGACTGAGTCTGATGAAACCATCACTCAGACATGGCCCTGAGGTAACCCTAGGGACAATGACGGGGAAGGATGTAGAAGAATGCCCCGAATCCCCAATCATGCACTACCGCTCTATAATCAGGATGAAGAGCCTGATACAGGGAATGTATACTAAACCAATTCCCTCGAGACTGTGTGAAGCCAGGAACCTACGTGAAATGCAGATCAACATCAAAACTCTTTAATCCTCATCAATAGGAAAGAAGGAAGATTAAAATCTAATGTCATACCTCGTTAGAATTTAAGTGCATCGAGGGATGTCTGCTCAAGTAACCCATAAGCTATGGGTTTGCCACCTGAATACAAGGGAGCTCCCTACGTGGAACATGTGGAGCAGGAGCGGGATCCTCGATCGGAATATCCTCATCCTCATCCTCAACATCTGGCACGTCAGCCCGGACTGGATGAATCACGACCTCTACCAATCGACGAGGTTGTCTAACAGAACGGGGTTGAGGCACTTCAGAAGCCCTCCGCCGTATACCAGAAGTGGTCCTACGGGAACTACTCGGCTAATCTGGATCCATAATATCTGGACAATAAATCTCCAAATCACCTCAGAAAGGGTGTGGTATTTCCTTACCTGGAGCTTTTCAAAATGTATTTTATGACTATATGCATGCATTTACTTTAACACACAATGGAGTTAAAATGCATGACTACCCAATGCTTACATTTTGAAATTTTTTGCCATAGTCCACTTTGAAAATAGGACTATCCACATGCACATAGGCACGTCTAGGTGGCCATTCAGTAGCACACCTGCCCCAAAGTCATATACATAATATATGCATTAAAAATCATAATCATCCATGCATAAGGTTAACCTCAATATCAGGAGTACTTTTCCTTTCTACCTTTTGCTCATTGGACCTCAAATAGGACAAAGAATAGCAGAAAAAGGTGCCAATTTGACTGTCTCAAAAGCCAAATTTTTTCACATCATTATGTTCAGCATGGTTTAATACTATCATTTACTATGTTGAATATTTTTTATCAATTCATTTGTGCATACATAATCACTACTATGTGTTTAGATGCATTTCATGCCATAACTCAGAATCTAATGGATAAAAATTGGAAAAAAGACATGCATACGTTACCAGGATAGTGCAGAACACTTGTACGGTGACAGAATTTGTACAAAGTAGCCCGAACTCAGCAGATCTGAAGGAGGCTCTTGAATTTTCCTCTGCTAGACAAGATGAAAATGACTTGTGAGACCAACATGCTGGATTATAACATCCACGGTTGGCCGCAGGTCCATCTTCAGCTGAAGAAGGTGTTCCTACGGCACTCCTATGTGGGCCCCATCCCTCCTGCTCGATCCAGTTCGAGTTGCAAAGGAATTCTTGCTGACTAAAATAGTCAAATTAGGAATATAAACGATACGCGATTGAGCAAAACAACATACAATCCTGGTCTTCTCATATGGAACTTTGAGTCTGTACATCACTCATTGGTAGTCACCCGAACACAAGGTATACCTTGCCAATGATCTTAGTTGTTATAAATCACATTCGGAAATACCTTGTACAGGTCCAATGTCGCCAACTCCGGGTCATTACCCTAAAAGATCAATGTTGATCCCCGACGGGGGTTACAACGTAGATCCCCGACGGGGGTTACAACGTGAAGCCCCGACAGGGGATTAAAACATACGTTTTAGCCGTTGACACCGTATCAACGAATGTCAAGCAGCCTTGACGTTATCTCAGCCAATGGCGATTTAACCTATCAGAGCTCTAGAGCTATTCGAGGATTTCATGTTCGAGTACTCATATTCCCCAGCGGATCCCCGGCAGGGGTCACAATGCAATGTTTCGTTGATTAACACATCAAGGAAGGTCAAGCAACCTTGATAATCTACCCACAGAGTATCAATCGTTGAATCACACGTGAGCGAAGGTCAAACAACCTTGACAGTCTATCCCACAGGGTTTTCAGTCGTTGATTCACATTTCGGTGAAGTATACGTCAATAAAGGTCCGACATCCCAGAAATCATTTGCTGTTGACAGTAAATCCAATAGAATCTTGACATGTCCTGACGATACCAACCAGGAAAGGTCAATGTTATTAAGGAGGATTGATGATGGAATATGTTATAAACATCCTGAAACAGACCAAGCTTTATCCCCATAGATCTTTTACACATAAGAGGTACATCTTCAGGATCAAGTCGTTACCTAGGACCCAGGAATTTGGTGATAACCCCAACATCAACATCCTAATAGATTTAGATTACACATCAAAACTGGTCATCATTGCCAATCCCCAGTTGAAGCAACAGGGAGCCAGCAATCATCCCTAGCATGTTTGGCTACAACCCCGTACACATGCATCATACATTTGCAACATGTTGCTACATATAGTACCATATTTGTATTGTTTCATTTCAAGTGTCTAGGATTCTTTATCCTACCCATGCATTGCCTTGCATGAGTATGATAAAGAGGGACATCTATAGACACTCAAAATTTTCTGTACACCTGTCACTAACATTGCAGGAGGACAGATTCGTCTTTCAAGAGGGAACCCTGGAAGATAATCTATATCCATTCCGGATACTACCGGAAGTTCAGCATCAACCCCAGAACACACACTGGGAGTAACAACTCCAACCTCGAAGATAACCCTGAGGCGTACATATCCAATACCGAAACACACACCAGAGAAGACCAATTAATCTCGGAGATAACCCCGAGGTATCCAGTCTCAGTCCCAATCATGGGAATAGCTAACAACCTTGGTGATCAATCCCAGCACTCACAACGAGATACTCAGTACCAACCCAGAGATAACACCAGGAGGACATACACACCTCAGAGATGACACTGAGAACTTCTAACACGTGCAACAGTTCAATCACAGCGAAGCCCTGAGCAACGTCTACTTTATCAGCCCAAACCGGTGATAATACCGGTGAGGGTCAACCTCATCATCTTGCCAACATGATGCCACATCACGTCGTCTCAGCATTTTATACACACATCTCTACACAATGATGTCCTACAAGAATCAAGGAAAACCAATCCCGAGTGACTATTGTGCGGGGTAACAGATAGAATTTGAAGCTTGAATACCTAAGGGAATCGTCCCATCTTCAATGACTTCGTAAAAACTCTAATCATATGCCATTGTACAACTCTCAACAACGACGGTCCAAAATAGGTCCTATATACCTCAGTCGGATGCCCGGATTGCAATTTTTAAAGTTCGAGCAGACATTGCAGGGCCTACGTGTACGTACTATGAGGTAACCTGACCCGAGAAACTTGGGGCAACTCGGGCAGCCTCAAGTACTCCTGCAGCTGAGCCGCAGGTACCTGCCACTCCCCTCTCTATAAATAGAGGGCTTGGGGTGGCCATTTTGAGAAGAGAAAGAGCGAGGAAGCCCTGTCAAATTTGCTCCATACTTGCAATATACTGAGTGTTTTCCCATTTTAAACACCTGTGAGCTCACATATAGCTACTTTTATACTTACAAAAGACAGTGTTTACCTACTTTAAAGATATAGAAGCCTTCTTTGGCAACCCACTGTAAGCCTTCTCACACACTTTAAAGTCTTTCTCTTCATCTCTGCACACACCCTTCTTCACGTTGAGAGTCGTGTTACGTGTGTTTTCCTAGACTTTGGTCCGTGGTTTTATTTCATTTTGTATATACATATATATATATATATTTATATATATGGACTAACATTATCGAGTTATGCCTCGATTGAGCCTTGACTTCGGTCTGGTGCATTTATTTGTTTATATATATATATATATATATATATATATATAAACTGTGTGTCGAACTTTGTTCGATGAGCCTAGACTTTTGTCTGGAGCGTTTACTGATTTAATATATATATATATATATTAATTATATGTCGGACTCCTTTCGATGAGCCTTGATTTTACATCCGGTGCGTTTATTCGCTTATATATATACTTATATATATATGAACTGTTATCGAATTTTGTTCGATGAGCCTGGATTTTACATCCGGTGCGTTTACTCGCTTATATATATATACTTATATATATGAACTGTTGTCGGACTTTGTTCGATGAGCCTAGATTTTACATCTGGTGCGCTTATTACTTATATATATATATATATATATATATATATATATATATATATATTTCGTCCCACCTGGAGTTTACTTCGTGGTGGTTGATCGCTTTTACAGCTTTATTTACGTTTCGTCCTGCCTGGAGTTTACTTCGTGACAGTTGATTGCTTTGTACAACTTTATTTACATTTCGTCCCACCTGGAGTCTCCTCCGTGGCGGTTGATAGCTTTTACAGTTTTATTTACATTTCTAATCCCCCATGGAGGTGGTTTGTGGTTGGTGATCATGTCTGTATATATATATTTATAGCTTATATATATATATATATATATATATATATACCTGCTTACTACTTTCATACAAATTACATTATCATGTGCGCCTAGGAATCATGTGATTACAGATTCAGTCTATTGGATCTAGATTCGGTTCCCGTGATGGACATTTTCAGCTGTAAGCAGCTTGTAAGTTATTATGCGGTGCCTGAATTTCCTCAGATGGTTTTCATACCCACGAGGAAGTCGGCATTATTTTGTACATTATTTTCTTATAGATGCTTCGCATCTCGAAAATAAAATCAATCAAGCCGAACATTTAATAAAATGGAAGTGTAAAAGGTCTCAATTACTATTGAGCATCAGGGTTTGAAAAGACCTCTTTTCTAAAACATCACTGCCATATCTTATTAAAAACTAAATTTTTACATAAATTCAAACCATGTGTATATAGTTGCGAACGAGGCCTCACACTACTTCCAAATAATAGCACATTGACCCACACACATACACACACACATTCAGATAATAGTTTCTTGAAAAGAGGCGGTCACCATGGTAACACGGATGTCGGGGGGTGCCTAACAACTTCCCTCCGCATAACCAAGTCCCCAGACCCTAATGAATCTAAGTTTTACCGACCCGTTTAGCAGTGTTATATCACTGGGTCAATGTGCAAACCTTTTCTCGATTGTGTTGGTATAACCATATAAAAAAACCAACTGACGACTCTTAACAGTCCATCGTCAACATTATACATGTTGGACCTTTTTCACTTTTTTTTTCAAACAAATCTCACCTAAAATGAGAACACCAAAGAACAAGTAACGGAAAGGGACAATTAAAAATCCCGACGTCGACAATTGTTATTGATGATTATAAGTTTTGCAGATAAGTTTAGATTTTTTGTACATTTATTTTTAAAAGAAAATTAATCATTGTGGTAGTGTGGTAAATTATGATAATTGTTATGTCTGATTGTAAGTTATTTTAAGTTGCAAAGAGTCTTTAGGTAATATAGTATTTTTCAATTTTTTTCATGCCCATATCAAATTCACCCCTACACCATACTCTCTCACATGTAATCATTGTCACATACAAAATCTTTCTCTCTCCTATCTTCTTCACACACACAAACACATAATAATATTAATAATTATAATAATAGTAGTAATAATAATAATTATGCTTATTATAATACTACTACTACTAATAATAAAAGTAATAATAATAATAATAATTATAATTATAATTATTATTATTATAATAATTATAATAATAATTTATTATTATTATAATAATAGTAATATTAATGATAATAATAATAATAATTATTATTATTATAATAATTATTCAAATTCATAATTAATAAATATTCAGATTCATTCTAATTAATTTGGGCGGGAAAGCACAAGTATGGTTCGGTAAGACTACTGTGACTCCCCCAAAATAGGTATACATCACTTATCTTGGGTCGCCAAATACATGGTACTGAATATAAATACAAACTTACTTATACCACATGAGATGTGAGTTTTAATACTAATATTATCTTCTAGACAGTATTCAAACTCAAAATAAGTCCTCATTACATTTATTGTCACACTATTTCACAGAATAGTGAGGACTACTAATGTTACTATTTGGACTGTCATTCCGTTCCTCGACTAGTCCCAGCTATATTCTCATTTCCTGAAGAGAACAATGAAAGCAAAGGGTGAGCTCAACTAGCCTAGTAAGACATATTATGACTAAAATAATGCAGAATAAATTATCGTTAGCCTTCAACAGTGTTAAACTGATAAAATATAATAAACATCAAGTTTAACTGTAGCGGAACAAGCAATCTATTAGAAGAGTCAAGTAGAACATGAAATCTACTATAGTCTAAGATTTAAAAGGTTTTTCATCAACTTTATCGCTGAGACTCAGCTTAATAAATAATCCACATCATCAAATCATCCCTGCACTACGACCAAGGATATTCATTAGTATAACAACCACGAAATTTGTGTTTTCATCAATAATTATGATCATGCCAACAACTGTCCATCAATGCACTACGGGCTAATGAGGACTTTTACCACATCATTTGTAACATTACGGTCACGATAATACCGAATAATCCCTGGTCATAATCATACCAAGTCCATCTATGCTCTACGGTCACAGATGACTTTCAACATAACATAAGCATGAGGATGATGCCAATGATATAAGAATTCAATTAAATGAAAACAAAGGATAAATTATAAAAATTTATAATTTAATTTATCCAGAAATCAATAACGTCCAAATTGTCAACATGATACTACTTTGTGGAGTAAAATTCAAGAACAATATTGTACCAAAATGATTTGGACCAAAAATGAATCAATTTTTATCATGAATAGTACCCCGGGTGAATAGTAACAGAGTGAATAGTACCCCGTGAATAGTAACTTCAGGAATAGTAACCCCGTGAATAGTACCTTGGCATGGAAAAAGTTAAAACTTATCAAGAATGCTGATAAATAGGTTTTATACCTACTTATCCGGTATTTGTTACTTGAATTAGTTGCTTAATCTCATGTTTCTTAGTTACTTTTCATGCATTTTGTGTTCATTTTGTAGATTATATGCTTGGGAGCTGTGATCGCAAAGAATTGGTATAAAATCACAAAGAAAAAAAATCCGAACATCGTTTGGGCTTTCATGTTAATTTCATGTTTTTGGCTTGGAACTTAGCTTACACTGTAGAGCTTCTTCTTAGCTTTCTAGAACAACTTGAATCATTCCAATCGGAGTTCAGATGCAAGAGTTACGACATTTGTACCAACGGACGTCGAACTTCACTGTTTTGGGTGGCTAGCATCGCAGTCACTTCCAGCCCAATTTTGACCTTCATCCATCCGTTATTTCTAAATTCTCAAAGAATGAAAGTTGTAGAGCTTGTCAATATCTTCAATTTAATAGGTGTCAGGCCTCGTAAATCTTCCCGGATCAAAGGTTATGACCGTATTCTCAAAGGACGTCAGAGCAGAAAAGGTACCCCCGCCGGGGCGGGCTTTTCCTTCGTAAAACTCCCGCCGGGGCCGGCATACCAGTTACAAAACAGGCCCCTAGCCCGCCGGGGCAGGCCCTTTACAAGTATAAACCCCCGTAGGGGTGGGGATACGACCAGAAAATACGTTTTTTGTCCAAATTTGAGTTCGAGAAGGATTGTTTCGATCCGATTGACTCAAGGAATTCCAAGAGCACTTAAAGACATATAAAGAGACTTATAAAAGGAGGAGAAATACAAGGATTAGAGGAGAGATTAGACTAGAGAGAGGATTCTATTAGATCAGATTAGAGTAGATTAAATCAAAACACTATTTCTTATGAGTTTTGGAGAATGAAGCAACTTGGAGACCATTGAAGATTCAAAGTAGGAGCAAGGAGGGAGCATCAAATCTACAGATAATAGATTATATCTTCTTATCTTCTTCTATCTTTATCTTTTAATGATTATTCAATTGTGGATTCTTAGTTTTAATTCAATGAACTAATTCTTTGTTTGAGATTACAAAGGATCTTATTGTGTAGTTTATTTTAATATGCTTCACTATCAATTATTATGTTCGATTGTGAGGATTGTCTATTGTGATTTGGACTAAATTTCTTAATTGCCTAGCTAACAATTACCGTGACAATCTTTTTGAACTCGAGAGATGAAGTTTAGATTTAGATCTGATCATGATAGCATGTGTTTATGATTTCTGCATAGATGGAATTCATGATTCGTGTTTAGGATAGAGATATGCCTTTACGCCATATGTAATCTTATAGAGAACTTGTGCTTTAAATCCTTTTTAATTGTAATTTTAATAGAGATATAGTAGATTAGTTAATTAGGGTGTCTTGCTTAATTCTATCATCTGTAGATTTAAGTGAGTATGTGTATTATGCATCGAGAGGTGGTTTTATCTACTTTAGTGTTATTGATTAACAATTCATGATAGAGAATAATTGATGAGAAGTGTGTTAACTTAAATGGAGCAATAAGTGAAGTTGTGAGCTTAAATCTCCGTAATCTTAATTTAACTAGTGGAATTTAATAGTAGTTTATTTATATAATTTGAAATTCATTCGTTTAAATAAGATTGAGTTGGTTACATGTTAGTACTTGGTGATTTTTATTAAACAATTCCTCGTGGGAACGATACTCTACTTTCACTTTATTACTTGTTGACCACGTATACTTGCGTGTTGCGCGTAATTAGATTTTACCCAATAAATGCTCAGAATAATATTTCCATGAAAAGATACTGGATGAAGCGCAAATATCAATGATATTCTACTAATTTGATGGAGTATAGAAGCCAAACTTAACAAAATGAGTATAGAATTCGAAATCTGAAACGAAATAATATTATTTACATACTACAGAGTATAGAAGAAAATATTATTTTATACGAAGATTGAACAAAAATAATATCTCTTACCTTAATAAGAAGAGTATTCCGACTGGTAGGTCGGGGATATTCTTGAAGAAAACTTTCACTGTTTTCTACATTCAAAGCTTCTTAAAACTCTAAAAAAATACATTTAATATTAAAGAAGAAGAATTCTCTGATTCTGGTGTGATTTTATATTCTAACTATGCATCCTATTTATAGGAGAATGGAAGGATACTATTTAGAAAAGTTTTTGACGAACTGCACAGTAATATTTTCGGAGGAATGCATACGGGCAGAGAAAATTTTTAGGACGCCCGTTTTTTCTCAAATTATAATTATAATATTCAATAAAATATAATATATTCTATTTTTCATAAAAAACAAAACTTATTATAATATATATATATATATATATATATATATATATATCACCCATGAAAAACTTTCACCAGGTTTCTCCCCCATCCCAAAAAATCAACAACATGTGGGCCCCGCAGTGGCTCCCACCTATTATAATATATATATATATATATATATATATATATATATATATATATATATACACACACACACACACACCGAATAACTTTCTACCGATTATTTTTAAAAAATGGGTAAATGGGGGTCCATATAATACGCCAATATTTATATCAAATACTTCATAAAAATCTCCTCAATATTTTTAACAACATTTATCATCATTATTATAATTCACAATATTTAACAACCAGGTCGTTCCCAGGAAAGAGGGGGCTTTCCGATAAGGATTTCTCTTTATTGGCGTGCAATTAGGTGACCAAACCTCTCTTTGAGAGAACTTCTAGACACTGTCAATATTGCAAATAATAATATGAATAACTTTTCGTCTCAATTATTGATTTAATAATATAAAATATAATGCAGATGATACTGTGATAATAATTGAATCAATAATATGAGAGATATGATGCAACAATTATTGTAGAAATAATTGAGTATAACTAAGTAACTTCACACGTAAGCATCAATAATTAATAGTGTGTGCTACTATTCAACCACGTGTATTACTGTACTTTTAACACCGATTATTTCAATAGTTAACTGTAAAACTCCCGCCATTATTTTTATAAAAAGAAATTTTTGTCGTTTTCTTATTCCCCGACCAATCGAATATTATATAACAACTTGCTTACTTTGCAAAATTCATAAATATTACCCACAACTATAATATTATGATAAATTCAAACCTTAATATTCAAAAATGATACATAGAAAAATTTATCTTTATTCATAAAAGTTGGGGTCTTACAACCTCTTTTTTTATGAAATTTCGCCCTCAAAATTAGGGTACATACTTGGTATGACGAAGAGGTGAGGATACCTTGATTTTATTTCAGATTCTAACTCCCAGGTCATTTCCTCAACATCGTGGTTTCTCCACAAAGCTTTAACTTGAGGTATAACCTTGGAGCGTAGAATATGTTCCTTCTTATCCAAGATTTTAACAGGTATCTCTTCATACATTAAATCTTCCGCTATTTCGTCCGGTTCTAACTCAATAATGTGGTCCGGGTCTTCCATATATTTACGTAACATGGATATGTGAAAAATATTATGAACACGAGACATACTTGGCGGTAACGCGAGTCTATAAGCCACAGTTCCTACTCGGTCAAGGATTTCAAATGGACCAATGAATCGAGGATTGAGCTTTCCTCTCTTTCCAAATCTCGTAACTGCCTTCCATGGAGCAACACATAACAACACATGTTCTCCAACATTGAATTCCACGTCCTTCCGATGAAGATCAACATAACTCTTTTGTCGATCTTGTGAGGTTTTTATACGTTGCCGGATCATTTGAATCTTTTCTGTTGCCATGCATACCAATTTCGGTCCCAACAACGTTGCTTCACCCACCTCGTCCCAGCATACTGTAAAACGACACTTTCTTCCATACAACGCCTCAAATGGAGCCATGCCGATACTTTATTGATTACTATTGTTATAAAAAAATTCCACCAATGGTAAGAACTTGTCCCAACTTCCTTTGAATTCAAGGACACATAGTCTTAATAGATCTTCTAGAGTTTGAATAGTCCTGTCCGACTGCCCGTCCGTCTGAAGGTGATACGTTGAACTAAATCGCAAATCCGTGCCCATAGCTTTTTGCAAATTAACCCAAAATCGTGAAGTGAATCTTGGGTCTCGATCAGAAACTATGGATGCTGACATACCATGCAGTCTTACAATCTCGTTTATGTACATACGAACAAGATGTTCAAGTGAATAAGTTTCTCGTATAGGTAAGAAATGAGCAGACTTGGTCAATCTATCAACAATGACCCAAATCGCATCTATGCCTTGAGAAACCTTGGGAAGACCAGTAACGAAATCCATGGTAATGTGCTCCCACTTCCATTCTGGAATTTTTAGTGGTTGCAATGGACCTATTGGCACTTGATGCTCCGCCTTGACTCGTTGACAAGTTAAACACCTTGAGATAAACTCCGCGGTCTCTTTCGTCATATTGCTCCACCAAAATGTATGTCGAAGATTACGATACATTTTGGTACTCCCAGGATGGATTGCATGTAACAATCCAGATTTTTAATTAAATATTTAAATATTTATTGAATTATATAAATATTTAATGGATGTGTTTATCATTGAATAAGTATTTGTTTAATTAATTTGATGTGATTTGATTATTTATTTGTTTAATAAATAATTAATGAGTTAATGAAAGTAATTATTTTGAAATACTAATCTAATTTAATTTAATAATTAAGTTAGGGAGTTTATAATGATTAAATAAATTATTATATTATGCAATGAATTGTTATTAAAATTAATTAAATTAAGTATAAAAACTTAATTAATTAGAAGTGTGACAAATAACTATATTATAAGTTGTTATTAAAATAAATTAAAGTAGTTTTAATTTATTTTGCCAAACAAGGCTTAAATATATTAAGTCTTTAATTTTAAATAATTTTGCCAAACAAAGCCTTATGGCTTTTGGATTTTTAATTTTAATTTATTAGTAATATAAATTAAATTAAACAAAATATAAATAATATATAATATTTGGTAACTGATAAATTGAATAGTGGCAATTAGTAGAGGACGGTTTTAAAACGTTTGAAAAAAAGACGTGCGTTTGTTTTAGTTTACGTATAATGCAATTGGCTTAAGCCTAAGAAAGAAAAGATTGTCAGAGGTTTGAGAGAGAGTCTGAGAAAGAAAAGCAAGAGAAAGTTCTGAGTTCTTCAAGATATTCTCAGTGATTAAAAAGGATTGTCTGAGCAAATTAAAGGTATGTTACATAATCTTAACATATATAATTTATAGTATAATTCCTTAGTCTCTGTGTTCTTAAGGTTTACTGTGTTTTATAGTATAGTCTCTGTAATTTATATTTTTATAATGGATGATGGAATCATGTGCATATGTGGTTGTAGTAGGACAACTATCATATATAAGTAGTTGTAATGCTAGAAGTTTGTGTTTAGTCAAAGAATTGTACATTAATTTTTTTAAAAGAAAGGGAAACTGTTTTTCAGTGTATGTTCTTATACATGGCTAGTAACAGTAAAAATATTCATTAGTTTATTTGTTAAGAAAATCAAAATCAGTAAATTGTTGGTAGCTAATTGGGAAATTAAAACTGTGAACATGTTAATTCTGTTGTTAAGAACAGAGAATCGTAGTTAAAGTAAACGAATTGGTGGTTATTAGAATTTACAATGTTTACTGTGTTAAAATATGTCAACTATGGAGTTTTGATGTTTAAACCGTGCTTTCAAAATTTAAGATTTCTAGAATCGTGGTTCAGTCGTTGGTAATTCGTATATGTATGCTTGGTAACGTGTATGTGCAAATTTGTAAGTAATAAGCATGTTAATTTAGATGTTAGTAGTGTTAAATAGACAAAAATTAGTTGCCACTGGTTAGCCTAGTTCTCCCGTCGCAGCGCCAGAACAGAAGTCTGAGTCAGACAGTTTTGGCCTTCTGTAGTAAAATGGCCATAACGTTCTCATGCGAACTCAAATGATGGTGATTCAAGATGATCCGGAACGTGGACGAGTAGACCTACAACTTTTGTTCTTTAAGATTTTCAATTTTATGTCTATAACAGTAGTCAAAATGGTCATCTTTAGGACTGTTGTGTTTTCAAGGGCAATCGGAGGGCGTCGGGCATGCACATATGCATGTGTAGTGCTCCTAACGATAAAAGTGTTATTCTAAGTTATAAAACTTGAATATTAGTAAATATAATGATGCTTAACTTTAATAAATAATGTATTAGATAAGTTATAGAAGCATAGTAAGCATACACAAGTGATTCAAATCGGGCGTGTTACGATTAAATGTCGAAACGCCGTGCCAAGTGTTAATGAACTTAAAAAGTGTTTCAATTCAATTGAAATGAATATTATAATATATGGAATGGATTTAATATAAAACAAATAAGTAGTCATAGAAAGACTTAAGCACTTGAATGAACTGCGAATATGAAATATAGTGAGATATAAGTTGAAAGTTAACACAATTAAGTTGAACATTGTGTATTTATGATAGGAAGGGTTATGAGACGTAGAATAATGTTTACATTACAACTAATATGCGTTGCTATGTGACTAATGGTTAATGTGAATGATTATATAATTGTGTATGGCACGTGAAGTGCACATATCTGTAAACTATTAAACTGTTATTGGTAAACAACGATCAAGGCAAGTCTTTTGGTTACTATTTTCTACGTGGACTTGATGAAATATTTTAAATTGGATGGTATGTTATACATGTTGAAATCTTGAAATGTTAAAGTCAATATATGATTGCATTATTTTGGCTAAGTAATAATGATTGAGTGAGGAACTCAATCTTTATATTTGCTATGTGAATTAAAAGCATGTATGCCATGTTACTTTAATGAGATGTATATCGAGCATGTTATTATGTGCTATGTGATGCATGAAAACTATTAGACTTTGCTGGGCTATCGAGCTCACTCTTGCAAATAACCACTTTTGTAGGTCATGATTTTAAGGTAAAGATATGTGCTACGTGAATTGTAGAGATCCATATTCTCGAAGATTACTTATGTTTTATGGGAAATGTATTTAATATTTTTAACTGTAACATGTTGTTGAATTGTAAGTTGAGTTATCCGTTGTATATGGATATCTATTGATGATGTAAGATTTTGCATAGTCATTTTGTTGTAACGATTCATGATATAGATTTGAATCGAAGAGATGTAATGTAAAGGTTGCGATTTAGGGCAATAAATAAGGAAATGTATAAAAGTTTTAAATATTCTACAATTTTAGTGATTTTAATATCGAATAATGATGTAAAAATTAGAGGTTGAATGTATAGTTAACGACCGAAGTCGAGATTTAAATGGTATGAATTTTGGGGTCGTTACATTGCAAATGGTGTGTTGTGCACCTCCATCATGATTTTATACTTTAAATTAGGGTCGTTAGGAACACAAAGTCTGGAGTTGACTCTAAGTATTCCTTCTTCATCGATTTTTTCTTCCGGGATAGCACCTTCTTGCACTTTCTTCTTCATACGCATCAGATCTAGGTCTGTAGCTTTAGCAACTTTAACTTTATCGATTATAGTCAGTTCAACTGGTATATTTGCCATCATCACGTGGGTCTCTGGAGTCTTTAACTCTATCTCCATCCTTTGCAAGTCATATAAAATGGGCCTTTGCGTTGACAGTATCGCACATGTACCCGCATATGATCTTCTACTCAATGCGTCTGCAACCACGTTCGCTTTTCTAGGATGGTATTGAATAGTATGATCATAATCTTTCAATAGTTTGAGCCAACGTCGTTGACACATGTTGAGTTCTTTTTGAGTGAAGAAATATTTGAGGCTTTTATGATCCGTATAGATCTCCACCTTCTCCCCATATAGGTAATGCCTCCAAATTTTAAGTGTGAAGACAACAGCTGCCAACTCTAGTTCATGAGTAGGATAATTCCTCTCATATTCTTTGAGTTGTCGAGAGGCATAGGCTATGAATTCCCATGCTGTATGAGAACAAATCCTAACCCCTTGCCCAAAGCATCATTGTAGATGACAAATCCCTCCGAACCAGATGGTATTATCAGAACAGGTGTTGAAATGAGTCTTCTCTTGAGTTCTAGAAAACTCTTCTCACATTCCTCGCTCCAACCGAATTTTGTATCTTTCCGAGTCAGCTGAGTTAATGGAGTAGCGATTCGAGAAAATTCTTCCACGAATCTTCGATAATAACCAGTTAAGCCGAGAAAGCTATGCACTTTGGTCACTGACTTAGGTTGCTCCTAGCTTTGAATTGCTTCAATCTTTGGTGGGTAAACAAATATTCCGTGATTTGATATCACGTGCCCAAGGAATGCTACTTTCTCAAGCCAGAACTCACATTTTTTCAACTTGGCATAAAACTTGTTTTCACGAAGCTTTTGAAGTATCAGCCTCAAGTGTTGTTTATGATCTTCATGACTTTTGGAGTAAATGAGGATGTCATCAATAAAGACGACCAAAAAGTGATCCAAATATTCCTTGAATACTCAGTTCATCATATCCATGAAGGCAACATGAGCATTAGTCCATTCAAAGGACATGACTAGAAATTCATAATACCCGTACCGAGTTCTGAAAGCTGCCTTTAGAATGTCATCGATTTTAATTTTAACTAATGATATTCAGAATAAAGATCGATTGTGACACCCCTGAATCCGGGTACTTAATTTCCACATGATTTGGTGTTCATTGTAGAAATATCATCTATCTATCTACCCATAATAAATGCAAACCATTCAATAGATAGAAATAAAATCCTCCCCTTATGGGGTTACAACATCTGAATAATAAATACAATCCCAGGTCATACTAAACTTAAACATCGGTTCAGAAACATAAACAATTAATAAGTCTTAACAACATCGAGTCTTAACACATAAATTCAACATCTCATAAATACAAGTCTTCTTCATTTATTAACATTGCCCTTGCCTTTACTAGTACAAGGTTCGTCGGTTCTTTCGTTCTTAACTGCAATGTTATTATTACGCAAGAGTGAGCACTATTGCCCACAAGTAAAATAATGAAATAACAATGTATAAAAACATGCGAGTAAATCAAAGACTTTTGAAATAAAAGCTTAACTTTTTAATCAAGAATGAGTAACAAGAATCAAAAGATTTCTGAGGGTCATAAGACCTTGAACTATGTCCTAGGTTATCAATGTTTATACTGGAAACCTTTAACAGTCATAAGACTATGGACCTTTCTACTCGTACTTAGGGGGATCAACCCTTAGTACCATAATGTGCACAATATCTTAACGCTAATGCATAAGTAAATCCCTTTTCAGGGTTGTTCATCGCAATTTGACATTAGAGTCCGCACCAAAGGAAGTTTGGCTTGGATAAATTAATAAGGGTTATGAATTTAAAACGTTCATCAACTATGGACTAGTTGAATCAATAAGGATTCGCTAGTCTAACAAGGTTTAACATTATAATGAATAACAATCTCAATAAGTATACAATAGAATAATTATTGCATAACAGAATCATACTTTGAAAAGATAGTAAATCTTTAACATAACAAATGAACTTGATTTATAAACTTGAATAATGATAACAAGTAGGGTTAGGGAACTTGCCTCGTGCGTAGATTACAAGTTAATTAACACGTTCCTTGAATTTAATCCTACATATCATTTCCATTCACAACTATAGTTAATTATAATATAACTTGTCATCATAAGTTCATTCTCTTTGTCTAACTTTGATTATGACCATACTTAGTTAAATTACTACATTCATTGTCACATAATTTACACTTCACGAATAACAAGCTAATTATGTATTCAATAATTCAATCCACATGTAATTATGTTATTTACATGTTAAGCATCTATTTTAACATCTCATTATACATCTAACATATCTCTATGTTCATTAATTTAGGTTACTAACACATTGCTAGACTTAAACATTTTAAAAATTCATTTCTAAACATTCTTGAGTGTGGCGCTGCGGTGCCAGTTTTTTACTTGTTCTTGGCGCTGTGACGTGGTCTTTGGCGCTACGGCGCGGTGGCGCTGCGGCGCGAGTCACAAGGCCTGGAGTCGGCACCACGACGCGAGACTCCAGTTTTAGTTCTGCAATTCGCGAAAATTGCAGAACATGGCCAAAAAACTCCAATTAAATTATTACTACACGAATTTAATCAAACCCACATGTTAGAATTCGTATATAATCATTACCCAACATTTATAGAATGATTTTAACCCATTAAAACACATAATTACATAATTAAAATATATAAATTTCACTGTTCTTGAAGGTTTTGAACTTAAATCATAAAAATTAACACTACAGATTCGTTATAACACCGAATCCGTTCGTTGAAAGTTTGATCTCTTCGTATTAACATGCATAATCAAATAAGAGTGAGAATTTTACAAAAAACATTTATGTTTGACATATTAAAATCACATATAAGGCCATATGGCCATATTCTAAACTCTGTAACTTTTGAGGCCGTATCATATGTTAATATTATGAAACTGATGCTATGGTTTACATAATATATATAATCAAATATGATTTGGTAACATCTAACACATATACAAACTCATAATCATACCTTTTCCCAAATACAGAGACTTGAGAAAAGGTGAAACCATTTTTATGAAAACTAAATGACGTAAAAAGAGAATTTGAGTTTCGAGAATTTACCCAAAGTATAGTTTAAGAAGAGGTGATCAATGATGATCCTTTCATAAAGAATTGTTAATTACACACTCATAATTTTCTCTCAAACTCACAATTTTTCTCTATGAACTCTCAACCTTTCTCTGTTTATTTTCTAGACTTAGAAAAAAGGAAAAGAAAAGAATTCGTATAATATAATAAAGGAAAATGAATTGACGCGCATTAAGGTCAGTTAACCCAATCATGGGTAACTGCTAATAACTCCCTTTAGGGCCTTGTTTGGCTAGCAAGAATGGGATTTCAAAACCATTTAATTTAATAAATCTCTTATACTATAGTTTAAATCATGTTGCACCTTGCACAATAATTCAAATATCTTATTTAATTTAATTTAAATATAATATAATAATTTATCGCTACTTTACGTAATCACATAATTAATTTCTTATTTATTAATTATGTCAAATTATTAAATCTCTAATTAATTATTACATTAATTAAAATAACATTATGCTTATTAAATATTTCATTTAATTCAATAAGCTCACATAATTAAACATAAATACATACTTGAATGATAATTATTCTCCACATTAATTTAATAAATATAACACATATAATTAAATTATTCTACCACAATTGCATCAATTAATTATTTAATCTAATAATTAAATCATGGAAAATGTTTATTTAATTCAATAAATATTAAGAATTAAATTACAAAAATCTCGTTCATCACATCTTTCCCCCTTAAAAGGATTCTGTCCCCAGAATCACGACTCAATAAATTTGACTCGTTACATTCTACCCCCTTACAAAGATTCTGTCCCCAGAATCGCTTAGACATAATTTAGGTAAATAAATGAGGGTAATTCTTCATCATACTCTCTTCGAGTTCCCACGTAGCTTCTTCAGCGTTGTGGTTCCTCCAAATTACCTTAACAGAAGGTATTACTTTATTTTTGAGAACTTGTTCTTTTCTGTCGACAATTTGAACCGAAATTTCTTCGTAAGATAAGTTTTTTTTAAAATGTAGGGGTTCGTATTCAATTACATGCTTGTAATCGGCTTTGTAGGGTCGTAAAATAGAAACATGGAAGACATTGTGGGTATTCTCGAGTGCTGGATGTAAGGCTACCTCGTACGCGACTTCTCCGATGATTCGAAGTACTTCAAATGGTCCAATAAATCTTGGGCTTAATTTCCCTTTCTTTCCGAACCTGATCTTTCCCTTCCAGGGAGAAACCTTTAAAAACACATAACTACCCGATTCAAACTTAACGTTTTTACGATGTGGATCATCTTATTTCTTCTGTCTATCTTGAGCTGCAACCAGTCGTGCTCGGATCACTTTGACTATTCTTGTGATCTACTGTACCAATTCTGGCCCAAGCAATTGTCTTTCTCAAACTTCATCCCAATAAAGTGGAGTTCTGCACTTTCTACCGTATAACGCTTCATACGACGATATGCCTATACTAGCGTGGTAACTGTTGTTGTAGCCAAACTCTACTAATGATAGGTGATCATCCCAATTTCCTTTAAAGTCCATCACACAGGCTCTTAGCATATCTTCTAATGTCTGAATTGTTCTTTCGCTTTGTCCGTCTATTTGAGGGTGGTATGCTATACTCATTCGCAATTGCGTACCCATGTATTCCTGAAGATGTTTCCAGAATTTGATGTGAAGCGCGGATCCCTATCGAAAATAATTGACACCGGCACTCCGTACCTCGAAACAATCTCTTTTACGTATAACCACGCCAACTGATCTAAATTGAATCTGATTTTGATCGGAAAGAAGTGTGTGGATTTCGTCAGTCGGTCAATGATAACCCATACTGCGTTGTAGCCTTTTTAAGTCGTCGGAAAGACCACGAAGTCCATTGTAATATGTTCCCATTTCCATTCTAGGATTTTCAATGGTTGAAGCAATGCACTTGGTCTCTGATGTTCTTATTTTTTTTTCTGACAGGCAAGACACTTGGCAACACATTCTACAACATCTCATTTTAAATTTGGCCTCCAGAAATGTTGTCGAAGATCTTAGTACATTTTGGTACTACCAGGGTGAATTGAATATCGTGAATTATGAGCCTCGCTCAAAATTTCTTCCTTAATCTCTTGTACTGGTGGAACCCAAATTCTACTTTCAAATCTCAGTATTCCTTCCTTATCCATCTTAAATCTCGGTTCAGTTCCTTCAGATATCTTATTTGTCACCTTTTTACATTCTTCGTCCTGAAGCTGAGACTCCTTTACTTTATCTAGTAGAGTCGTACCAGATTGCATCTAAAATAGCTTTTCATTAATCTCCACAGGATACTTCACTTCCAACTCCATTTTCTCCATTTCTACAATTAGCTCCTCCTGAGCAGTCAACATCATCAACTTCTCCCGATCCTTTCTACTTAAGGCGTCGGCAACGACATTTTCCTTACCCGGATGGTATAAAATCTCACAGTCGTAGTCCTTAATTAATTCCAACCACCTTCTTTGGCGCATATTCAAATCCTTCTGTGTAAAAATATATTTTAGACTCTTGTGGTCTGTATATATTTCATACTTCTCCCCATAGAGATAGTGCCACCAAATTTTCAAAGCAAAAACAACTGCAGCTAACTCTAAGTCGTGGGTCGGGTATCCCTTCTCGTACTCCTTCAATTGTCGTGATGCATATGCAATGACTTTGCCGTTTTTCATAAGCACACATCCAAGTCTTTTATGCGACGCATCACTAAAACCAACAAAATTTCTTGTATCATCTAGGAGAGATAACACAGGTGCCGTACTCAACCTCTTCTTTAATTCTTGAAAACTTTCCTCACACTTTTCCGTCCAAACAAATTTCATAGCTTTTCGAGTGAAATTCGTTAGCGGAGTTGCGATCTTGGAAAAGTCTTGAATGAATCTTCTATAATATCCTGCCAATCCAAGAAAACTTCTTACTTCCGACGGCGTTCTCGGCTGATCCCAGTTAATCACGGCTTCGACTTTTGATGGATCTACATAAATTTCGTTTTTATCGATCACGTGACCAAGAAATTATACTCGCTCGATCCAAAATTCACATTTCAAAAACTTGGCATACAACTTCTCCCTTCTCAATACCTCCAACGTTAATCTCAAATGCTCTTTGTGTTCTTCTTTGGTTTTCGAATATACCAAAATGTCATCTATAAATAGCACTACGAATTTCTCCAAAAATGGCTTGAACACAACATTCATTAGTCCCATAAATGCTGCAGGAGCATTCGTAAGACCAAACAACATTACTAAAAATTCGTAGTGACCATATCGTGTTTTGAACGCTATCTTCGGTACATCCTCTAGTCTCACCTTCAATTGATGATAACCACTTCTCAAATCTATCTTGGAAAAATAATTTGCTCCATTCAATTGATCAAACAGATCATCGATCCTCGGTAATGGATATCTATTCTTTATCGTGACCTTATTCAGTTCTCTGTAGTCAATACAAAGCCACATCGTTCCATCCTTCTTTTTCACAAACAACACCGGCGCTCCCCACGGCGATACGCTCGGTTGAATGTACTTTTTGTCCAATAATTCTTTAAATTGTACCGTTAATTCTTTCATCCCTATTGGTGCCATTCGGTATGGTGGTTTCGATATTGGAGCGGTTCCTGGCGCCAAATCGATCACGAAATCAACTTCTCTATCTGGCGGAAGTCCTGACAAATCGTTTGGGAAGACATCGACGAAGTCTCTCACTAGCGGTATCTCCTCTACTTTTGGATTCTCTTTACGACTTTCGAATATGTAGGCTAAATATCCTACACAGCCCTGTCTTAACAACTTTTTGGCCTGCATCATCGTCAGACAACTCGTTTGTCTAGGCGACTTGCTACCATAAAACACAACCTTTGAAGGAGTCATAAGGTCGATACGCTTCTTTTGGCAATCAATTACAGCCCTGTGATTGAATAACCAGTCCATTCCCAAAATAACGTCAAATTCCCTAAGTCGAATAGGGATAAGATCTACGTTCATGATATAACCCTTAATATCCACTCTACAGTTCTTATGTATAAACTTAACGGGGATTACTTCTCTATTCATAATTTCTATGTTCATGGGATAATCCAATTCATCCTTATGCAAATCTAAGTTCTTAGCAAAGTCATCGGATATAAAGGAACAAGTAGCACCCGAATCAAATAAAATATAAGCATTAATGTTATTGATCGGTATGATACCTAACACCACATCATAAGACTGAACTGCATTCTGCACCGTCATGTTGAAAGTCCTGGCGGTCGGTCGGTTAGTTGCGGTTGTTCCTGTGATAGTCAAGGTGTTTCCACTGTTGTTTCCCCGGTTTCCTCCTAATCATGTCCCTACAAATCACTTCTTAAGACAGTCTCTTGACAGATGATCCTTTGAACCACAAGTGAAGCAAACACCCTTCTTTGGGTTAGGACAGTTAGGTGCTATGTGGCCTTCCTGACCACAATTGTAGCACACTCTTTTTCCCTTCATACAAACTCCTATATGAGCTTTCCCGCAGGTCGGGCATGCTACGATTCTTTTCTTCTGACTTCCTTATTGATTTCCTGATGATGAGTTATCATTGCACCTCTTCTTCTGATTAAAATTACCACCTCCTATGCCACTTTCACTAGTCTTGTTATTTCCTTCACTCTCAGTCTTTTTCTTCTTCTGATCTTGATTGTACTTGGTCACCGCATCGCTTCCACCTTCAGCGAGGATGGCCTTTTCCAGTACTCCAGCAAACGTGTTTAGCTGAAACATTGATACTTTGTTATAAACCTAGGGCTTCAGACCTTGTTCAAACCGTCTCGCCTTTCTTTCATCTGTGTGAACTTGATACGGGGCGAACCTAGTTAACTCATTGAATTTAGCCGTATAATCAGGTACGAACATATTCCCCTGCTTTAAATCCAAAAACTAAACCTCCATTTGGTTCTGTGAGCTTGTCGGGAAATACATCTCGAAAAACATCTCTTTGAATCTCTCCCAAGTAATCACGCCTTCACCTCCACGGACCTTGTTTGTTTGCCACCAGTAACTGGCCTCAGACTTCAGCATAAACGTTGCGAAAGCGGTCTTCTGGTCTTCTATAACTCTAGCAACATCGAAAACTTCTCCATTTCCATAACCCACGTTTGAGCCTCAATTGGGTTCATGAAACCTTTAAACTCTGGAGGTCCCACCGCCTTGAAATCCTTAAACGTAGTATTTGGTGGAGCTTGAGGTTGATTATTCATTGCTCTAGGTAGCAAGTTAACCAATTGCTGAACAGGATTAGCATTGGCATTATTGTTGTTATTCGTTGACTCTTCCTAAACTGGTTGACGTTGTTGTCTTCTTCTTGGCGGTATATTTTTGTTAAAAAATATATGTTTATTAAATCTCTATTATATTCTCTAAATAGTTAAGACTTAACTCAACAATTTAATATAATTATCTAACACATTATCTCAAATAACTTGATATTTATTCATTCAATCAAAAGTTTTACATCAAACGATAGCATCACTGCTATTTACATCATCTATCCTGAGATAAAGAATCCACAGGATTTAAAATATTTAAAATATTCCTTTGTTCATAACTACATCGGAATTTACATCTAAGTACTAGATAAGTTTATCACATAAGTAAACAAATTCTATCACTGTCTGTCAAGGCGCTGAATAGCCTTGCTACGCTCCTCTTCCATGATGCGAGGAGTACGATGGAGTACGAGGAGTACGAAGTAAACAAATTTTATCCAGCATGTACGATGGAAGTCCTTGAAACTGGATGGGGTACCTGAAAACTCGATCCTGGGCCTCATCTATTGCATGATTAAGTGTAGAGTATGTCTCCCCAAGCTTCACCTTCTTTGCACGACCATCCTCTTCTGTAAGATCAGCACGACGTGACTCTCTTACCCAGCCTTCGTCTGCTATGATCAGCCTTTCAGAGCTTTCCGTCAGTTCCTTCTTCAACTTCTCTATCTCCTTGGTCTTATCTTCGGTTTGACCCTTTTCGTGAACCAAATCTCATTCTATATTTCCCAGTCGTGAGTGAAGAGTCGAAATCTCCCTCTCCTTCTGCTCTAGAGTAATCTACTGAATAATAGCCCGCTCAGTCAGTTCCTGTACATCGTCTCGTAACTATATGTTACGGTCGTATAACGCGTCGTACATCTCAGCATCAATGGAGTGACGTGGAAACTCCTCTTCTTCCTCTTCCTCGTCAAATTCCTCCTCAGGATCCTCCTTAGGATCAGTCTTAGGTTCATGCTCCTGACCAACAACGGTGATCAATGGAGATGACTCCCTCTGTACCAACTGTTCCCTAACGACATGAATGTCTCTGGGCTCCTCCTCTGTAGGTACTGTACGTACTCGGGGTTCCTCCTCCCCTGATCGACTAGTTCCTCCGACATCCGACATCCTGACAACAAAATTTTGAGTTTTAGTTACTAAGTCACACTAGTGAGCACATAATATAACACATAAGCACATAAAATCTTTTATTATCTTCAATGAATTACAAAAATTCATTTCCTAGAACTCGATAAGAGTTTTCCATCACTATGTTCTTTCTATAAGGCTATTACCTAATGTTGTTCCCCATGATTTCCACATGATTTGGTGTTCACTGTACAAATATCATCTATCTATCTACCTATAGTAAATGGAAACCATTCAATAGATAGAAATAAAATCCTCCCCTTATGGGGTTACAACATCTGAATAATAAATACAATCTCAGGTCATACTAACCTTAAACATCGGTGCGGAAACATAAACAATTAATAAGTCTTAACAACATCGAGTCTTAACACATAAATTCAACTTCTCATAAATACAAGTCTTCATCATTTGTTAACCTTTCCTTTACCTTTACTAATAGAAGGTTCGTCAGTTCTTTCGTTCTTAACTACAATGTTATTATTACGCAAGAGTGAGCACTACTACCCACAAGTAAAATAATGAAATAAAAATGTATAATAACATGCGAGTAAATCAAAGACTTTTGAAATAAAAGCTCAACTTTTGAATCAAGAATGAGTAACAAGAATCAAAAGATTTCTGAGGGTCATAAGACCTTGAACTATGTCCTAGGTTAACAAGAGTTATACTTGAAACCTTTAACAGTCATAAGACTATGGACCTTTCTACTCGTACTTAGGGGGATCAGCCCTTAGTACCATACTGTGCACAATATCTTAACGCTAACACATAAGTAAATCCCTTTGTAGGGTTGTTCATCTCAGTTTGACATTAGAGTCCGCACCAAAGGAAGTTTGGTTTGGATAAATCAATAAGGGTTCTGAATTTAGAACGTTCATCAACTATGGACTAGTTGAATCAATAAGGATTCACTAGTCTAACAAGGTTCAACATTATAATGAATAACAATCTCAATAAGTATACAATAGAACAATTATTGTATAATAGAATCATACTTTGAAAAGATAGTAAATCTTTAACACAACAAATGAACTTGATTTATAAACTTGAATAATGATAACAAGTAGGGTTAGGGAACTTGCCTCGTGCGTAGATTACACATTAATTAACAAGTTCCTTGAATTTAATCCTACATATCATTTCCATTCACAACTATAGTTAATTATAATGTAACTAGTCATCATAAGTTCATTCTCTTTGTCTAACTTTGATTATGACTATACTTAGTTAAATTACTACATTCATTGTCACATAATTTACACTTCACGAATAACAAGCTTATTATGTATTCAATAATTCAATCCACATGTAATTATGTTATTTATATGTTAAGCATCTATTTTAATATCTCATTATACATCTAACATATCTCTATGTTCATTAAATTAGGTTACTAACACATAGCTAGACTTAAATATTTTAAAAAAATTTCTTAACATTCTAGAGAGTGGCGCTGCGGCGCCACTTTTTTACTTGTTCTTAGCGCTGCGACGTGGTCTTTGGCGCTGCGGTGCGGTGGCGCTGCGGCGCGAGACGTAAGGACTGGAGTCGGCGTCGCGGCGCGAGACTCCAGTTTCAGTTCTGTAATTCTCGAAAATTACAGAACATGACCAAAAAACTCCAATTAAATTATTACTACACGAATTTAATCAAACCCACATGTTAGAATTCGTATTAAATCATTATCCAACATTTATAAAATGATTTTAACCCATTACAACACATAATTACAGAATTAAAATATATAAATTTCACTGTTCTTGATGTTCTTGAAGGTTTTGAACATAAATCATAAAAATTAACACTACGGATTCGTTATAACACCGAATCTGTTCAGTGAAAGTTTGGTCTCTTCGTACTAACATGCATAATCAAATAAGAGTGGGAATTTTACAAAAACATTTATGTTTGACATATTAAAATCACGTATAAGGCCATATGGCCATGTTCTAAACTATGTAACTTTTGAGGCCATATCATATGTTAATATTATGAAACTGATGCTATGATTTACATAATATATATATACATATATATATATATATATATATAATCAAATACGATTTGGTAACATATAACACATATACAAACTCATAATCATACCCTTTCCCAAATACAGAGACTTTATAAAAGGTGAAGCCATTTTTATGAAAACTAAATGACGTAAAAAGAGAATTTGAGTTTGGAGAATTTACCCAAAGTATAGTTTCAGAAGAGGTGATCAATGATGATCCTTTCACAAAGAATTGTTAATTACACGCTCACAATTTTCTCTCAAACTCACATTTTTCTCTATGAACTCTCAACCTTTTATAATACATATAATATAATAAAGGAAAATGAACTGACGCGCATTAAGGTCAGTTAACTCAATCATGGGTAATTGCTAATAACTCTCTTTAGGGCCTTGTTTGGCTAGCAAGAATAGGTTTTCAAAACCATTTAATTTAATAAATCTCTTATAGTATAGTTTAAATCATGTTACACCTGGCACAATAATTCAAATATCTTATTTAATTTAATTTAAATATAATATAATAATTTATCGTTACTTTACATAATCACATAATTAATTTCTTATTTATTAATTATGTCAAATTATTAAATCTCTAATTAATTATTATATTAATTAAAATAACATTATGCTTATTAAATATTTCATTTAATTCAATAAGCTCACATAAACATAAATACATACTTGAATGATAATTATTCTCCACATTAATTTAATAAATATAACAAATATAATTAAATTAATCTACCACAATTGCATCAATTAATTATTTAATCTAATAATTAAATCATCGAAAATATTTATTTAATTCTATAAATATTAAGAATTAAATTACAAAAAATCTCGTTCGTCACATCGATCTTTGAAAAGAATTTGGCGCCTTGCAACTGGTCAAACATGTCATCAATTCGAGGCAACGGGTACCTATTTTTGTTGGTGACATGATTCAACTCCCGATAATCAATACAAAGTCTCATACTCCCATCTTTCTTCTTCACGAATAGAATAGGAGCACCCCAAGGTGACGTACTAGGACAAATGAAACCGATATCTAACAATTCCTGCAGTTGGGCTTTTAACTCCTGAAGTTCAATAGTAGCTATTCGATAAGGGGCTTTAGAAATGGGTTTTGTACCGGGTTCAAGGTCGATACAAAATTTAATTTCACGCTCTGGGGGAAGGCCATGAAGTTCTTCAGGGAATACGTCAAGAAATTTTTTAACAATAGAAATATCATTCAAAACTGATTTATTTTTGTTTAAATCCGCGACATGAGCTAAGAATGCTTGACATCCGTTTTTCAATAAACGAATAGGTTTATAGCTTGAGATGACGGTGATTGATTGTAATGGTTTGGTCTCTTGAATTCGCATAATAGGTTGGTTAAGAATATGAAAGCTAACAACCTTACGAAAACAATCGATTTTAGCATGATGAATAGTTAACCAATCAATCCCTACAATCACGTCAAATTCAAGTATTTTTAAGGAAATAAGATCGACAGGTAAAGTGAGGGTACCGATTTGAACCAAACAAGACTTATAAACAATGGATGTAATGAAGGTTTGTCCCAATGAAGTTTCTACAGATAAGTCAAAGTCTAATTTCTCTGGAGTCAAATTTAAACGTTGAGCGCAAGTAGAAGAAATAAAAGAATGGGTAGAACCGGTATCAAATAAGGTATATACTTCGTTAGAGTTTATGATAAGCTTACTCGTGATGACTTCATTCGAATTCCTTGTTTTCTGGGAGGTCACAACAAACGCTCTCCCTTGAACTACTGGTTTTGACTTATTTGGGACGGTATTTGGTGTCACCGTTCCAACTGAACTTGGCTTCCCTATATGACAAAAGCTAGCTACGTGACCTTCTCTTCCATAATTGTAACACGTTTTGGACTGCTACGCACAGTTTGGACTGATGTGTCCCTCCCCTCCGCATTTAAAGCATATAATAGGTGGTCGTTCTCCTTCCTTAACAACGGGTGCTGGTGCTGGCATCTTTCCATCATTTTTGAATCTCCTTTTCTTGAAATATCCACTTTTACTGTCTTAACCATGATTACCACCGAAGTGGTTACCATTTCTGGCACGTTATTTCCCTCCGAGTTTGTTGTCACCGCTTCGATGACTGCTACCACTGGTATTATCATTTTGCCGGCTGCTTTCTCTTGGTTGAGTTGACATGTTATTGCGTTTCAATAATTGAGCCCTATTTACAACATCTGAATACAAACACAGTTTTTGAGAAATTAGATATTGACGTATCTCGGGTTTTAAACATCTTAGAAACATCCGCGTCATTCTCTCCTCATTATCAACCAAGTGGGACGCAAACCGGGGCAACTCGACAAACTTAGCTTCGTACTGCGACACAATCATATTGTTCTGCTCCAGCTTGATGAACTCTACCTCCTTCATGTGATGAATACTTTCAGGAAAGTAATTGTCGTTGAACAGTTCTTGGAACTTCTGCCAAGACATTTTTGAGTACGGCATCCTGGGTACGCTTTACAGATTCCCACCATTAATCTGCCTCTCCTCGCAACATGAATGTGGCAAAGGGAACCTTTTGCTCCTCGGAGCATCCCAATACATCAAATATCTTGGTGATCTGCTTTATCCACGTCTCTACGTTAAGTGGTTTTGGCTCTCCAATAAACTCCGGTGGTCCCAGCTCCTTGAACTATTTTGCGGTGACCGTTCAAGAGTTGCTAGTGTTTTCACCTGCATTTTAAACAGGAGTCTCTCTTGCCTGATGTTGTATGAATTGCAGAAAGATCCTAAACATTCCATCGTTCGCCATTTGGTCGGTGTTGTTGTTAACCTGAGGATTATTGCCTTCCTGATGCACATTATCCTGGGTATTAATCGTTGGTGATTCAACGGTCTCATGTGCTCCATTGTTATTCTCAACATTCTCGGATGTCATTTTTAAATACTGCCACAAAATAATGGTTAATTGACATGCAACATATTATCCCTATACTCTGAGCAACCAATTAAATACCAAATAAACTTAGGTAGGTTATACTAGCAAAGGAATTCCCCATCTCTCCCCTCCTAGTTTTTGTCTCATATCTCAGCCAGGGATCATATCCCTAAGCTTTGATACCAACTGTGACGCCCAGAAAAAGGTATACATCACTTATCTTGGGTCGCCAAATACATGGTACTGAATACAAATACAAACTTAATTATACGACATGAGCTGTGAGTTTTAATACGAATATTATCTTCTAGACAGTATTCAAACTCAAAATAAGTCCTCATTACATTTATTGTCACACTATCTCACAGAATAGTGAGGACTACTAATGCTACCATCTGGACCGTCACTCCGTTCCTTGACTAGTCCCAGCTATATTCTCATTTCTTTAAGAGAACAATGAAAGCAAAGGGTGGCCCAGTAAGAAATATTATGACTAAGATAATACAGAATAAATTATCGTTTGCCTTCAACAGTGTTAAACTGATAAAATATAATAAATATCAAGTTTAACTGCAGTGGAACAAGTAATCTATTAGAAGAGTCAAGTAGAACATGAAATCTACTATCTTCTATGATTTAAAAGGGTTTTCATCAACTTTATCGCTGAGACTCATCTTAATAAATAATCCACATCATCGAATCATCCCTGCACTACGACCAAGAATATTCATTAGTATAACGACTAGGAAATATCCATGCACTACGGGCCAAGGATATTCATGTTTTTATCAAAGGTCATGATCATGCCAACAATTGTCCATCAATGCACTATGGGCCAATGAGGACTTTTACCACATCATTTGTAACATTACGGTCATGATTATACCGAATAATCCCTGGTCATAATCATACCAAGTCCATCTATGCACTACGGTCACAGATGACTTTCAATATAATATAAGCATGAGGATGATGACAATGATATAAGAATTCAATTAAATGAATGCAAAGGATAAATTTTAAAGATTTATAATTTGATTTATCCAGAAATCAATAACGTCTACATTGTCAACATGATACTGCTCTGTGGACTAAAATTCAAGAATAATATTGTAACAAAATGATTTGGACCGAAAACGAATCAATTTTTATCATGAATAGTACCCCGAGTGAATAGTACCCCGTGAATAGTAACTTCGGGAATAGTAACCCCATGAATAGTATCCCAGCATAAAAAAGTTAAAACTTATCAATAATGCTCATAATAATATTTTCATGAAAAGATACTAGATGAAGCGCAAATATCAATAATATTCTACTAATTTCATGGAGTAAAGAAGCCAAACTTAACAAAATGAGTATAAAATTCGAAATCTGAAATGAAATAATATTACTTATATACTACAAAGTATAGAAGAAAATATTCTTTCATACGAAGACTGAAAAAAAAAATATCCCTTACCTTAACAAGAAGAGTATTCCGACTGGTAGGGCGGAGATATTTTTGAAGAAAACTTTTACTATTTTTTATGCTCAAAGCTTCTTAAAACTCTAAAGAAATACGCTCAATATTATAGAAGAAGAATTCTTTGATTCTGGTGTGATTTTCAATTCTAACTAAACACCCTATTTATAGGAGACGTGAAGGATACTATTTAGAAAAGTTTTTCACAGACTGCACAGTAATATTTTTGGACGAATGCATCACATGCAGAGAAAATTTATAGGACGTCCGTTTTTTTTAATTATAGTTATAATATTCAATAAAATATAATATATTCTATTTTTCATAAAAAAATAAATAAATTTCACCAAGTTTCTGCCCCCTCCCCAAAAATCAACAACATTTATTATAATATATATATATATACACTGAATAATTTTCTACCAATTATTTTAAAAAATGGGTAAATGGGGGCCCATATAATACGCCAATATTTACATCAAATACTTCATAAAAATTCCCTCAATATTTTTAACAACATTTATCATCATTATTATAATTCAAAATATTTAACAATCAGGTCGTTCCCAGGAAAGATGGGGCTTTCCGATAAGGATTTCTCCTTATTGGCGCGCAAATAGGTGACCAAACCTCTTCTTGACAGAACTTCTAGACATTGTAAATATTATAAATAATAATATGAATAACTTTGTCGTCTCAATTACTGTAGCAATAATTGAGTATAACTGAGTGACTTCTCACGTAAGCATCAATAATCAATATCGTGTGCTACTATGCAACCATGCATATTACTGTACTTTTAACACCGGTTATTTCAACAGTTAACGGTAAAACTTCCGCCGTTATTTTTATAAAGAGACATTTCTGTCGTTTTCTCATTCCGACAATAATTACGTTGTGGGGTCCACCAATGATTGTGCCGTCGTACGAATATTCCCTGTTAAAATGAATATTCCCCGACCAATCGAATATTATATAACAACTTGCTTACTTTGCAAAATTCATAAATATTACCCATTACTATAACATTATAACAAATTCAAACCTTAATATTCAAAAATGATATTCATAGAAAAATTCATCTTTATTCATAAAAGTTGGGGTCTTTATTGTGATGGTGTGGTTACTTATGATAATTATTATTGAGGATTGTAAGTTTTGTAGACAAGTTTAGATTTTTCTGTACATCTATTTTAAAGGAAAATTAATTATTATAGTAGTGTGGTAAATTATGATAATTGTTATGTCTGATTGTAAGTTATTTTAAGTTGTTAAGAGTCTTTAGGTAATATAGTATTTTTCAAATTTTAATCTAATTTTTTTTACGCCGTGCCTTCAGGCACGTGCAATTACTATTGTTTTATATTTAGGCCTCCATGTGTCAGCCACATCATTACATTTTAATCCCGTTTGTCTTCTGTTAACGGCAGGGGCACGGGCGACCCAAAAAATATAACGTTAAGGGTACTTTTGGACAAAAAAAGAATAGGGTGCTCGGTAGACATCGCGGTAAAAGTCAAGGGCATTTTTGACCCTTTTCCCTAATAATAAATAAATAACTAGCCTAATTTTTGATTTGGGGAGGATTCTCCTTAATTTTTAAAGACTATAATACTAATAGTATGTTCTTTCAGAGAACAATTTGATAAGATTTAATTGGTTTTAATTTGTTATTTTGTTTCGTAAGTGTCCTAGACTTTAGGGACTGTTGTTATTTTTACTCATTCTAGTAGTTACCATGTTTCTCATTAAACGTGGGTTGTTCTATTTTCTATTCTCTTTGTAAGGCTATATAAGCCACATATGGTCCTTTAATTAAATATGTCATTCCCAGATAGTTTTGTGTTCTTGTTCTTTGAGTCAATTACAATTAACATTCTGGTATCAGAGCCCCACTGGTCGTGAGATAAGAGAGAAACTGCAGCTTTGAGTGACTTAAACACAAGAGAGGAAAATAGAAGCATGAGTGAAAAGAAGAAGTTCCTGCAACATGCCATTCCACTCTTCGATGGTCACTATGACCACTGGAGTATGCTTATGGATAATCTACTGAGATCAAAGGGCCTTTGGAGTCTGGTCGAGAATGGTTTTGAAGAACCAAGTGCAGTAACTGTGTTGACTGATGCGCAGCAGACGCAGTTGGAGAATGCTAGGGTTAACAATATCAAGGTGAAAAATTACCTATTCTAGTCAATTGATATGGTAATTCTTGCGAACATCTTGTAGAAGCGTACCTCAAAAAAAATTTAGGATTCCATGAAGAGGAAATTCAAGGGCAACACCCCAAATTCGGGTATCTTCCAATCCGACAGATGGTGCTACACGATACTCATAAATGTACATTCATTCTATTGAAACAACATCAAAATGTGTTTATCAACGACATTCTTATTGCATTAAAAATATTAACTCCCGTTCCTAGGTTCTGAAACCATTACATTCTTTGTTCATCATAATATAATACATACACTTACTAGTCTATTACAAGATAAACTAATCATTCATCTTCGCCTTGCCTTTATCTCTACTGGAACGCTCGGTTCGCTCGACCTTAGATGCAATCATATGATTCAAGCAAGAAATGAACATAACTAGCTCAACAAGTCTAACAATATATTATATAGATACCACTTCGAGAATCATATAATTATTCTTCAATAATTGAACAATAGTTATGAAGTACTATGAATCATTGAATACCAATTCTCATCTCATAAAATATTTTCGAAGTGCATATAGTAGTTTGGAAATTCTGAGTAGGTCCATAGACCATGAACATTCTCTTTAGCTTTTATTCATTAAAAGGACAATCCGACACTAAGACCGCAAGTCCGATATATCTTACGAGCACATCTAGGTGATCAACCTATAATACTCTATGTTGATCAACACTACATCCCTTAAATGTATTTACGTTTAAGTTTTGGCAACCTCGCGTGCCCATCAAATAATCGATGTAAAATACATTTGTTTATTCATACTCATGTTTACCTTGAATCCGTACCAAACAATTGGCATAGGATAGCGTTATCAATTCTATATTGAAATACTTGTAAAGAAATTAATCAATCTTTCAAGATTAGTCTAGACGAGTTAAAAATGGCATCAACCCTTTCTTTAAAACCATTCATGCATCTCATAAGATGAATCACTAAAAATTTGGCTAACACGAAGGTTAGACAAGCGATAAGAAAACTTGCCTTCAACGTCTGTTATAGTAAAATTACTTTTCCTTTGAGTCTTTACGGTCTCTACAACACATAACCACATAACGTACCACATTAGGTCATGAATGAACATACATGGTTCCTAATGAATCTTACCCTTCTTCTCAATCTAATCATGTATTAGATTTGTTATTATTATTTCTGGTTTGTTGTGATAATTTACATTGTTCTTACCAACTTCTTTCTCTTCTATGTCTTAAGTGAATTTTTCTTCATTAATAAAGGTTAATTCGACATATTAATCTTCCTTATGGCTTATAAAGTTCTTACGTTATTACTCGAAACTCGATCATCATTGGTGAGGTACCACCGTTGAATACCCTTCACGATTTACTTACTTACCCTTCACATTCTTCGTTTAATTATTCTTAAACCATACTTAAAATTCCTACCGTCATCACTATAAAAGTGTTTTAAAGTTAGTCTTACCATGTACATTCTACTATTCATTGTTAATTAATTGGAATTACAAAACCTAACTTGGACAACCAACTTTCACTGTCGACGTCGCGACATCCCTTTACTATAGTGGCGTTGCGGCGCCAATCTTCAGTACCCGGCCCTACTGTACATGGCATTGTGGCGCGAGTATTATAACTGGAGGTGGCCCTGCGGCGCGAAACTCCAGTAGCCATTCCCTTCGCCCTGACTGTGACGCCCCCAAAATACGTATACATCACCCATCTTGAGTCGCCAAATACGTGGTACATAAATTAAATACAAACTTCTTTTATACAATACAACAACAGCACAGCTTAGAGTTTTTACACGAATGTTGTCTCATAGACAGTATACAAACTCAAATGAAGCCCGCATTACATTTATTATCACACTATTTTATAGAATAGTGAGGACTACTATAGCCACCATCTCGAATTGTCATTCGGTTCCCCGACTAGTCCTGACTACGTTCTCATTTCCTGAAGAGAACAATGAAAGCAAAAGAGTGAGCTCAACTAGCCTAGTACGAAATATTATGACTAAGATAATGCTGAATAAATTATCGTTATCCTTCAACAATGTTATACTAATAAAATACAATAAACATCAAATTTAACTGCAGCGGAACAAGCAATCCATTAGAAGAGTCAAGTAAAGCATTATGTCTACAATATTCTATGATTTAAAAAGTTTTTCATCAACTTTATCGCTGAGACTCAGCTTAATAAATAAACCACATCATCGAATCATCCCTGCACTATTGGCCAAGGATATTCATGTAATCATCAATGGTCATGATCATACCTGAAAGTAGTATGCACACAAGCCAATCATGTTTGATGATAAAGCATATACTTTGTAACAATCTTATTCATTTATTAATAAAAAAAGTATTAATTTATTAAAGGCTTTTAATTATCTATATGATGCTGTTTTATAATATGTGATAAACCCATAGTTTTAAACAATGCTTTTAGAATAATGATGATGATCATTCTAATGAGATCTAAATTCTTAGAAAGCTTAAAACTAAAATAGTTCCCAATCGTTGGATTACTAAATTGGGGATTAGTGAATCCGGATAGATTGGTACATACGTTGTTTGCTCATTGGATGAGGATGATTGATCTCATGATCATTTGTGTGGAGACACTAAAGCAAGTATGTAGGTGCTTATTAGAGAATAAGTTCACTGAACGTGACTCGCTAAGGAATACCTAATGGAGTTTTACTTGCCTGTCAATAGGAATTCCTGTAGTGATAGTAGTACAAGTGATCCTTGGACTTGAGATCATCATAGTATCTTGTGTATGATGAGTTATACTTTGACTTATTCCTTAAGACCCTTAGGGTATATCAAAGGGTATGCTTGGGTATAATAAGTTGTACATGGAGATAATGTATGATCAATAAAGAATCTACCACTTCTATTAAAAGAAGAGAAATGTCCTATGTGATTCGATAAATGACAACACAGTAGTCCTTGGCCAAGGCAGAATGAAATTAGAAAGGAGTTTCTAATTTGCATTAATCGGAGTTGTGCATTTAGAGTCGAAATACATATAATTAAATAAAATAAGACTTGACAGTAATTCCATGTCTTATATTTAATTGGGACATTGTATGGTGGAAGGATTGAATTGTACGTTAACTATTTACTCAAAGGTTCTTTTATGATTAATGTTGAAATCTATATTATCTGGAAAGTCGTTGATCGCTAGGGAGGCTTATCCCTATTGTAGAATAAATATTATTTATTTAAATAAATTATTAGTTTAATTTATTTATTTAAATAAGATTAGAATTATTCTAATTGATTTATTCACAACCGGTTTAATATGGAGAACCTAAAGGGTCACACCATAAAAGGAAGTATAATTATTTAAGAAGTTAATGGCATAATCGTAATAATATGTTAAGTATATTTAATTTAATCTATGATGATAGAATAAATTAAATAGCTTAATATTTATTATTTAATATTTTAGAAATATTGAATATAAATTAATAAGAGGAGTCCTATTAATATTATTACAATTATTATTATTTTAATTTCTAAAAGAGTTTAGGAATTAATTTAATATAAGTACTCTCATTTATTCCTAATAGGATTAGGAGGGAAAATTAGTTAAAAGAGTTTAATTAATTATCCCTAATAAGATTAGGGAGCTTAATTAATTAAATGATTTTAATTAATTAAAATAAAACCCAATTCCTTAATTGTTAAGGAGGGTTGCCCAAATCTATAAATAAGAGGAGTCTTATTATGGGTGTGGGGGTTGTTGACTTTTCAAGAACATACGTTATTCCAATTGTTGGAGAGTACGCCCCTTTTTCTATAGAGATAGAAAACTAGGGTTTGAGTCGAATACCCATCTTCTTGAATTTTTCTTCTTCCTTGGTGGATCACCTCTAGAGGCCAAACACTTGGGTGGCTAACGTTGATCAAAGGAAGGAACCAAACCCGGTGGATTCAAGTTGAACGCGAAAAAGATTGGAGGTGAACTTGTACCTGAGGAAGCTCGGATCTTCAAGGGTATGATTCTTGTTCTTTCTTTTTTATTTAATTAATAATTGTGCATAAAGGGTGATCCGGGTATATGGTTTGTAAAATTTTAAAACTCTGATTTTCCTCGCTTCCGCATATTTTTGTAATTTGATTGCGTTCTTGAATATTACAAACCTAACAGTGGTATCAGAGCCAAACTTTTATACGAATTATTAATTATTTTAATTTGATATGTATATTGATATGTGTTTAGAACAATTTAATTGGGCATAATTTTATTGTATAAAATTTATTTAAAAAAAAAATCGCAAAATTTCAATACCGCGGTTTTAAAAGAAGGTTACTATTCGCGTTGGTTATATAAGGTTCGCAGGGAATCATTTTGTTTTTCAAATGAATCACTGCAGGATATGTTAATATGGTAATATATTTACCATCATATATATATAATATTTTTTTAACCAAACCCCGTGGCCAGTATCATTTATATGATATATTCAGTACAGCAGCAAGGAAGATTCTTCCATGGTGGCCACGCATTATCACGTTTTTTTTTTCTCCAATAACAAGGATTCTGATTCATAATTGTTATGATTTCTTATATATTATATATATATATATATATATATATAATATTACCATAATATATTATAATATATATATATATATATATTAATTTTAATTATTTTATTATTAAAATAAATAGTTTATTTTAATTTTAAAATAAAAAGTTTATTTTAATTTTAAAATAAAAAGAGTTTATTTTAATTGTAAAATTAAATTTCATGCTAACTAATTAGAGTTGGAATTGGATTCCATGATAACTAACTAGAGTTGAAATTGGATTTCATGTTTCCTAAAATAAAGGAGTTTATTTGTGAATAGGAAAGTGAATCCATCTTTCCTTAAATAAAGGAGTTTATTTAGATATGAAATAAGATTTCATATTATTCAAAATAAAAGAGTTTATTTGTAAATAGGAAAGAGAATCCTAATTTCCCTAAATAAAGAAGTTTATTTAGATATGAAATAAGATTTCATATTATTCAAAATAAAAGAGTTTATTTGTGAATAGGAAAGAAAATCCGTGTTTCCTTTAATAAAGTTTTTTTTTACATGGAATTGGATTCCATAATTAATTAAAATAAAGGAGTTTATTTTGATTAAAGATTTTGATTAAAATAAAATAGTTTATTTTATTCAAAATTGGATAAATTAAAATAAAATAGTTTTATTTTGATTTAAATTTGGATTAAAATAAAGGAGTTTATTTTGATTCAAAATTAGATTTTATACTAACTAAATTTGCCCATTAAATGATATCAGTATATATATTGAATGTTTATTATTCATGAGATGAATATTATTTATTGATGCATATGGTGATGTGTATGATAATAAATGGGATTGATTATGGACTATTGACTAATGTGATTGGATTTTATTTTAGTTGGATGAATGAATGTATGGGTTTTATTAAATGGGGTCTGCGTACCTCGTCTTCTCTAATTTTTCTTAATGTAAATTCTATCTCCCTCCTATGTACTCCCCTTGACTGCTGATCAAGGTTTCTATTTATTTTAAATAGTTTTGTAATAGGAATAGTTAGAATTAATTTTGAAGAATTGGAGATCAAGGAGCAAGGAGCGCTTGAAGACCCGTTTGTAATGGAGCCCGGGTTTAAATGTAATAGTTATATTTAAATTTAATTCTTGCACCCCTAGGGTTTGACCTTTTGGTTCACTTGGTGGCTCTAGTGAACCAAAATAGAATAAAAGTCCATAATCAATCCGGGTAGAATATAGTATTCTATATGTGCATGCTTATACTATATATATTATATATTATGCAAACATGCTTCGCATGTTAATTAATATGACGCGTATTGTATATATATATATGTGCATGCGCGATAAACAAGATTAGACAAATTAATAACAAAACCCTCAAATATTTTATATTAAGTTGTAACGTTCAAAGATATTTGGAATATCGAACGTCGCCTTCTAGCATGATATAAACAATAGAGTATTGAATATTTAATATGAGTTTGTTGTGCACACACAAGGCGAATATTAAATATTTAAGATGTTGTTTTTATTACATATGATGTTTATAAGGAATTGAACATTACTGCTTTGTTGTGCACACACAAGGGTTGTAGTTTTCTCTTCACTTATATGGAAATGCTGGGTCTGACTTAACTTAAATCATTTTAGTTCGGATGTGCACACACTTGACCATTATGATTTAAGAGGCAAAATACAAGGAGTTACATAGTTGATGTAATTGACAAGAGTTGTCTACCTATTTATTTATATATAGTTTGTTGTGCACACACAAGGCTATATACATTTGAAATGAGATCCTTATTCTCACTAGCATATCTTTAAATAGATATTGCCGAACTATATATATTGAGGGTAATATAGTTTGAAGAAAATAGTGCGAGATACCAATTTAAAACAAGACCTAAATTATTTTGGTAATTAATAAAAGGATGTATGTTAAAATGTTGTTAATTATAAATTCATTTATAGATTTTTACAATGTCTAAATTACTATCACTGCGAAACATATTAGATGTTATTTAACCAGACCGAATTAAACAGATTGGTTAAGGAAATTGAGAATAGTTCTCATGGCTGAAAAGCTATCTTATGTCCTTAATACGTCTTTCCTACAATGGTTGCAGACAATGCCTCTGAGGAAGAGATTGCTACTTTTAGAAAGTGGCAAGATGATGCACAGTTGGCTCAATGAATCATGCTCGCATCCATGAGTAACGAGCTTCAGCGTCAGCATGAAACTATGGATGCTCTTACTATATTCCTGCACATCAAGTAGTTGATGGTGAAGAAAGTAGGACTGAAAGATATCAGATATCTAAGGAGCTCTTCCGATCTAGAATGACCAATGACACTACAGTACAGACACATGTCCTAAACATGATCAATATGATTGAACAATTAGGACAATGAGTTTTG
The DNA here is from genome assembly GCA_020205505.1 of Panax japonicus. Taxonomy (NCBI): domain Eukaryota; kingdom Viridiplantae; phylum Streptophyta; class Magnoliopsida; order Apiales; family Araliaceae; genus Panax; species Panax japonicus. The sequence goes on from CM035105.1 coordinate 29,703,547, forward strand.
TCATGGATGGAGAGTTGAGCCAAGATTTGATCTTGCACTCACTTCCGGACTCCTTTCACAATTGTTGTGAATTTTTCATATGAACGAGCTAAATATCAGCCTCGCTGATTTGCTTAACATGTTGAAAAAATGTTGAGAGTCACTTTCCAACCAAGAAAGACCAAGTCTTACTGGTAGGGGCCAAAGGATCTTCTGAAAAGAAGAACGATTCTAATAAGGTAAATAGAAAGGGCATAAACAAAGGATAATAAGAACAAAACTGATACGGATAGCAAAGGAGTTTGCTTCCACTGCAATAAGCATGGACACTGGAAGGAAACTGCAAGAAGCATCTTGCAGAGGCTAACCAAAGAAGCTTAGTGAAGTTTCGGTTACAAATACAATTTTGTTTATGATTTAAAATAAATTTTTCTTTAAGTCAAGGTTCTACTTGGGTATTGGATACCGACTTTGGTTATCATAAATATAGATTTATGAATGGACCAAGTAGAAGTATAAAGCTAAACAAATATAAGTAATCCTATGTGTGGGAAATGAAGCAAAGGTTGCAACATTAGACATAGAAACTTATAGTTTAGCACTGCCTACTGGCAAATCTATTAAGTCAATAAGTTGTTATTGTATTTCAGTTCTCGTTGGAAACATTATATCCATTTTATTGTTGGACAATGAAATCTTTGGTATTATATTTAAGAACAATTGTTGTTCTATTTATAATAATAATGTTTTGTATAGAACTGGAATATTACTTAATAAATTTTGTATACTTGACTTACGTGAAAAGTTATTTTACAAATTGAACAAATTAGTATAAGAAAAGGAGATGATCATTCAAAGAGTTGAATGTTTGTATTTGATGAAGTACAAGTGTAAATTATTTGAAAGGTTCAAAGAATTCAAAAGTGAAACAAATTGACAAAGTATTAAGATTCTTTGATTAGATCAAGGAATAAATACTTGTGCAATAAGTTTTTAGATCATCTTAAATGGTTTTTTCATAATGGACACCTCCTGATACGCAATAATTGATTGGTGTATCTGAAAGAAAAAATTGTACCTTGTTGGACATGGTACGATCCATAATGATTTTACCGATATTCCAGTATCCCTCTAGGGTCATGTCCTAGAAATGGTTGCATATCTACAAAAAGGTAACCTCAAAATCCGGCCTCAAAACTCCATAAAAGTTATGGACAGGGAGGATTCATAATCTTAAGTATGTTAAGATAAGGGGTTGTCCAACTTATGTGAAACGATTTCAGAGGATAAGCTTGGGACAAAATTTGACAAGTACAGATTTGTGGGACATCCTAAAGTAAGTTTAGGGCATATGTTCTATAATCCTACTTAGAAAAAGGTGTTTGTTGCGAAACATGCTGCCTTCTAAGATAAAGGTGTTTATCATTGAAAGGGCTAGTGGGAGGATAATACATCTTGAAAAGTTCAAGAACCACAAAACACTACAAGTCAAATAAGAGGAACCTATAGATAGACTTATTGTACCACAACCGAATCATAAATCTGGAATAGTACCGAATATACCTAGGAGGTATGGATTCATCATGGATGATGATGATGAGGTACATATCATAAAAGATGATGATCCAGTTACATACGATGAGGTAAGAGTTGTAGACACTCAGAGAAATGGATTGAAGCAATCTTCTCAAAAATGGAACATTCATTTTGATATGATAATCAAAAGAGTTTGATTTTATCAAAAATAAGAATGAACCTAGTGTGTACAAAAGGGTCAGTGGGAGCGTCATGAAATTTCTAGTATTATATGTTGATATATTACGGATAAGGAATGACATACTAATGCTATAATCAGTAAAGATAAAGTTGTCTAAACATTCCTCCATAAATGATTTGGGAAGAGTATCTTAATTGGGGATTCAAATCTATATAGATAGATTTAAAAGGATGCTCGGCTTAACCCAAAGGAAAGTATATTCATTTGATGCTAAAGTCGTTTAGCATGGAAAACTCCAAGAGATGTCTCATGTTGATGAGCCATGTAGTGTATCTCTCTTAATAGTCCCCACAGACTCCTAAAAAGAGAGATCGCATGAGTGACAATCATGTATGCAATGAAATGTACGAGACATGATGTTGATCAGTCATATTCTGGAGAAGTTCACTATGAGTCAGTGAAAAACATCTTAAGTACTTTATCGGCACTAAGGATGTGATCATATTTATGGTGGGTCTGAATTAAAACTAGAGGGCTTAACAGACTCAAGTTTTTCAGACAGACCAAGACGACATAAAATCCACTTTAAGGTAAAGGGTTACCTTGAACGGTAGTGCAGTGAATTGGAAAGGTTCCAAACAACAAAGAGTTGTTGGTTTAGTGATAAAGACAAAGTATATAGCTATAAATGAAGCTACAAGTTGATTGTTTGGAAGAAAAGTTCATTACAGAACTAGGAATAGTTCCTAAGTCTCATCTTAGATCTAAACATGTGTTGTGGCACTTTCATTTGATTATAAGAATCATTGAAAGATGGGAAATCACTATAGAGATAGTGAACTCTCAAGAACAATATTACATATCCATTAACTAAAGCTCATCCAACAGAAGGATAATCGTCACTTAAAGAAGAAGGGTATGAGATACCATGGCGATTGGCTTTAGTGCAAGTGGGAGATTGAAAGTAGTATGCACACAAGCCAATCATGTTTGATGATAAAGCATATACTTTGTAACAATCTTATTCATTTATTAATAAAAAAGTATTAATTTATTAAAGGCTTTTAATTATCTATATGATGTTGTTTTATAATATGTGATAAACCCATAGTTTTAAGCAATGCTTTTAGAATAATGATGATGATCATTCTAATGAGATCTAAATTCTTAGAAAGCTTAAAACTAAAATAGTTCTCAATCGTTGGATTACTAAATTGGGGATTAGTGAATCCGGATAGATTGGTACATACGTTGTTTGCTCATTGGATGAGAATGATTGATCTCATGATCATTTATGTGGAGACACTAAAGCAAGTATGTAGGTGCTTATTAGAGAATAAGTTCACTGAACGTGACTCGCTAAGGAATACCTAATGGAGTTTTACTTGCCTGTCAATAGGAATTCCTGTAGTGATAGTAGTACAAGTGATCCTTGGACTTGAGATCATCATAGTATCTTGTGTATGATGAGTTATACTTTGACTTATTCCTTAAGACCCTTAGGGTATATCAAAGGGTATGCTTGGGTATAATAAGTTGTACATGGAGATAATGTATGATCAATAAAGAATCTACCACTTCTAGTAAAAGAAGAGAAATGTCCTATGTGATTCGATAAATGACAACACAATAGTCCTTGGCCAAGGCAGAATGAAATTAGAAAGGAGTTTCTAATTTGCATTAATTGGAGTTGTGCATTTAGAGTCGAAATACATATAATTAAATAAAATAAGACTTGACAGTAATTCCATGTCTTATATTTAATTGGGACATTGTATGGTGGAAGGATTGAATTGTACGTTAACTATTTACTCAAAGGTTCTTTTATGATTAATGTTGAAATCTATATTATCTGGAAAGTCGTTGATCGCTAGGGAGGCTTATCCCTATTGTAGAATAAATATTATTTATTTAAATAAATTATTAGTTTAATTTATTTATTTAAATAAGATTAGAATTGTTCTAATTGATTTATTCACAATCGGTTTAATATGGAGAACCTAAAGGGTCACACCATAAAAGTAAGAATAATTATTTAAGAAGTTAATGACATAATCGTAATAATATGTTAAGTATATTTAATTTAATCTATGATGATAGAAAAATTAAATAACTTAATATTTATTATTTAATATTTTAGAAATATTGAATATAAATTAATAAGAGGAGTCCTATTAATATTATTACAATTATTATTATTTTAATTTCTAAAAGAGTTTAGGAATTAATTTAATATAAGTACTCTCATTTATTCCTAATAGGATTAGGAGGGAAAATTAGTTAAAGAAGTTTAATTAATTATCCCTAATAAGATTAGGGAGCTTAATTAATTAAAGGATTTTAATTAATTAAAATAAAACCCAATTCCTTAATTGTTAAGGAGGGTTGCCCACATCTATAAATAAGAGGAGTCTTATTATGGGTGTGGGGGTTGTTGACTTTTCAAGAACATACGTTATTCCAATTGTTGGAGAGTACGCCCCTTTTTCTATAGAGATAGAAAACTAGGGTTTGAGCCAAATACCCATCTTCTTGAATTCTTCTTCTTCCTTGGTGGATCACCTCTAGAGGCCAAACACTTGGGTGGCTAACGTTGATCAAAGGAAGGAACCAAACCCGGTGGATTCAAGTTGAACGCGAAAAGGATTGGAGGTGAACTTGTACCTTAGGAAGCTCGGATCTTCAAGGGTATAATTCTTGTTCTTTCTTTTTCGTTTAATTAATAATTGTGCATAAAGGGTGATCCGGGTATATGGTTTGTAAAATTTTAAAACTCTGATTTTCCTCGCTTCCGCATATTTTTGCAATTTGATTGCGTTCTTGAATATTACAAACCTAACAATACCAACATGTCCATCAATGCACTACGGGCCAATGAGGACTTTTACCACATCATTTGTAACATTATGGTCATGGTTATACTGAATAATCCATTGTCATAATCACACCAATCAATAATACATCTATGCACGTAAGCCACATATGACTTTTATCACAATATAAGCACTATGATGATGACAATGATATAAGAATTCAATCAAACGAGATCAAGGATAAATATTAAAGACTTTAAATTTATTCAGAGCTTAAAAATATCCAAATTATCAACATGATACTGCTTTGTAAAGTAAAATTCAAGAATAATATTAGTGTATCAAAAATAATCTTGGACATAAAAGAAATAAATTTTTGTCGTGAATAGTACCCCGTGAATAGTACTTCTGGAATAGTACCCTATGAATAGTACCCTGACATGAAAAATGCCCCGAATACCCGAGTGAATAGTAACCCATAAATAGTAACTCAGTATGAAAAGTTCCCTAAATTATCGGGTGAATAATATTCGAGTGAATAGTAATTGAGTCGTGAATAGTATCCCAGATGAAAATATTGATATTTAATATAATGCCCTAAAATTCGGTCTATTTTCACATCCGGATTCCGTACGTCACGATCCCATCTTCTCCAAACATACATCATTAAATAGCTAAATATAATGACATACATTCTCAAATCCCAGGTTCTATAACCATAAAATATATTTCATTACAAATAATGATAATTACATTATTATTTACATCTTACACAAGTGACTTTTATCTGCCACCAAGGATACATAACAGTTCATTAAACTATTCTATAGTTTAATTCTATTATTCTATATTACAAGTCTTTGCTTGATCTTCACGCACATTCATATAATGAATAGCACATCATCTGGATACCGATCAGCTTGATCTTTACGGGATCCTTAAGTTCTTTCTAACATTGTTCGCTAAAAATATTTTTCATTTAAAGCAAGTGTGATCACTTTGAAATACAACTTCAAGAATTAAAAATTCTTTTCAGACTTCAATAACCGAACAAAGGTTATGAAGCAGCTTGAATAATAGGAATAGTCTTGTTTCCCATCATCTTAAAACATCAGTTACAAGCACTTTGAAATACTTTCATTCTCTACTCTTTTTCATGCACATTTTATCTGGCTAGAATCAATAGCACAGACTTAACAATAACGGTTCATGTATAAACAGAACATGCTCATACTGAACAATTCAATCACAGAACAGTTTATATCGTAGAAACATCGAAGTGTTCACATTTTGGCATAAGGCCTCATACATTCTACCACCTTATACCAATATCATACATTTGCACATAGACAGTACTTCTCAAGTTCAACATCTGAAAAGTTTTAGAAACTAGCATTCATTTAAAATATGAATGAAGTTAGGAAACTTGCCTTACGCACAGCTACAGCTTACGATGAACTGTTCATTCCAAATCCCTATATAACACATAAAGAAATAACACGTACACCAATTAGTCATATACTTGACTTACACATTAGTTTACTTAACTTTACTTCTTAAGGTTTGCGTTCTTGTAATATAAGCTTACACGATTAACTTTCATTTCCGCTTTACGGCTTTATGATATACGAAGATGTCTTACTTAAAACGTTCATCATCTTTGATGATTTGGATTCTTATCTTCTTCAAATAAATTCTATAGGACTCAGCACACGTCGCTTCTCTTCTAGTAGTCCATAAGGTACTCTGAGTGATTTCCCACAAACAACCAATAAACAAGTTCCCGTCTCATCTACACTGCCCACACAGTGAGTTAGATCGGTTTCTAGTTTTGTATATACCTTCGCTCTCTGAAGGAATTGTTTAGCCGAGCTCCCATATGTCAACTGTCAAAGTTACGATTGGACCACCACCTAACTTCTCTTAACTTATACGAAACATTAAACAATAATGTTCGTTAAGTCAAATTCTTATTCCTTATAGCTTTCTGGCAACTAAATTCCATACCTTAGGATTATTCTTTATCGCCTAAGTTATACAGTATTTTGTATACTCGGAACGATCGTTCAATGTCAATACTATGAGGTTATAGCGCTAAACATTTTATATTATCTTATTCATATCTTACAACGTCTGGTTCATTCAATTCAGAATGTGTATCCAAGTTATACTCATTAACTCGACTTCTTAACGTTATACTCTATTATCTTAAATCAGTTTCTTCACCGTTCATGGTTAAACAACATTCTTCGTTATCTTATGGTCAAACCATACACATAGTGTAGGTTCTGCCCGTTTAATATTCATATACACTCAACCCTTACATTGGTTAAATCGTTTAACACATACCTTTCATTCTAACATCCTCTATCCGACTCACACTCGAACTTTCATTAATCCTATTATCGTTCGCTACGGCTCTCTTGATACCATTCGTACCTTCTTACTACCTTTGTCAACATCTAAGTCATACAACCAGGGTATACTTAGAACGTTCGTCCGATGCGAATACGATTCACAAGAATCGTTTACGTATTTAACGTTTACATTGCTCGCCTCTTAATTCTATTCAACCTTTAACCAAGGTTTTAATCGCTTTTGATCATTATCCATCCTATGAACCCCATGTTCATTATAATTTCTAAATGTTAAAGCCATACTGTTCATGGTATGCTAAGACTGATCGTTCATTGCAACAATGTTGCGTTCACAATGTCTAAACGCTTTACATTCATCTCTCAATGCCATGTCATAACATCAAAATGTTATACAACACCCTCGTCAACCAATGTCTAAGGAATCACAACCATAGAAATCCCTCGCATTCGTTTATCGCGACTACGGTCCCTGGATATCGGTTTCGTAACTCGCGTTTACATTCTTTATCTTTTAATCTCTTTTAATCTTTTCGTTCCATTTTTATTAATGGTTTAAAATACTTGACTAAGTGTTGCATTAGTTAAACATTATGTTCATATTTCTTTCTTGCACATCCCCCGAGAAATTGAGTAGTTAAAATCTCATTTCTGGGTATTGCCCTGCACTAGCGCTGCGGCGCCGTGCCCTTCCTTTCATCTCGCGCTGCGGCGCGACCTACTTCTCTCTCCTCTCTTCTTGGGCTGGTGCTGCGGCGCCACTCTCCAGAAGATTATGGCCGAGATCGCGCTATGGCGCCACTTCTCACAGTCTAACCGGCGCTGCGGCGCCGAGATAAAACCTTAGAAATTTTTTCTAAGTCTTGCATCAAGTTTGAGATGTGTATTTTATGATTTCATAACATTTTCGTTATAACTCGGAACGAGGTCATTCCAAATCCATTTTCTTCGTTATCTTACGCACTTCAATTACCCTCAGACTGAACTTCATTCTAAATCCGTTAACATGCCATTCAGTTGGCTTAATCTTCACTCTTTGTTCGGGTTTACGTTATTAACGTTCTTCATTCGTTCGTCCGTAATTCGTTCATCCGAACTCGGAATTCGTTTGTTCTTGATTCCACGACTCACGTTTTCTACGTTCTCTTACATTCTTATGAAACCCTACACGTCTGGGTTCATTTACTAACTTTCAAATTTTTATTTATCTTTTACGAAAATTTTGCCATAATTTCGTTATAGCTCAATTTTAATCTATTCTTAATGAACGTTTCTAACGTTCCTAACCAAGAAATAAGCAACTAACTTATACGCGATGGTTTTAAACTTGTCCATCAACAACATTTATACTACGATGGTTTTAAATTTGTCCATCAACAACATTCTTCGCGTTCTTCGCGTTTTTCGTTCGTTCTTCATTTTAATCGATATTTTGGATTACGATTCTACTTTTTCTTGGAATTTGATGTTATAGAACATCATTCTTTACTTATTACACCTACTGGTTCATAAGATTCATTCAGATCGCTCAAAATCCTTACGAATCTTATACTTACTTAAGAAATTTAAAAACTAAATTTCTAACTCTTATTTCTTCGTTTTCTCATGATTTCAACCATATGAAATCATTACTAATCTCTTTTACTTCTTATTCTTATTAAGCTATGTTTTTGGACATAGAAAACTTAAAGAAAATATTAGAAGACACTAGGGTTCGGATTACCGTTCTTTGTTTATCCTCTTCCGTTATACAAAACCGGCGTTTTGAAAGCTTTTCTATTTAACGATCACTTTTGATCCGAGCATTCATGCTCACGTTCTTCCTCTTCCTCTCCCAACCGAGCTCTCTCTCTCTCCCTCTCAAGTGTAGGATTTTCAAAATCCTAGAAAATGAAAATCTAGCTTTCTATTTATAGAAAACCAAAGCTAGGGCAATTTGGTCATTTCGCCCCTATCCTCCTTACTATTCCAAACTTAACAACCAAGTTTACTTGGCCACCACCCTTACTTGGTGGCCAAGTGGCCGGTCCACATGCCCATGGGTCACCCCATGGGTTGCCCCAGTGGTTTTTACCCATTAGTTTACCCATCGGTTCGATCCGCGGTTTCTTTTCTTGGTTTGGGCCTTAACCCTAATTCTTCTTGGGCCTAACTTGGGCTTAACTTCACAAATCATTGGGCTTGACATAATCCAAGTCCAATTGGATTCTAAAAAGTCCATGAACACAAAGTCCATTTAGACTCATTGTATTCTACGCATTCCATTATCGTATTCTTGTATTCTCTTCGTATTTCGTTCGTATGATATTCGTATTATACGTCGTACTAATCTTCATACTATACTCGTATCATAACTCGTATCATACTCGTATTTCTCACGCATAATAACCCTAATTATTATACGCGATCATAACATTCTAGAAACTCACTTTCCCTAACCCTTAGGTTGAGTCAGCAGGCGAAAACTTCATTTTTGCCATAACTGAAATATTATTGAATATTCTATCACGTCTCAAGATTATACGCAATCAATAATTTCTCGGAATTTCAAAATAAATCTCCGAGCAGAAACGGGTGAATAGTGCCTATTTCGTCTTTTTCCCCAGAAATATTTTTTTCCCCGGAAAAAATTTATTTTTGTCTTGAAAATTCTTACTCGTTCAGTCTAGTTCGTAGCCAGAATCCTCCCGATTAATAATCATTCTAGGTTATAGAACGATTAATAAACACATAGAACATAATAGTATTAATAAAAATTCATTTTATTAATAACTAATTCTTTAAACTTAAATTTTGGACAATCCGATTTTCCGGGTTGTCACATTCTTCCCTCCTTAAAAATAATTTGTCCTCGGAATTTCTTAAAACCAAACCTTTACCCGGGTTCTCACATTCTCCCCTTCTTCAAAGAATTTCATCCTCGAAATTCTAGTTTACCCTTCTTCTCAACTTCTCTTCAACGAAGTTATTATCTTTCAAACATTCCCTACCCTTCATAACTTATCAAGAATCATGAAGTGAAAGGAATAACTAGGAATATAAGGATTCCTTTAAAACATTTCATTCTTTTGTCGAGGTATCAAATCGACCATGAACTCTTACTAGGTTAAACAGCCTCTCGCCGTAAATCTTTCTTACACGGTAAGTTTACAATCACAAAGAAGGTAAACTACCTCTTCTATACATAGGTGATCAGCCTATCGTATAACACCATTTCAGGGTATGTTAACCTCAGACTTAGATTCTGCACCAAAATAATTTGGTTCGGTATAGCTCTTCAAAGAAAGCTCGATTTTCTTTTAATCATGATATACCATTTGTCTTAGCTAAATCAAATAGCCTCGACCATACCAATAAATTGGATATCAACTTGAAACATTCGTCTAGTTAACTCGCTTGACATCGACTACTTCTTTAAATTCTTTTGCAATACATCAAAATGTTTCATGAAGTCATGATACCGCACTTTTCACAGTACGTTGAGGACTTTGTCAGTTTAGGACTTCGTCATTATACATCATACCATAGCAAGTAGTTGATCATCTGATCAAATTCCACACCAGGTTTAATTACATTAATAACTCCATCCTTTTACCATCCTAGCATCAAATGCACTGATGATATAAAATTCATTTTGATATTTCAAATAAATTTTTGTCTAGCCGAAACAATTAGCATAGACATACCAAGAATAGTTCTTTTAAATTCCATTTTTTCCAAAAGTCGAACCAATTCTTTCATTTTCCAAAACGCGCACATTAGCACGATTTTAAGAAATTTCAAAATCTAGCATAACTAAATGACTTGGAATATCATATTCTCCATCTTCCTTCATTGTTGTACTACGACAATACTTAATCTTCTCTAGTACCTTCAATGCTAAGTCTACTGAAAATACTTTGTTTTCTGTCTAAACATTACTATATCTTAGTACAGTCCATCAACTTACCACACATTATGAGTTCAGGAACTTTCCACAATACTATGAGTTTAAGAACATCCAGACAGACCTTAGGCGTCCATTCGCTGAGACGTTCAAAAACATACCATATTATAACGAGTCATTAACTTACCATAAGTATGAGTTTCAAGAACTCGCACCTACCTTATCGTTCTCTACCTATCAAGTATATACATGAGAAAAGATTCACATTCTCGTCATATACATCTTAATAGCGTGACCAATTCCAATGATTATCACTACAATAAACTGAGCAGTTGTTACACCAAGCACAAACCTCTTCCCATACAAAGGTTCATACAACTCAGCCATCACATGAGTCCTCAATTGAAATCTTACTACTTATACATTTCTCTTTACTTAATAAGAATTTTCATTAATTCATATGCTAACCTTTACAACTCAATCTGAGTTCTTCTTCCCGTACTACTTCGTAGTACCTTTCATTCATAGCATTAGCTATAAATCATTCATCGTTTTAACAGTTCATCTGTTACTACAATTTACTATGATCACGTGGTGATCTTCTTATCTTTCTCTCTACGATTATAGTCTTAGGTACTCTTACCTATGATTTATAACCTATCAGCTCTGATATCAACCTTTAATGCCCCAAAATTCGGTCTATTTTCACATCCAGATTCTGTACGTTACGATCCCATCTTCTCCCAAACATACATCATTATATAGCTAAATATAACGACATACATTCTCAAATCCCTAGTTCTATAACCATAAAACCTCTTTCATTACAAATAATGATAATTACATTATTCTTTACATCTTACACAAGTGACTTTTATCCGCCACCAAGGATACATAACAGTTCATTAAACTATTCTATATCTTAATTCTATCATTCTATATTACAAGTCTTTGATTGATCTTCACGCACATTCATATAATGAATGACACATCATCTGGATACCGATCAGCTTGATCTTTACGGGATCCTTAAGTTCTTTCTAACATCGTTCGCTAAAAATGTTTTTCATTTAAAGCAAGTGTGAGCATTCAATTGCCCAGCAAGTCAAAACAGTTGAACAAATAACTTCAAGAATTAAACATTCTTTTCAGACTTCAATAACCGAACAAAGGTTATGAAGCAGCTTGAATAATAGGAATAGTCTTGGTTCCTATCATCTTAAAACATCAATTACATGCACTTTGAAATACTTTCATTCTCTACTCTTTTTCATGCACATTTTGTCTGGCTAGAATCAATAGCACAAACTTAACAATAACATTTCATGTATAAACAGAACATGCTCATATTGAACAGTTCAATCACAGAACAGTTTATATCATAGAAACACCGAAGTGTTCACATTTTGGCACAAGGCCTCATACTTTCTACCACCTTGTACAAATATCATACATTTCCACATAGACAAAACCTCTAAAGTTCAACATCTGAAAAGTTTTAGATACTACCATTCATTTAAAATATGAATGAAGTTAGGAAACTTGCCTTACGCACAGCTAAAGCTTACGCTAAACTGCTCATTCCAAATCCCTATATAACACATAAGGAAATAACAAGTACACCAATTAGTCGTATACTTGACTTACGCATTAGTTTACTTAACTTCACTTCTTAAGGTTCGCATTCTTAGCATATAAGCTTACGCGACTAACTTTCATTTCCTCTTTACGGCTTTATGACATACAGAGATGTCTTATTCAAAACGTTCATCATCTTTGATGATTTGCATTCTTATCTTCTTCAAATAAATTCTATAGGACTCACCATACATTTGTTCTCTACTAGTAGTCCATATGGTACTCTGAGTGGTTTCCCACAAACAACCAGCAAATAAGTTCCCGTCTCATCTACAGTGCCCACACAGTGAGTTAGATCGGTTGCCAGTTTTGTATATACCTTCGCTCTCTGAAGGAATTGTTTAGCCCAACTCCCATATGTCAACTGTCAAAGTTACGATTGTACCACCACCTAACTTCTCTTAACTTATACGAACCATTAAACAATAATGTTCGTCAAGTCAAATTCTTATTCCTTATGGCTTCCTGGAAACTAAATGCCATACCTCAGGATTATTCTTTATCGCCTAAGTCATATAGTATTTTGTAAACTCAGAACGATCGTTCAATGCCAATACTATGAGGTCATAGCGTTAAATATTTCATATTATCTTATTCATATCTTACAACGTCCGGTTCATTCAATTAGGAACTTTTATCCAATTTATACTTATTAACTCGGCTTCTTAACGTTTTACGCTATTATCTTAACTCAGTTTCTTTACCATTCACGGTTAAACAACATTCTTCATTATCTTATGGTCAAACCATACACGGAGCGTAGGTTCTGCCCGTTTAATATTCATATACATTCAACCCTTACATTGGTTAAAGCGTTTAACACTTACCTTTCATTCTAACATCCTCTATCCGACTCATACTCGGACTTTAATTAATCCTATTACCATTTGCTACGGCTCTCTTGATACCATTCGTATCTTACTTACTACCTTTGTAAACATCTAAGTCATACAACCAAGGTATACTTAGAACGTTCGTCCGACGCGAATACGATTCACAAGAATCGTTTACGTATTCAACGTTTACATTGCTCGCCTCTTAATTCTATTCAACCTTTAACCAAGGTTTTAATTGCTTTTGATCTTTGTCCATCCCATGAACCCCATGTTCATTATAATTTCTAAATGTCAAAGCCATACTGTTCGTGGTATGCTAAGACTGATCGTTCATCGAAACAACGTTGCGTTCACATCATCTAAACACTTTACATTCATCTCTCAATGCCATGTCATAACATCAAAATATAATACATCACCCTCGTCAACCAACGTCTAAGTAATCACAACCATAGCAATCCTTCACGTTCGTTTATCGCGACTACGGTCCCCAGATATCAGTTCTGTAACCCGCGTCTACATTCTTTATCTTTTAATCTCTTTTAATCTTTTCGTTCCACCTTTATTAATGGTTTAAAATAGTTGACTAAGTGTTAAATTAGTTGAACATTATGTTCAATGTTTCTTTCTTGCACATCCCCTGATAAATTGAGCAATTAAAATCTCATTTCTGGGTATTGCCCTGCACTGGTGCTGCGGCGTCGTGCTCTTTCGTTCCTCTCGCGCTGCGGTGCGACCTACTTCTCTCTCCTCTCTTCCCGGGCTGGCGCTGTGGCGCCAAGTCCTTTATTATCTCTCGCGCTGCGGTGCCACTCTCCAGAAGATTATGGCCGAGCTTAAGCTGCGGCACCACTTCTCATAGTCTATCCGGCGCTGCGGCGCCGAGAAAAAACCCTGGATAGTTTTTCTAAGTCTTGCATCAAGTTTGAGACTAGTATTTTATGATCTCATAAATTTTTTGTTATAACTCAAAACGAGGTCGTTCCAAAGCCATTTTCTTCTTTATCTTATGCACTTCGATTACCCTCAGACAGAACTTCATTCTGAATCCGTTAACATGCCATTCACTTGGCTTAATCTTCACTCTTTGTTCGTGTTTACGTTATTAACGTTCTTCATTTGTTCGTCCGTAATTCGGTCATCCGAACTCAGAATTCGTTCGTTCGTTCTTGAGTCCACGACTCATTTTTTCTACGTTCTCTTACATTCTTATGAAATCCTACACGTTCAGGTTCATTTACTAACTTTTAAATTTTTTTTTATCTTTTACGAAAATTTCGCCATAACTTCGTTATAGCTCAATTTTAATCCATTCTTCATGAACGTTTCTAACGTTCCTAACCAAGCAATAAGCAACTTACTTATACGCGATGGTTTTAAACTTGTCCATCAACAACATTTATACTACGATGGTTTTAAATTTGTCCATCAACAACATTCTTCGTGTTCTTCGCGTTCTTCGTTCGTTCTTTATTTTAATCGATATTTTGGATTACGATTCTACTTTTTCTTGGAATTTGATGTTATAGAACATCATTCCTTACTTATTACACCTACTGGTTCATAAGATTCATTCAGATCTCTCAAAATCCTTACGAATCTTATACTTATTTAAGAAATTTATAAACTAAATTTTTAACTCTTATTTCTTCGTTTTCTCATGATTTCAACCATATGAAATCATTACTAATCTCTTTTAGTTCTTATTCTCATTAATCTATATTTTTGGACATAGAAAACTTAAAGAAAATATTAGAACAAACTAGGTTTCGGATTACCGTTCTTCGTTAATCCTCTTCCGTTATACAAAACAAGCATTTTGCAAGCTTTTCTATTTCACGATCACTTTTGATCCGAGCATTCATGCTCACGCACTTCCTCTTCCTCTCCCAACCGAGCTCTCTCTCTCTCTCTCAAGTGTAGGATTTTCAAAATCATAGAAAATAAAAATCTAGCTTTCTATTTATAGAAAACCAAAGCTAGGGCAATTTGGTCATTTTTCCCCTAACCTCCTTACTATTCCAAACTTAGCAACCAAGTTTACTTGGCCACCAACCTTACTTGGTGGCCAAGTTGCTGGCCCACATGCCCATGGGTCACCCAATGGGTTTCCCCAGTGGTTCTTACCCATCCGTTCGATCCGCGGTTTCTTTTCTTGGTTTGGGCCTTAACCGTAATTCGTCTTGGGCCTAACTTGGGCTTAACTTCACAAATCATTGGGCTTGACATAATCCAAGTCCAATTGGATTCTACAAAGTCCATGAACACAAAGTCCATTTAGACTCATCGTATTCTACACATTCCATTATCGTATTCTCTTCGTATTTCGTTCGTACGATATTCGTATTATACGTCATACTAATATTCATACTATACTCGTATAATAACTCGTATCATACTAGTATTTCTCACGTATAATAACCCTAATTATTATACGCGATCATAACATTCTAGAAACTCACTTTCCCTAACCCTTAGGTTTTGAGTCCGCAGGCGAAAACTTCATTTTTGCCATAACTGAAATATTATTGAATATTCAATCAAGTCTCAAGATTATACGCAATAAATAACTTCTCGGAATTTCAAAATAAATCTCCTAGCAGAAACGAGTGAATAGTGCCTATTTCGTCTTTTTCCCCAGAATATTTTTGTTCTCGAAAAAATTTTATTTTCGTCTTGAAAATTCTTACTCGTTCAGTCTAGTTCGTAGCCAGAATCCTCCCGATTAATAATCATTCTAGGTTATAGAATGATTAATAAACATATAGCACATAATAGTATTAATAAAAATTCATTTTATTATTAACTAATTCTTTAAACTTAAATTCTGGACAATCCGATTTTCCGGGTTGTCACATTTAATAAGAAATGTCATATCAATATTCCAATGAAACGATATAGGATGAACCGCAAAACTCAAGGATATTCGACTAATTTCAAGAATTATAGAAGCAATACTTACCATATTAAGTTTAGATTTAAGAATATAAAAAGAAATAATATACGAAACTGCAAATGAATTTTCACCTGTCATGCGGTAGTCCGCGTAGATAAATCATTTCCAAAATTTAATAATAATTGAATACGAAGGGTTATTCACCAGGCATACGGTACTCCGCGTAGACAGGTTACTCCCACATAATAATAAAGAATGAAATAACAAAAGATTTAACCATGCATGCGGTAGTCCGCGTAGATAGGTTATTCCCAGAGAATAATAAAGAGTGGAATAACAAAAGATTTCACAATGCCTGCGGTAGTCCGCGCAGACAGGTTATTCCCATATAATAATAAAGAATGGAATAACAAAAGATTTCACCATGCATGCGGTAGTCCGTGTAGACATGTTATTCTCACAAAATAATAAAGAATGGAATAACAACCCTTACGCGTATTGAAAGAAAATAACTCTCTTCATTATTACGAAAGAAATAATACCCCTTACGAATATTGAATGAAGATAATATTCCTTACGAATACGAAAAATAATATCATAAGCGAATGTGAAATAAATAACACCCCTTACGAATATAACAAATAATATCCCTTACGAATATTGAACGAAGATAATATTCCTTAAGAATACAAAAAATAATATCGTAAGAGAATATGAAATAAATAACACCCCTTACCTTAATAGAAGAGTGAATAATGAAGTAGGGTAGTAGAAGAATACTCTTCTTCTTGTTCTCTATAGTTTCTCTCTTTAGAGTTTTAGTGAATTCGTAAGAAATAATGAAGGAATGAGCTTCTATTTATAGGAAAAAAGGATTAAATAGTAACTGATTCATGAACGGCCCAGATTAATTCACTTTTAAAAGGACGGTCCATATTGATTTACTATTAAAACTTAAAGCAACGGTCCATACTGATTTACTATTAAAACTTTAAACCAACGATCCATATTGATTTACTATTATAACTTTCCACCAGCGGTCCATGTTGATTTAGTATTATATCTTCAACCAACGATCCATATTGATTTACTATTATAACTTCAACCAACGGTCTAAAAAATTAACACATCTCCTAATGGAATAATAAGCCAAACTTATACCAATTACTTCATAACAAACACCTCTATTTATATCAAAAATTGAATAAATATTTATCACAAATCACTTATCTTTAATAAACACATTTTTAATCTATAAACAATTATTCATAATTAATCTTATAACTCATAATATTTAACAACCAAATCATTCCCAGGAAAGAGGGGGCTTTCCGATAAGGGTTTTTCCCTATTGGCGCGCAATTAGGTGACCAAACCTCTCCTCGACAGAACTTTCTAGACATCGTCAATATTTCAAAGAATAATATGAATAACTTTGTGGTCTCAATTATTGATTTAATAATATAAAATATTACGCAGATGATACTATAGCAATAATTGAATCAATAATATGAGAGATATTATGAAGCAATTATTGTAGCAATAATTGAGTATAACTTAGTGACTTCTAACGTAAGCATCAATAATAAATACTGTGTGCTACTATGCAACCACGCGTATTACTGTACTTTTACTATAAGGTAGTTCAACAGTTTAACGGTAAAACTTTCGCCGTTATTTTTATAAAAAGATAATTCTGTCATTTTTAACTACGACAATACTTCCGTTGTGGGGTCCACCAATGATTGTACCATCGTACGAATATTCCCCGACACAACGAATATTTTATATCAACTTGCTTACTTTGCAAAATTTTTAAATGTCACCCATAACTTTAACCTTTATCAATTTAACCATTTACTAAATAAAATAATAATTATAAGAAAATTGAATACTTTCATTTCATAAAATTCGGGGTCTTACAATCTCCTCTCCTTATGAAATTTCACCCTCAAAATTTACGTATGTACCTGGTATGTCAAAAAGGTGAGGATAACTTGATTTCATTTCAGATTCTAACTCCCATGTCATTTCCTCAATATCGTGGTTTCTCCACAAAACTTTTACTTAAGGTATAACCTTTGAGCGTAGAATATGCTCCATCTTATCCAAGATCTTGACAGGTACCTCCTCAATCTCCTCTTCCGCTATCTCTTCCGGTTGTAATTCAATGATGTGGTTTGGGTCATCCACATATTTACGTAACATCGATATGTTAAAAACGTTATGAACATGCGACATACTTGGCGGTAAAGCGAGTCTATAGGCCACAGTTCCTACTCGATCAAGGATTTTGAATGGCCCAATTAAATCGAGGGTTGAGGTTTACTCTCTTCGTCGATTCTTACTTCTAGAATAACGCCCTCTTGAACCTTCTTCTTCACATTCATCAGCTCCGAGTGTGTAGCTTAAGCGGCTTTAACTTTATCGATTAACGTCGATCCTACTCGTATTTTTTGACATCATCAGGTGGGTCCCTAGAGTTTTTAACTCTATCTCTATCATTTGTAAGTCATATGAAATGGGTCTTAGTGTTAACAATATCGCACTCGTAAATGCATACAATCTTCTAGTTAATGCGTTAGCTACCACGTTTATTTTTCTAGGATGGTATTGAATCGTATTATCGTAATCTTTAACAGCTTGAGCCAACGTCTTTGGCACATATTACGTTCATTCATTGTGAAGAAATATTTAAGGGTTTTAGAAATTGGTTTAAGGTCAATACAAAATTCGATTTCACGCTCTGGGGGTAGGCTAAGAAGTTCTTCAGGAAATACGTCAGGAAATTCACTAACAACTGAAATATTATTCAAATCTGATGTATTTTTGTTCAAGTCCATGACATGGGCTAAGAAAGCTTGACATCCATTTTTTATTAAACGAATGACTTTATAGCTTGATATGACAGTGATTGACTTTAGTAGTTTGGTTGCTTGAATTCGCATAACAGGTTGGTTAGGAATATGAAAACTAATAAACTTACAAAAATAATCAATTTTGGCATGATGAGTGGTTAACCAATCAATCCCTAATATCACATCAAATGCAAGTATCTTTAAAGAGGTAAGGTCAACAGGTAATGTGATGGTGCCAACTTGTATTAAGCAAGATTTATAAACTGTAGATGTAACGAAAGTTTCTCATAACAGAGTTTCAACATATAATTCAAAGTCTAATTTCTCCAGAGTTAAATTTAAACATTAAGCGCAAGTAGGAGAAATAAAAGGGTGGGTAGAACATGTATTTAATAAGGTATAGACTTTGTAAGAATTTTTAATTAACTAACTCGTGCTAACTTCGTTCGGGTTACTCGCTTTTTGAGAATTTAAGAAAAACGTTATTCCTTGAATTACCGATTTTGTCTTGTCTGGGACGACCTTTGATGCCTCCATCCCAGCTGGACTTGACTTTGGTGCACGACAAAATCGGGCTAGGTGACCTTCTCTTCCATAATTGTAACATTCTTTGGATTAATGCGTACAGTTTGGACTGATGTGTCCCTCCCCTCCGTATTTGTAACATACGACCGACAGTCGTTATCCATCCTTAACAACAGGTGCTAGTGCTGACGTCTTTCCATCATTATTGAATTTCCTCTTCTTGAAATTTCCACTTCTATTTTCTTGGTCATGATTACCACCGAAGTGGTTACCATTTCTGCCATGTTGATTCCCTACATGTTTGTTGTCACCTCTTCGATGACTGCTACCACTAGTATTATCAATTTGCCGGCTGCTCTCTCTAGGTTGGGTTGACTTATTATCGCGCTGCAATAACTGAGCCCAATTTACAATATCTAAATACAAACACAGTTTGTGAGAAATTAGGTATTGACGTATCTCATGTTTCAAACCTCTTAGAAACATCCGCATCATTCTCTCTCCATTATTAACCAAGTAGGACGCAAACTGGGATAACTCGGCAAACTTAGCTTCGTACTGTGACACGGTTATATTGTTTTGGTCCAGCTTGATGAAATCTATGTTCTTCATGTGACAAATAATTTCGGGAAAGTACTTGTCATTAAATAGTTCTTGGAACTTCTCCCAAGACATCTTCAGTGTGGAAGGCTGAGTACATTTTACTGATTCCCCCCAGTAATCTGCCTCTCCTCGCAACTTGAAGGTAGCAAAGGGAACCTTTTACTCCTCGGAGCATCCCAAGACGTCAAATATCTTGGTGATCTGCTTTATTCACGTCTCCGCCTTAAGTGGTTTTGGCTCTACCAAAAACATCGGTGGTCCCAGCTCCTTGAACTGCTTAGCAGCGATCATCCGAGGGTTGCCAGTGTTTCCACCTGCATTTTGAACTGGAGTCTCTCCCGCCTGATGTTGCATGAATTGCATAAAGCCTCTGAACATCTCATTGTTCATCATCTGATTGGTGTTGTTATTTACGTGAGGATTATTGTCTTCTTAATGCACATTATCATGGTTATTGATCGTCGATGACTCAACGGTCTCATGTGCTCCATTGCTTACCTCCATATTTTCGGGTGCCATTTTCAAACACTGCCACAAAACAATGGTTAATTAAAGAAATTGACATGTCACATCTTATCTCTATACTCTGACCGATAAATTAAATACTAAATAAACTTAGGTAGGTCATACTAGCGAAGGATTTTGTAACATTCCAGAATTTTAAATGTAATATTAAATATTTATTGAGTTATATAAATATTTAATGGATGTGATTATCGGTAAATGAATATTTGTTTAATTGATTTAATATTATTTAGAGAATTATTTGTTAAATAAATAATTGATGAATTAAGGAAATTATTATTATATTGACATTTCAATATAATGATTAATTATTTGTATTGTGTTATGTGATTAAAGAATTTATTTAATTAATTGTGATTTGCATTATTTAAAATTAAATATGAACGCTTGATTAATATAGTGTGACAAATAACTATATTATAAGGAGTTATTAAAATAAATTAAAGTAGTTTAATTTAGTTTTAACAAACAAGGTTTAATATATTAATTCTTTAATTTTTAAAGAGTTTTTGCCAAACAAGCCTTATGGCTTTTGAGATTTCTAGTTTTTATTAACTAAAATAAATTAAAATAATAAATATAATATATTTATAACCTAAGCGTTATAACTGATATTGTGTTTAATATGCGTATTATTATTAGTATCAATATTAGTTTACGTTCAATTGAGTATATACTGAGAGAGAAGAGGTGAGAGCTTGACAGAAAGAGTTGAGAGAATTGAGAAAGAAATTAAGAAATTTCCAGTAATTTCAGTGAGTTAACAAGGATTGCAAGCAACTTCAAGGTATTTGTACACGACATTAGTATAAATATATATATATATATATATATATATATATATATATATATATATATATATATATATATATATATATATATATATGCATATATGGATTTTATGACAAAAATTGCATGTTCTGTGAATTTCATATTTTCAATTGTTGCTTTACAATGGATTACTTGTGGTTATACATGTTCATGATGATAGAGATTATGTTTAAACAACAATTGTATGCTAAATTCGTTTGACAGTAGAAGAAGAAGTTTTGACAGTGTATGTTTATATGTATGTTTCATGTGATCATGGAAAGTACCATTTTAGATGGTCGATTCTTATGCTAAACTGTAAATTGGCAGTTATATATAATAGTTCATTGATATACGAGCATAACCTAATTTGAATGAAGTAAATTGGACAAGAATTGAAACCACAGTGTTCAATTTTGTGAAGAAACTTGAAAATGGAGTTTTTGTATGAAAACTTGAAATTTGAGAAATTAAAATGGTTTTAGTTAGTGTTAAATTGTTCTAATTGGTTTTAAATGTGAGCAATCATGTTTGTGATAGTTGTATATTTATTTTACGTGTTAATATTACTGTTTATTGGGTGAAATCTGTGTTTATTGGGCTAAAGTCGGCTACTGTTCATAGCCTTCTCTGCGTTTGTCTGAACACCGGCGCAGCTGGGCCGGTGCTAAGGCAAAAACGGCGTAGCTGCGCCGATCCCAAGCCTTTGTATGGCGCAGCTGCGCCATACCCTGATTTGAGATTCTGACTTCTGTTATTTCTGCAGATTTGGGAAAGTGTCCTAACATGGTCTGAAATTGTGTTAGAATGTTAAATGGGTAATGTTAAGGTTAACATAACATAATGAGTTGCAGTTAGTATGATCAAAGTTGCAAAAATGATTAGTAAATCGAAAACGCGTTATGTGGTAATTTAGTATACATAATGAAAGTTAGACAAGTGTTGTGAAGTAAAACACTTAGAGTTTCTGAAATGTGAATGGTAATGAACATGTTACGATATGTTAGCATGTCTAATAGGTATTGTGGTTCTAAAATTATGTGTAGGTGATCGTGAGTTTAATTTTATAGCTTACGCTCAAGAAAAGTTTTCTAACTCTACACTTTCGTTGAGCTAGTTCATTTATTACATTGTGCAAGTTTTCTAACTCTACATTTTCGTTGAGTTAGTTTTATTATTATAAATGCATGCTTTTGATTGAGCAAGCATTTTATCTGAACTGTTATTGAATAAGTAAATTGTTCCTAAAATCCATTTGAGCAAACTAAAACTCTAATGTTATTGGAAATTCTCCATTTGTTGATTTATTCTAACTTGTTTATAGTTAAACAAGTTTTTTAAAGTTCTGGAATTTTATTTCTAATATTATAAAACTTGAACCTAGCTTATTTTACTGTTCAAGCATAGGTTAACCATTTTATTCATTCTATTGAATACTTATGCTCTATAGTTATTTCAAGCATGACTTAGATTTGTAGAATCAGTTCATTATGATTCTCAAATGTTCTAAGTTATGTTGTTATTAAACAACTGTTGAATTATCAAGCATTGTTGATTCAACTAGTTCCCTAGTTGATGATCATTAAACTTCAATTACACTTGAAAGCTTATCCAAACCAAAATTTCTTTGGTGCGGGTTTGTACTCTAAATACTGAGATGAACAACCCTATGTTTAGGGGTTTACGCTTAGCGTTGAAATGGTTGTGCACAATACATTGTACAAAGGATTGATCCCCCTAAATACGTGGAGTCCTTATAGTCATATGACTGTTAAAGTTAAAGTTGAAAGATTACTTATAACTGTGGACATGGTTCATGGTCATTTGACCCTCAGTAGTATATTTAAGAATGTTAATAGAACATATCTTTCAGTTCTATTAAGCCCATGAGTTGGCAAGTATTTAAATGTTTGTAAAACCCCAACTTTTTGAATAAAGATGAATTTTCTATGAATATTATTTTTGAATATTATGGAGTGAAATTGATATAATGTTATAGTCGTGGGTAATATTTATAAATTTTTCAAAATATGCAAGTTGTTATATAATATTCGATTGGTCGGGGAATATTCATTTTAACAGGAAATATTCGTACAACGGCACAATCATTGGTGGACCCTACAATGGAATTATTGTCGAATTGAGAAAACGACAAAAATACTTTATGAAAATAACGACAGAAGTTTTACAGTTAACTGTTGAAACACCCGGTGTTAAAAGTACAGTAATATGTGTGGTTGCATAATAGCACATGGTATTAATTATTAATGCTTACGTGATAAGTCACTCAGTTTTATTGGTATTATTAATGTAATAATACAGAAAATCTTTTTATATAAAACAGAATACTTTTATAAAGTTATTCTATAAATAGAATATATTATATTCTATTATGCATAGTGTTACATAATGTCTTCATAGTGTTTTGTATAGTAAAATCTTTTTATATAAAACATAATACTTTTATAAAGTTATCTGATTTATTAGACAATAATTAAAATATATTATATTTTATTATGCATAGTGTTTGCATAGTGCCTGTATAGTGTTTGCATAGTAAAATCTTTTATAAAATTATTCATTTTACTTGATTATAAATAGAATATATTATATTTTATTTAAAAGATTTTGCTTTAAATATGGACCATCAGATTAAAGTAAAACAATCTGGACCGTTCATGAGTTAATTACTATGCAGTCCATTTTTTTATAAATAGAAGCTCATTCCTTCATTATTTTCTTACGAATTCACTGAAACTCTAGAGAGATAAACTATATAGAGAAAGAAAAAAGTATTCTACTACTTCATTACTTATATATCCAGTACTCTTCTTCTTAAGGCAGGAAATATTATTTGTTGTACTCGTAAGGGGTGTTATTCTTTTGTATTCATGAAGAGAACTTATGATATTCCAGTCTTTATTATTCTGTTGGAATAACCTGTATACGCGGGCTACCCTATACTTGGTGACATTTTTTTATTATTTCGTCTTTATTATTCTGTTAGAATATCCTGTCTGTGCGTTTTACGCCGGACCTGATTCCGTCTTTATTGTTCTGTTGGAATATCCTATCTGTGCGTTTTACGCCGGACCTGGTTTCGTCTTTATTGTTATTCTGTTGGAATATCCTGTCTGTGCGTTATACGCAGGACCTGATTCTGTCCTTATTAGTATTCTGCTGGAATAACATGTCTATGCGAAGTACCGCATGCATGGTTATTTCTATTGTTATTCCGTTCTTTATTATTCTGTTGGAACATCCTGTCGGTGCGAATTTCGCCTGACCTGGTTCCGTTATTTAGTATTCTGATGGAATAACTTGTCTCTGCGAAGTACCGCATGCATGGTGATTTCTTTTGTTATTCCATTCTTTATTATACTCAGTTAATTAAAGTTTTGACTTCTATACTCCATGAAATTAGTGGAATATCCTTGATATTTGTGCTTCATACATTATCTTTTCAAGGAAATATTCTTCTGAGCATTCTTGAATTTTACTCTACAAAGCAGTATCATGTTGACAATTTGGACATTATTAGTTCCTGGATAAATTAATTCTTGAACTTGTTTTATTGAATTCTTATATCATTTCCATCATCCTCATGTTTATATTTTTTGAAAGTCATATGTGGTCTGTAGTGCGTAGATGGACTTGGTATGATTATGACCAGAGATTATTCGGTGTAATCATGACCGTAATGTTACAAATGATGTGGTAAAAGTCCTCATTGGCCCGTAGTGCAATGATGGACAGTTGTTGGCGTGATCATGATCATTAATGAATACACAAATATTCTTTGCCTGTAGTGCATGGATAATTGTGGTCGTGATACTAAAGAATATCCTTAGCCGTAGTTCAGGGGTGATTCGATGATGTGGATTATTTATTAAGCTGAGTCCCAACGATAAAAGTCATGAAAAAACCTTTTAAATCATAGAAGATAGTAGATTTTATTCTCTACTTAACTCTTCTAATGGATTGCTTGTTCTGTTGTAGTTAAACTTGATGTTTGTTATATTTTATCAATTTAACACTGTTGAAGGCTAATGATAATTTATTCTGCATTATCTTAGTCATAATATTTCTTACTGAGCTAGTTGAGCTCACCCTTTCTTTCACTGTTCTCTTCAGGAAATGAGAACGTAGCTGGGACGAGTCGGGGAACGGAGTGATGGTCCGGATGATAGTATTAGCTAGTAGTCCTCACTATTATGTTAAATAGTGTGACAATAAATGTAATGATGACTTATTCTGAGAGTGGATATTGTCTAGAAGACAGTATTTGTATTAAAACTCACAGCTCTCTTGTTGTATATTAAAAAATAGGTGATGTATACCTATTTTGGGGGCGTCACAATGTTAATAGAACATATTATTCAGTTCTATTGAGCCTATTATTTGGAAAATGTTGTAAAGATATTTATTATTATCTCAAGTGAGATTTGTTTGCTCACTCTTGCATATTTATACATTTATTACAGCTATGGTTGAGAAGGTAGATAAACCTACAACTAGCAAAGGAAAGGGAAAAATGTACAAGTGATGAAGACTTGTAATTTTGTTTTATCATTGATGATAAACATTTAATAATGATGTGATGTAATGATTTAATTTCTGCACTTGAATGATTGTATTAAAGGTTAGAGAACATGGGCGATAATGTTTATATTAAAGCAATCCTATATGGGCAGGTTTTTATTACTCAATTTATTATAATTGGGTAGCTAGATATGAATGTTTTGATTACGTGAACACCAAATCTTGAGGTAATGAAGTACCGAGATTTGGGGGTGTCACATATTTCCCTGTCTCTTCCCCTAGTTCTAGTCTTACATCTCAGCTAGGGATCATATCCCTAAGCTTTGATACCAACTGTGACGCCCGCAAAATAGGTATACATCACCTATCTTGAGTCGCCAAATACATGGTACATAAATCAAATACAAACTTCTTTTATACAATACGACAACAACATAGCTTTGAGTTTTTACACAAATATTGTCTCATAGAAAGTATTCAAACTCAAATGAAGTCCTCATTACATTTATTATCACACTATTTCATAGAATAGTGAGGACTACTATAGCCACCATCTCGGACCGTCACTCTGTTCCCCGACTAGTCCTGATTACGTTCTCATTTCCTGAAGAGAACAATGAAAGCAAAAATGTGAGCTCAACTATCCCTATAAGAAATATTATGACTAAGATAATGCAGAATAAATTATCGTTAGCCTTCAACAGTGTTAAACTTATAAAATACAATAAACATCAAGTTTAACTACAACGGAACAAGCAATCCATTAGAAGAGTCAAGTAGAGCATGTTATCTACTATCTTCTATGATTTAAAAAGTTTTTTTATCAACTTTATCGCTGAAACTCAACTTAATAAATAAATCACATCATCGAATCATCCCTGCAGTATGGGGTAATGATATTCATGTAATCATCAATGGTCATGATCATACCAACAACTGTCCATCAATGCACTACGGGCCAATGAAGACTTTTACCACATCATTTGTAACATTACGGTCATGATTATACCGAATAATCCATGGTCATAAGCACATCAATCAATAGTACGTCTACGCACGTAAGCCCCAGATGACTTTTATCACAATATAAGCATTAGGATGATGATAATGATATAAGAATTCAATCAAACGAGATCAAGGATAAATATTAAAGACTTTAAATTTATCCAGAGCTTAAAAATATCCAAATTGTCAACATGATACTGCTTTGTGGAGTAAAATTCAAGAATAATATTCATGTATCAAAAATAATCTTGGACAGAAAAGAAATCAATTTTTGTTGTGAATAGTATCCCGTGAATAGTACTTCGGGAATAGAACCCCGTGAATAGTACCTCGACATGAAAAATTCTCCGAATACCCGAGTGAATTGTAACCCGTGAATAGTAACCCATGAATGAAAAGTACCCCGAATCATTGGGTGAATAATATTTGAGTGAATAGTAACCAAGTGAATAGTAACCCGTGAATAGTTCCCCGGGTGAAAATATTGATATTTAATAAGAAATGTCATATCAATATTTCAATGAAACGATACTGGGTGAAGCGCAAAACTCAAGGATATTCCACTAATTTTAGGAATTATAGATTCAATACTTACCATAGTAAGTGTGACACCCCTAAATCTGGGTACTTAAATTCCACGGGATTTGGTGTTCACTGTACAAATATCATCTATCTATCTACCCATAATAAAGGCAACACATGCAATAGATAGAAATAAAATCCTCCCCTTATGGGGTTACAACATCTGAATAATAAATACAATCCCAGGTTAAACTAACCTTAAACATCTGTGCGGAAACATAAACAATTAATAAGTCTTAACAACATTAAGTCTTAACACATAAACTCAATATCTCATAAATACAAGTCTTCAACATTTGTTTGCCTTGCCCTTGGCTTTACTAGTAGAAGGCTCGTCGGTTCTTTCGTTCTTAACTGCAATGTTATTATTACGTAAGAGTGAGCATGATTGCTCACAAATAAAATAATGAAATAACAATGTATAATAACATGCGAGTGAATCAAAGACTTCTGAAATAAAAGTTCAACTTTTGAATCAAGAATGAATAACAAGAATCAAAAGATTTCTGAGGGTCATAAGACCTTGAACTATGTCCTAGGTTATCAATGTTTATACTTGAAACCTTTAACAGTCATAAGACTATGGACCTTTCTACTCGTACTTATGGGGATCAACCCTTACTACCATACTGTGCACAATATCTTAACGCTAACACATAAGTAAATCCCTTTGCAGGGTTGTTCATCTCAGTTTGACATTAGAGTCGGCAACCAAAGGAAGTTTGGTTTGGATAAATCAATAAGGGTTCTAAATTTAGAACGTTCATCAACTATGGACTAGTTGAATCAATAAGGATTCACTAGTCTAACAAAGTTCAACAATAAATGATATTTATAATGAATAACAATCTCAATAGGTATACAATAGAACAATTATTGTATAACAGAATCATACCTTGAAAAGATATTAATCTTTAACATAACAAATGAACTTGATTTATAAACTTGAATAATGATAACAAGTAGGGTTAGGAAACTTGCCTCGTGCGTAGATTACACGTTAATTAAACTCGTTCCTTGATTTAAATCCTACATATCATTTATGTTCACAATTGTGACACCCCCAAATCCCGCTACTTCATTACCTCAAGATTTTGTGTTCACGTAATCAAAACATTTATTTCTAACTACCCAATCATAATAGGATTGAATAATAAAAGAAAACCTGTCCATACAGGATTAAACTTAAATAAAAATCTCCCAGGTTATCTAACCTTTAACAACAATCATTCAAATGCGAAAAATTAAATAACTTCATTACAATATTTAAATCAAATTCTGAAAGTAAACTATCAAAACTATTACAAGTCTTCAGTATTTATTCATCTTTCCTTTTCCCTTACTGGTACTAGCTACGTCACCCGTTTTAACTTTAGCTGTAAGAAATTATACAGGGAAGAGTGAGCAAACAAGGCCCACTTGAAATAGAAATAAGTAAATCTTTAAACTTTACATCAATTACAAATATTAGGCTCAATAGAACTGAACAATATATTCTATTAACTTTCTAAAAATTATAACATTCACTGAGGGTCTAATGACCACGAATCATGTCCACAATTACATGTAATCTTTCAACTTTAACTTTAACAGTCATAAGACTATAAGGACTCCACGTACTTAGGGGGATCAACCCTTCGTACAATGTATTGTGCACAACCATTTCAACGCTAAGCGTAAACCTCTATTAAAAGAGTTGTTCATCTCAGTATTTAGAATACAAGTCCGCACCAAAGTAAGTTTGGTTTGGATAAGCTTTTCAAGGAAATTTGGAATTCAACGAACATCAACTAAGGAGTAGTTGAATAAAACCAATAACACTATACTATAGAATAATCGTGATTGAATCAATCATAGTAAACTAAAGTCATGTTTTAGGAATAATCTAATAGCATATCATTTGAATAACTATAGCATACCTTGCTTGAACAATACTAAGCCAAGGTTAATTAGAATTGAATACTAAGCATGCATAGTAACTTGAACGATAGAAATGTTCGACATTAGTATATATATATATATATATATATATATATATATATATATATATAGTTGTGCATACTAAACAAAAAGTTAAATACAAGAATAACTTGCTCCAGAATAACTTACACTATTATATTATAATCGAATTGAAAACAGTACTTGAATTAACAAAATAATATATTAGAAAACTTTCTTAAAGATAGCTGCACAATTATAAAAATAGAGTTAGAGAACTTGCCTCGTGCGTAGGTTAAACAATTACTATTCACGTTCACCCCAAGTCCTGCATATACCATATATATTGACAATACACATTAGTTACACTAACATTACCTTTATGAGTTACTTTATTACTCTTAGTATAGCTACTAACTAAGTTTAAGTTTAAACAACATCACATCTTTTAATGAACATCGCTTTTTAGCTTTATTACAACTACTTAAGTGATCATGTCATTGCACCACATGCACATTAGCAACTTGATACAACATCCTATTACATGTCCAACATGTTATCATTAAGTTATACTAATACACAAAGGGTTGCACTTGTATTCGTGCATCCCGACGCCCTCCGATTGGCTCTAAATACACAACAGTCCTAAAGATGACCATTTTTACTATAGTTACATACCTCAAATTAAGAAACTTAAAGCATGAAAGTTGTAGGTATATTCTTCCTCGTTCCGGATCTTCTTGAATCAACTCAATCGGAGTTTGTATGAGAAAGTTATGGCCATTTTACTACAGGAGGTCAAAACTGCCCAACTCAGACAACTTTTCCGACGCCGGGGCGCGGATCAGTGGTGCCGGGACGCGAGTACCAGCACCGGGGCGCGAGTTCCAGTGTTGGGGCGTGAGCTACTGGCCCATTTTTGGCGCTGGGGCACGAAATTTGGCGCTGGTACGCCGAAACTCAGAGAACCCAACAACGAAGAACATAACAACTAAATTTTGTACTAAATGATACTTCTAACATCTAAATTTACATGAACAACTAACATAATTTACCCATATTCATAACCAATTATTTAGATACTAATTAACAACGACTAAACTAAGATTTTAAAAACTTAAATTTTGAAAACACGGTTTAAAAAAAAACTAAAACTCCATAGTTGATAACACAGTAAACACTGTGAATTCATTAGTAGACCAAAATACTCTATTCAAACTATGTTCCGTTCCTATCTCAATGAAATACCATAAACAAACTTCAATTTACAGTTTCACAACCAAATTGGCCATTAAAATTGGTACTTACATGATTAAATATGGAAACATACCAAGAATATATATACTGACAAATTTTCTTCCTACTGTAGACGAAATTTGCATGCGATTATTGTTTAAACACCATATCTAATCACTATAAACATGTATAACCCCCATAACTTAGTTACATAACAACAATTTGGAAGAAAAAACTAGAACTCGCAGATCATAGAAGAAATAGAATTCACAGAGTATAACAAAGCTTCACCGAAATACTCGTAAATAATATCAAAGTGGTAGAACATACCTTCAATTAGCTTATACAATCTTTGTTAGTTGAAGACCAATCTCCCTCAATCTCTCAAACTCTTTTCTCAATTCTCTCTGCTATTCTCTGAACTCTCTCAAAACCCAGCAACTAGTATACGTAATATAAAAAAAACAAAACTGATATGGCCTTAATAGCCATCATCAGTTACTCAAAATAACGTATACATTATATTTATTATTTATTTTATTTTATTTATTTTATAAATTAGAAGTATCAAAAGCCATAAGGCTTGTTTGGCAAACGATTTAAATTTTAAAGAATTTATATCCTTAAGCATTGTTTGGGTAAAACTAGATTAAAACTACTTTAATTTATTTTTTAATAACTCCTTATACTATAGTTATTTGTCACACTTTATTTAATCAAGCTTTCATATTTAATTTAATTAATTCAAATAACCATTAATTAAATAATTCATTTAATCGCATAACTCAATACAAATAATTAACCATCAACTTGAAATATCAATATAATAATAATTTTCTTAACTCATTAATTATTTATTTACAACATAAATAATTAATCAATTCAAATTAAACAAATATTTATTTAGCAATAAATGCACCAATTAAATATTTATATAATTCAATAAATATTTAAAATTACAATTTAAAATTTTGGATTGTTACAACAATACCAGTCAATTATAACGTAACTAATCATAGCAACTTCATTCTTTTTGTCTAACTTTGGTTATAACTATACTTAGTCAATTTATCACATTCATTGCCACATCATTTACACTTCACAAATAAAAAGCTAATTATGTATTCAATAATTCAAACCACATGCAATTATGTTATTTACATGTTAAACAACTATTTTATCATCTCATTATACTTCTAACATATTTCTGTGTTCTTTAAATTAAGTTGTTATCACATTGGTTGACTTTTAAAAATTTTAAAATTTCATTTCTGAACATTCTGGAGAGTGGCGCTGCGGCGCCACTGTTGTACTTCGTCTTCGCGCTGCGGCTTGAGACCTGGCGCTGCGACGCGGGAATTAGGCAGGCAGCCGGCGCTGCGTCGCGGCGTACCAGTTGCAGAATTTGCAGATCGCGAAAAATCGCAGAACATGCTAATTTCTCCCAATTTCTTATTTTCTACAAGAATTTAGACATACTCACATGATATAATTCATATATAATCATTACCCAACATTTATATAATGATTTTAACCCATTAAAACACATAATTACAAAATTAAAATATGTAATTTTCACTGTTCTTGATGTTCTTAAAGGTTTTGAACATAAATCATGAAAATTAATACTACGGATTCGTTATAACACCGAATCCGTTCATTTAAGGTTTGGTTTCTTCGTATCAACATGCATAATCAAATAAGAGTGGCAATTTTACAAAAACATTTATGTTTGACATATTAAAATCACGTATAAAGCCATATGGCCATATTCCATACTCTGTAAGTTTTGAGCAACATATACGACATGTTTTATGATATTGAAGATATGGTCTACATAATATATATATATATATATATATATATATATATATATATATATATATATATAATCAAATATGATATGGTAACATTTAACACATACATAAACTCATAATCATACCCTTTCCCAATTACGGAGACTTTACAAAAGCTTTGAAAGCCATATTTATTAAAACTCAAACAACGTAATTAACAATTGGGTTGAAGAGATTACTCACAACTTAGTGTACATAGGAGAGATGAAACTTTCTCAATCAATCAATCAACTCACAATTCCCTCAAATTCTTAATTCTCTCTTTCTGTGATTTCCTTGTTAAACTTAGAAAAAAAATGAAGAGAAGAAGACGTATAATAAAGGAAGCAACTGACGCATTGAGGTCAGTTACCCTATCATGGGTAACTGCTATTAACTCCCCCTAGGGCTTTGTTTGGTAAGAAATAATAGTTTTCAAAACCTCATCATCGAATCATCCCTGCACTACGGGCCAAGGATATTCATGTAATCATCAATGGTCATGATCATACGAAAACTGTTCATCAATGCACTACGGGCCAATGAGGACTTTTACCACATCATTTATAACATTACGATCAAGATTATACCGAATAATCCATGATCATAATCACACCAATCAATACTACATCTACACACGTAAGCCACATATGACTTTTATCACAATATAAGCATTAAGATGATGACAATGATATAAGAATTCAATAAAACAAGATAAATGATAAATATTAAATACTTTTAATTTATCCAGAGCTAAAAAATATCTAAATTGTCAACATGATACTGCTTTGTGGAGTAAAATTCAAGAATAATATTCATGTATCAAAAATAATCTTGGACATAAAAGAAATCAATTTTTGTCGTGAATAGTACCCCATGAATAATACTTCGAGAATAGTACCCTGTGAATAGTACCCCAGCATGAAAAATGCCTCGAATAACCGAGTGATTAATACCCAAGTGAATAGTAACTCGGTATTAAAAGTACCCCGAATCATCGGGTGAATAGTAATTGAGTGAATAGTAACCCATGAATAGTACCCCGTGTGAAAATATTGATATTTCATAAGAACGTTCAGATCAATATTCTAATGAAACGATACTGGATGAAGCGAAAAACTCAAGGATATTCCACTAATTTCAAGAATTATAGACGCAATACTTACCATAGTAAGTTTAGATTTAAGAATATGAAAAGAAATAGTAAACGAAACTACAAATGGATTTTCACATGTCATGCGGTAGTCCGCGTAGACAGATCATTTCCACAATTTAATAGCAATTGAATACGAAGGGTTATTCACCAGGCATGCGGTAGTCCGTGTAGACATGTTACTCCCACAGAATAATAAAGAATGGAATAACAAAAGATTTCACCATGCATGCGGTAGTCCGCATAGACAGGTTATTCCCGCATAATAATAAACAATGTAATAACAAAAGATTTTACCATGCATGCGGTAGTCTGTGTAGACAGGTTATTCCAGCAGAATAATAAAGAATGGAATAACAAAAGATTTCATCATACATGCGGTAGTCCGCGTAGACAGGTTATTCCCACAGAATAAAAAAGAATGGAATAACAACCCTTACGAGTATTGAAATAAAATATCTCTCTTCATAAATACGAAAGAAATAACACCCCTTACGAATACAACAAATAATATCCCTTACAAATATTGAATGAAAATAATATTCCTTACGAATTCAAAAAATAATAACATAAGCAAATATGAAATAAATAACCCCCCTTACGAATACAACAAATAATATCCTTTACGAATACTGAACGAAGATAATATTCCTTACGAATACGAAAAATAATATCGTAAGCGAATATGAAATAAATAACACCCCTTACCTTAATAGAAGAGTGAATACTGAAGTAGGTTAGTAGCAAAATACTCTTCTTCTTACTCTCTATAGTTTCTATCTCTAGAGTTTTAGTGAATTCGTAAGAAATAATGAAGGAATGAGATTCTATTTATAGGAAAAAAGGATTGAATAGTAACTAATTCATGAACGGCCCAGATTAATTCGCTTTTAAACAGATGGTCCATATTGATTTACTATTAAAACTTAAAGCAACGGTTCATACTGATTTACTATTAAAACTTTAAATCAGCGATCCATATTGATTTATTATTATAACTTTCCACCTGCGGTCCATATTGGTTTAGTATTATATCTTCAACCAACGATCCTTATTGATTTACTATTATAACTTCAACCAACGATTTGAAAAATTAACACACCTCCTCATGGAATAATAAGCCAAACTTATAACAATTACTTCATAACAAACCCCTCTATTTATATCAAAAATTTAATATATATATATATATATATATATATATATATATATATATATATATTCCACAAATCACTTATCTTTAATAAACACATTTTTAATCTATTAACAATTATTCATCATTAATATTATAACTCATAATATTTAATAACCAGATCATTCACAGGAAAGAGGGGGCTTTTCGATATGAATTTCTTCATATTGGCGCGCAATTAGGTGACCAAACCTCTCCTCGACAAAACTTTCTAGACATTGTCAATATTGCAAATAATAATATGAATAACTTTGTCGTCTAAATTATTGATTTAATAATATAAAATATTATGCAGATGATACTGTGACAATAATTGAACCAATAATATGAGAAATATTATGCAGCAATTACTGTAGCAATAATTAAGTATAACTGAGTGACTTCTCATGTAATCATCAATAATCAATACCGTGTGATACTATGCAACCACACGTATTATTGTACTTTTACTACCGGGTAGTTCAACAGTTTAATGGTAAAACTTTGGCCGTTATTTTTATAAAAAGATAATTCTGTCATTTTTTAACTACGACAATATTTCCGTTGTGGGGTCCACTAATGATTGTGTCGTCGTACGAATATTCCCTGTTAAAATGAATATTCCATGACACAATGAATATTTTATATCAACTTGCTTACTTTGAAAAATTTTCAAATGTCATCCTTAACTTTAACCTTTATCAATTTAACCATTTACTAAATAATATAATAATTATAAGAAAATTAAATACTTTCATTTCATAAAATTTGGGGTCTTACACCGGCGCTGCGACGCGACTTATAGGGCTTTGTCTGGCGCTGCCAGACTTCAGTCCCAGAAATTTTTGACAGTTAATTTGTTAGGTGAGATTCCCGGGCTCATAACTTCTTTGTTATAAGTCCGAATTGGCTCGTTCAAAAGCCATTAACTCACAAATTACATACTCTACGTGTTCATGCAAGAATTTTCCATTTTTGAATCTGTTAACTTAAAATTCACCTATTAGTTCATTTTAACGAAAACGATAATCGTTCGTGAACGTTCAACTCTCGTTTCTTCGTTCTAAGTCAGAATTCAGTCATTTTTGAGTCTGCAACCCTAGAATGCCAAATGAGACTATACTCCATTGAAAACCAATGTTTCCGAGCTCAATGTCAAAATTTGACTTCCATTCCGAGAATTTCACGATTTCGACGATTATCGTCCGAACTCGTGAATTCTGCCAGAACTTCGTTACTTATGATTTATTCATCGTTTGAAATGGATTCAATCCATCATACTAACATCTTAACCATACATATTTCATTAACTTATATACATGATAAGTTATTACTTGTTCTTCATGAGTTTATAACTTATAAAAGTATAATCTACTTATGATTTCATTTCATACAACTTATCATGGTTTTAGTCTTCTAACCATCATTCTTACATCTTCTTATCATACCAACTTCATTCATGTAAACATATTACAATTTCTTACAAGTTCTCCCTTAGTTCATAACTTACATATGATCGAAGTGCTTATTCACGGCTTATTAAGACTTAAGTCCTTTGATTAATCATTCCTACTTCTTCATAGTATACATGTTCTACAACTACTCACTTTTATAACAATTTAAGAGAAAGAGAATCATGGTTTAGGATCATATCCTTGAAGATTACTTGATTAATCTTTAATCTTCTTCTTGGTTCTTTGAATTATAAAGTATAAATTTATAGCTTTTCTAGCTTTTTCTCTATAACCAATAAGTTATAAGTTGTTACTGGAAAATCTAACAAGTAAGAATGAATTAGGACATCTCTTATTTATAGGAAATACTAGATGAGGGCTTAATGGTCAATAAGCCATTCCACCTCCTTAACTCCACCTCCTTACTATTCCTAGCTTAACCATCAAGATTACTTGATCACCACAACACTTATCTTTTACTTGCTTATCACATATAAGCACTTTACTTAACCTTCAAGTTTACTTGGTTATTACATAACTTAACTCTTGCATAGCCACTAAGTATAAGAACTTTACTTAGCCACCAAGCATAAGCACTTTACTTGGTCATTACTTAACTTATTGTGACACCCCCAAATCCGGGTTACCTGACTCCCGAATTTGGTGTTCACGATTCACACTATAATATCATTTAACTACCCATTTATATATAAATAGGAATATATACATCATTAACATAAGTTGTTAATACATAAGTCCCAGGTTTCTAACCTTAAATTACAAACATACCCCTTAGATAAACAAAAAGGGTTTACAATACAACATAATAATAATAATGTTCTTATTAACTACTCCAGCATCTTGTCTTTGCCTTTGTTCTTCTTTGATCCGCTGGCCTCTTCGTTCCTAGCTGAAATGTTTTATTTATAGCAAGGGTGAGCAAAAAATTTGCTCTGCAAGTTAAGATATACAATAAATGTATATGAATCAACAATAATAGACTATCTATTTTGATAGAAGGAAACCAAAGTTCGGGGAACTTTGAATTAGCTGAACAAATTGTTAATCAATAACAAGGCTTCTCCTTTTCTATGCAGCACCATAATTTGATAATGAAAGAGTACAACGCTTTCAAAGTTCTACAAGAATCAATTCTACACAATAACAAAGTGGAATAATTTCTAGATTTTATACTGAGCGATCACACAAGATCTTTGAACTTATTTTTCTTGGGTATCCATCAAAGATTTACTTTAATATATACCAGGAGTATCAGATAACCATAAAGATTAAATCATACCCCTCTGCAAGTACTTAGAGCCGGCCAACTCCTTGTACCCTATATTATGCATAATACTCAAAACGCGCGCAAAGGTCGAATTCACGACCAACAAAATGTTCCCTTTATATAAAAGGTTGTTCTTCTCAGTCTTAGAATCAAAAGTTTGATTTTACAACAAAATACTGGGATTTCAAATTCTATTTGCTTCTCTTCTCAAACCTAACAAGTTTTTACAAATATTTGTCTAACCAGAATAATTGGCTAAGACATTTCTCAACATAATTTGACAATAAACAGGAATTATCTGTGCTGTCAATTCTAACTTCTAAAGATATGAATATCCAACAACAGTAATTCTACGAATATATATTTTCTAATGCAATAATTTAATTACAACAATAAATCCCTAGACGTGGTATAATTAGCAATAATTATCCACCAATAATAATTGAATGAAATAACTCAAGGTTGAGTTAGGAAACTTGCCTTCCACGTTGATTACAACTACACAATATATTTAACTGCGTTCGTAAGACCTATATTCAACAATGTCGGTCTCACAATTAGTACAAATATTTATAACATATAACACTGTATTTTACAGTCAAACTTCTCCTAGGCACATTACCACATAGCCACATTAGTGTTTATAACCTATATAAACACTTATCACGTCTAACTATTTCGGTCTGGTTGGATTTTGGTCCATTCTCGGTGTTCTGGTCACCCTATCCGACAATTAACACATTGATTGTCAATTAAACTTGGTCTCTAAGCTTCAATATTATTTTAGATAAGTCAAATATCGTTTATAATATTTTTCGGAAGCTTTTAATAATTTATAAACACTTATTATAATTTATAATAATTTTTTAAACACTTAAATCATTTTTAAATGATTTAATTATCAAATAATCATATCATTATTAATATTTAATAATATAAAAATATTAATAACATACTTGTCAAAATATTAAAGTTATTATCAATAACTTAAAATATTTTTAAATCATCAATATTCTACTTAAATGATTTTTAAAATATTTAAAATCATTTTTAAATCATCACCATTAATATATAATATTAATGAAATTATTATCTAAATATTAAAAGTCATAATTTATAACTTAAAATATTTTTAAACTATTTTTCACATTTTTAAATCAATAAAATCATTTTTAATTCATTTATTTAATATAATAATTAAATAAATCAAATATCATTAATATTACTTTATTAATGAAAATTCTCCAAAAATATTGAAAATTATATTTTATAATTTAAAATATTTTCTAACACTTTATTCTTAATTAAAATGATTTTTAAATCATTTAAATCATTTTTATCTTATTTATTTAATTTAATAATCAAATAAATATAATATCATTAATATTAAATTATTAATGAAAAATTCTCCAAAAATATTAAAAGTTACATTTTATAACTCAAAATATTTTTAAATACATTTTTCTTATTTAAAATGATTTTTCATAATATTAAATCATTTTTCTCTAATTTATTTAATAAACTAATTAAATAAATTAAATACCTTTAATATTATAAATAATTATAAATATTAAAGAA
This sequence comes from Panax japonicus, assembly GCA_020205505.1. Taxonomy (NCBI): domain Eukaryota; kingdom Viridiplantae; phylum Streptophyta; class Magnoliopsida; order Apiales; family Araliaceae; genus Panax; species Panax japonicus. The sequence goes on from CM035105.1 coordinate 29,742,790, forward strand.
AAATATTCCAATTGGTCAAAAATTATTTTTCATAATTTAAAATAATTTTTAAAACTATTTTTGGTAATTTTTAAAATTTATTTCTATTTTTTTATTAATTTTCGAAATATTCAGAAAATAAAATAATTAAAACCGTCGCTATTGGTCTTTAGCGACAGAAAGCGTCGCTGTTGGTGTTCTTGAGCCCAAGAACACTGACAGTCGGAAGCTTCAAGGGTCTACTTTGACCGGCTTTAATTCACAGCCAAAATGGTTTCTGGACTATCTAAAACTTTGGTATTGTAGTATTAATGTAACACTACAATACCTAATTAATACTTTAGTTAAACAACATCACAACAAGGAGATATTTGGCTCAATATTTGGTTCAACATCACAACAAGGAGATACCACTTTCATGCACAAATTATTCTATGTTCCCGTTCTCAAATGGCTCAATATTTGGTTCATAACTATAGTACTCATGACAAGGAACAAATATAAATCAACAGATCATTTAACTAACATCCAAATCTCCAGATTTTATCCGGTCAATCTATGTCATAACAGTTGTTCTAACTGGTTCTGGGTTTTCCAGAAAGTTAAAGAACAGATCGGGTGATCTACTTTGACCACCTTCCACGATTGATCTGAAGACATTATAAGAGATATAATGACCCAGATCTGTGGTATACATAACCAGCTACAAAATGGTTACAACAACAACATAAAAACATGAAAATACTGACAGATCTGCTCGCTACAAAACGTTGTCAGACACTGTTTAACTCTTTCTGGGTTACCCAGAATTTTGGTCGGTCAATCCCGGTCAACGGGTTTTGACCGTTAATAACTCCCGATCCAGACATCTAATGACACTGATTCAATTTTTAGAGTAAAGACCACATACAAGGCTACATGTAACAACGATTAAACAACAAAAACAACAAACGAACTAAAATCTGTGGCCCCTGACATTAGCTTGTCAGACCACAGATTTTGTTCAAGAACAGATTTTGAAAACTCGATTTTATCACACTTTGATGCTATGGATCCATGATGGATCATCATAGATCATTGAAAAACAGTATCTAGCAAAGATTCAAACACATAAACACAAATATTTCTCAAGCATCAAAGATCAAAAAAATGAAACTTGGTTATACCTTTCTAGCTTTTGATTCTTGATCTATGTTCTCTGATCTGTTTTTGGTGTTTCTAGGATGTATTTAGTGACTGATTTTCTCAAGAAATTCGGAGCTTTGGTGAGAGAGAGAGTAGGTGAGAGCTTAGAGCAAAATGGCTAACTTTTATGAACTTTCTCTCTCTAAATCTTATATATATTGCTTGATGTTACTTGGATCTGATATATTTCGGCTGACATTGTTGGATTTGCTGAGATTTGGAGTCATAAAGTCAAGAGAGTTGGTGAACAACTCTTGATTTGGCAAGATTTTCTAGTAAGCTAATAAAATCTCCATAAAGGGCATTTTTGTCTTTTGCAATTTAAATAAAATGGTAAACATGGAATTTGTACAAACCCCTAGGGTTTGGGGCTTGGATTAGGGTTTAAGATTTGAACCCTTTCAGTATAAAAAAATTCTAGTTCCCATAATTTTCAAATTTAGGGTTCACAAATTAGAAAATAAAATTCCTAAAATTGCAATAGGTTTTCTAAATAGAAAAATTAATATACAAAAATATAATTAAAGTTTTCTAATCATATTTAAGTTTAATGAACCCATAGGCTTGTCAATAAGGATTAGGGTTTCCTAATTTAGGGTTTAAAATTCTCGATTTTGAAATTAGGGTTTCTCGACGTACAATTAGGGTTTCTAACAGCACATTAGGGTTTCTAATCCTGAGATTAGGGTTTCTAATCTCCTATTAGGGTTTTATTAATATTAAACTTTATCCGATCAATCATTAATCAAAAATTCTATACCGTTCAAACACATACATATTAATATAATTATTTTAATTATATTATCTATCGATTCCCGCTCCAAAAATTAGGGTTAGGGTTTCTATTCTCCGTTAAGCACAATTATACTCTAATTTTATTATTCAATACATAAATTGACCTTCTCGATACACATATCACAGAAAATTATCACAAAATTGATAATTAATATTAATATTAATTAAAAAAAAATTATTCGCAAATTTTGGATCATTGGAAATCCTGGGATATCACACTTATCCTTTAGTTAACTATTAAGTTTACTTGCTCATCACTTTGAATCACCCATGGATTTCCCCATGGGTTTTAATCATCCAATAACCCATAGGTTATTACTTTGGGCTTTTAGCTTAATTAACCTAACTTATGCTTTGGGCTTTTAGCTTAATTAACCTAACTAATGCTTTGGGCTTGCATTTAACAAACACTTGGGTTTGTTCATTAATTCACATTGGACTTAACCGTTTCTATACTTGGGCTTAACCATTCCTATACTTGGGCTTGTATAATTCCTAACAAATCCTACAAGTCCAATATATTTGGCTTAAAGCGTTATAACGTATAATCTACGTATAACTCTCGTATTCTAACTCGTATTCTTATTTATATACGACATATCCTCATTCATACATACTCGTATAATACTTCGTATTATACTCATATTCATTACCTCGTACAATGCCTATGTAATATATGATAATCACTTTAATTCATTATACGCATTTAAATTCCTTCTCATAAATCACTTTGCCTAACCGTTAGGTTTTAAGTCCGTAGGCAAAAAACTGCGTTTGCCATAACTGAAATATTATTGGATATTCCATCTCGTCTTATAATTCTATCATTATGCGTTTCTAGGAAATTCAAAAATAATTCCCGAGCAGAAATCCATGAATCTTATTTTTCGGAAAATTTCTCGAAAAACTTTTATTTTTGTCTTGAAAATTCAAACACTTTAATTCTATCACGTAGCCAAAATCCTAACCACATCCGCACATTCTAGGTCATAGAATGACCTTCACATAACTTACTCACATAAATAATCAATTAAATTTATTTAATCCACATAATCAAATAAAAATTTAATTCTCAGAAAAATCTGATTTTCTCTAGCGTTACAACTTTGCTCGGGTCAGGACAATTGCCAACAAAATGAGAAATAATGGTGAGCATATGCGAGATATGACAATTGTGACGCCCCCAAATCCGGGTCCCTTCGAACCACGATACTACTATCGTCAAACTATTAAAAATTTTCATTCATAACTTAATGAATAAAACCTTGCTTATTATAATTTTAAATATATATTCTTTCCACTTCCAGGATCTGTGTAATGACCCCAAACTTTTATAAGTTTCTAATCTTGGTCATTTACTATTCTTGTATTACATCACGTTCGATGTTATATAAATATGCGGAATAATTTAAACTTTTTCAATCTCCTTTGAAAATAAATCTTTTATTGATATCTTAAGTTGAATCAATTACATATCCTTGAATCAAATTATGTTATGATTCATTCTATTCGAATTACTGTAGAAATATTTACATCTCAATTCGAATTTCTCTATGTACTCCCTCCGTCCCAGGATAAAAGTCCTGGTGGATTTTTCACGGATATTAAGAAGAGGAATAAAACGACAAAATTGTCCATAATAATGTCATTAAATAATGAGAGATAATTAGAATAAGAAAAGTATGAGATATTTAATGCTACGGGTATAATATGAAAAAATGTGTAAAAGTTTGGTTATTAAAGGAAAGTGGACATTAAACATTGGACTACCCAAAATAGTAATAAGAACTTTTATCCTGGGACGGAGGAAATATCACATAGTACAACTTAACAAGCTAACATGTATTACACATCGTAACTACTATCAATTATATCTACTAGAACCTAGACATGGTTCAGGAACATATATATAATTACTCGTCTCTTCCCTCCTAGTTCTATTCCCTGATCTCCGCCAGAGATCATATACCTAAGTTCTGATACCAGGTGTGACGCCCCCAAAATAGGTCCAATCCACCCAACCCATTCTGAGTTGCCAAATACATGGTACAGAAAATAACTACAACATTATTACTACAATTTTCGTGCAAAATACAACAACAAATATGTTGCGAGCTTTGATACAAATATATACCAACTGTGACTCATGTCTCAACCATGGATCGCACCTCACAGTGATACCTTACATAAAGGTACAGTTAATAACTGTTTTAGAAATTAAAATCTTTGGGAAGTGCTCAAGGAAACCTCCGTACATGGGAGGTCATGCGTCTAGGTTATGATAGATATCATATGCCCAAAGAATTATCCTTGGTTGACCCAAAAGTCCCCAAAGAAAAACAAGAAGATTACTATCATCTTCTTTCGAATGGTGAGTCTTCTCTTGACATATGATTATCTCCACTCTCTGCAATTGAGAATTATATTTTAAGCAAACTCCAAGATCATATAGGTAGCGCTCGTAAATATACTCAGTAAGTGGATGTGCACAACCCTGTCTTATGATAACTCGAGGTTGTATGTCATTAAACATCTTGTATGATAGTGACAAAACACCCTTCCAAAGTCGGGTTCGCCTCACCCTATTCGGTTCACCAAAATTAAATATCAAATGTCGTATACTATACGACACACTTATCTAAAGTTCTCAAAAAAAATATTTTTCATACTATTTAGGGGGAACCTCAATAGCTATAGACCACCGTTCTATTCCCTTGTTATACCCGCTTGACCCGACAACACTCTTATTACCTAAATGGAATTGTGAAGCAAAAGGGTGAGCAGAACTAGCTCAGTAAAGAATATCATAACTAAAGATAATTAAATTATCAATAGCCTTCGTCAGAAATAAATCAGAGATTTAGAACATATGGTAGATGATAAAAAATTTCAACCATAGTTGCAGCGGAACGACAATCCATTAGAAGAGTCAAATAGTCCATAATGTCTATTATCTTCTCTATGTTAAAAGTCCACCAACAATATTTTATCCCTATAATATCAATAAACAGTTCTTGTTCACAATCATATGAATAACTCATAATCATATTTGTAGTTCCAAATTCCTTTTCTCATCCAGGACGAAGATAATTTTCATCACATGTCTTTACCTGAAACATCAAAGATCATGGTTATACCAAATCACAGTTCTTATTCATAATCATACTAATAAATTTATCTTTGCACTACAGGCCAAAGATATTCATCAACAATTCATCTTTGCACTACATGCCAAAGATATTCATCAACAGGTCATCTTTGCACTACAAGCCAAAGATATTCAACAACATGTCATTTTTGCACTACATGCCAACAATATTAATATCCCAAAGAAATATATAATTATTTCAAACTTTATATAAACAATAATTATAACCATGTTGATCAATTCACCTTTGCACTTAAGTTAAATATATTCACTTATAAATTCAATGGTCATAATCATACCAGTCAACAATTCATCTTTGCACTACTGGCCAAAGAGAACCCATAGTCACGATCATACCAATAATCTACCCATCTTTACACTCAAGTCAAAGAGAAATATTATCATTAGGGTTATAAAAATGTTATATATGATAATAAAAATAATATGATCAACAATTGCATTTAATTTCAAGAATAAGATTCATAAATCAATAATTTCATAACACCTTAATCCAAATGTTATAAATAACTTAATTATCTCATAATCTAATATTATTAATATTACCACAATATCTTAGTTGTAAGACCTCAAATTTTATGAAATAAAAGTATTCAATTTTTTTTATAATTACAATTCAGTAAATAGTTAAATTGATAAAAAGTTAAAGTTAAGGGTGATATATGATTTTTTTTAAAATACGCAAATGGTTATAAAATATTAATTGTTGTCGGGGAATATTCGTTTGGTCGTAGAATATTCTTTATGTCGGTGAATATTCGTACGACGGCGCAGCCATTTGTGGGCCCCATAACAGAATAACTGTCGGATGAAGAAAATGACAAAATTGAGTTTTCATAAATAACGGCGTAGTTGTTACCGTTAACACTGTTGGAATACCCATTGGTTAAAATACAGTAATACGCGTGTTTGTACAGTAGCACACAGTTTTACACAGTATTTTTGAATTATTGATCCTTACGTAAGAAGGCACTACTCAATAATTGTTACAATAATTACTGTTCAATATTTTATTTTATTGATTCAATAATTGCTACGTTGATATTTTATATTATTGTTGCTCAATAATTGTCACTGCACATCATCTCCATTATCAGATCAATAATTCATATTATTTACAATAATATTATTAGATAACATTATTGGCAATGTCAAGAAAGTTCTGTCAAGGAAAGGTTTGGTCACCTAATTGCGCGCCAATAAGGAGAAATCCTTATCAAAAAGCCCCATCTTTTCTGGGAACGGCCTGGTTGTCATAATTGTGATTCTGTAATATTATTTGTGAATAATTAATTATTGATTTATATGATAATGAAATATTTATTTGATGTGGATATAAATGATGGATTTATTTATGTGGCTATAAAAGAAGGAATTAATGTTGAGATGTTTTATCAGTATTTTGTCGGATTGGAGGAATTAAAAGATCAAAACGATGTTCTTAAAGCTCTATTGTGTGAGTTATAATTTTAATCCGACCGTTGGATCGTTGTAATTTTTGGATATGTTATACATATATAAGTTGAGTATATATCCACAAATTTTGAACCGTTAAAAATTAATTCATGATTTGTTATGAATTTTAAAAGGTGTTGAAACAGTGTTTAAAATCATCCATTTATGGATTTCAGATATTTTTGGTCTGGAATTTGGAAAAACTCAAAGCTACAAAGTTGTAGAGAATTTTATTTAAGTCAGAATGGACATAAAATTCATATTTTTCTGATAACTGGGATATTTGTTATGAATTATTGAAGTTTCGAAAATAAAATAATTTTTATTAATTTTTGGGTGGGGCCCACTTTGGTTGTTGAACACATGTGGGCTGCTGAAAATATTTTTCCAAGTTGGCATGCTGGTCTTGAATGGCTGGTACGCGTAGAAATATTGAATAATAATATATATTTTATTATTTTAGTCTCATTTAGCGTTCTAGCATTTTCCTATAAATAAGTGCTTATGTTAGAATTGAAAATCACACCAGAAACAAGTTTTCTTTCTCTCTATATTATCAAGCATATTTTTGAGAGTATTTAGATACTTTGAGAGTTGCTATTTAGTAGAAGTTTCCTTTGGTTTTTCATCCGATATTCCAGTCAGAAGTACTGCTCTTTTGAGGTAAGGGATTTTAAGGGTTATTATGTTTTTCAGTTCGTACTTCTTCCGACCTTCAGAAAATTCTGGAAAAATTTGAAATGATATTTTGATGAGTTTTATTGATTGTATCCAAAAATGGCGATTTTTGGATGTATAGATTAAGAGTAATGAATTTTACAGGAAAAGACTATTTTAAAAGTAATCGCTTATAACTCCTTGTGGTTAACTCCAAAATTGATGAAATTTTTATTAGTAGTATATCTGTAGAATATCAGTGTGCTCTATGAATTTCAAAATTTTTGGATAAAAGTACAATTTATGATAAATGTCTAAATATTCGGCGGTGTTGGCCTTATGAAAAATAGTAAATGAATTTTAAAAATTCTGAGAAAAATATATGTTCAATATGGGACTATATTCTGCTAAATCCCAGAAAAGAAATATTTTTGGGACTGATTTGGTATTTTTCATGAAAATAAACTAGTTATGAGTAAATGAATTAAATATGTTATGTGAAGTAAGAAAATTGAAAATAAGATTTTATGACTTGAGAATCCTATATGAGGTATATGCAGATTTTTGGTGAGGGTTTTGGTTATTTGTGATGAAATCTTATGAGGTTGGCATTTTAGAATGATTAAATGCATTATTTAGTAAAGTGTAAACAATTAAAATAAATTTTTTATAAGTTTAAGAAATGTTATTTCAATATCATTATACCGAAATATTGGTATGAATTTTATTATGGAATTTCTACCTTTTGGTGTAGGGTTTACTATTCACGAGTTACTATTCACAAAGTTACTATTCATGGATTACTATTCACGAGTTATTATTTATGACAAAATTGGTTTCTTTTTCTAACCAAATTATAGTTGATTTATGAATATTACTCTTGAAATTAAAACTGTATGTTGATCATATTATTTTTATTATCATATATAACATTTTTATAGCCCTAATGTTGATATTTCTCTTTGACTTGAGTATAAAGATGGGTAGATTTTTAGTATGATCATGACTATGAGTTCTCTTTGGCCAGTAGTGCAAAGTTGAATTATTGACTGGTATGATCATGACCATTGAATTTATAATTGAATATCTTTAGCTTAAGTGAAAAGGTGAAATGATCAACATGGTTATAATTGTTTATATAAATTCTGAAATGATTATATATTTCGTTAAGATATTAATATTTTGGCCTGTAGTGTAAATATGAATTGTTGATGAATATATTTGGCCTGTAGTGCAAATATGAACTGTTGAGAAATATCTTTGGCCTGTAGTGCAAAGATGAATTGTTGATGAATATCTTTGGCCTGTAATGCAAAGATGACATGTTGTTGAATATCTTTGGCCAATAGTGCAAAGATGAACTGTTGATGAATATCTTTGGCCCGTAGTGCAAAGATGAATTTATTAGTATGATTATGAACAGGAACTATGATTTGGTATAACCATGATCTTTGATGTTTCAGGTAAAGACATGTGATGAAAATTATCTTCGTCTTGGAAGCGAAGAGAAATTTAGAGTCACAATTATGATTATGATTTATTCAAATGATTGTGGACCAGAACTGTTAATTGATGTTACAGGGATAAAACATTGTTGGTGGATTTTTAACATAGAGAAGATAATAGACTTTATGGTCTTTTTGACTATTCTAATGTATTGCTCGTTCCGCTGCAACTATGGTTGAATTTTTTATCATCTACCATATGTTCTAAATCTCTGATTTATTATTTATGAAGGCTATTGTTAATTTAATTATCTTTAGTCAAGATATTCTTTACTGGGCTAGTTGTGCTCACCCTTCTGTTTCACAATTCCTTTCAGGTAATAAGATTGTAGCTGGGTCGAGCGGGGGTAACAGGGGAATAGAACGGTGGTCATCATTTAGTAGTTATATTTGGTGAATCAACTAGGGTGAGGCGAACCCAACATTGGAAGGGTGTTTTACCACTATAATACAAGATGTCTAATGACATACAACCTCGTGTCATCATAAGACAGGGTTGTGCTCATCCACTTGCTGAGTATATTTACGAGCACTACCTATATAATCTTGGTGTTTGTTTGAAGTATAATTCTCATTTAGAGACAGTGGAGATAATGATATGTCAAGAGAAGACTCACCATTGGGAAGAATATGATAGTAATCTTCTCGTTTTTCATTGGGGTCTATTGGGTCAACCAAGGATAATTCTGTGGCCATATGATATCTATCATAACCTAGACGCATGACCTCCCATTTACGAAGGTTTTCATTAGCACTTCCCAAAGATTCTAATTTTTAAAACATTTTTTGACTATACCTTTATGTAAGGTGTCATTGTGACGTGCTATCAAAGGTTGGGATAAGAGTCACAGTAGGCATATATTTGTATCCAAACTCACAGCATATGTGTTGTTGTATTTTGCACGATAATTGTTGTAATAAAGTTGTAGTTGTTTTCTGTACCATGTATTTGGCGACTCAGAATGGGTTGGATGGAATGGACCTATTTTGGGGTTGTCACATTAATCATTTCTTAAACTTATAAACAATTTATTTTAATTATTTACATTTTACTAATTAATGCATTTAATCATTATAAAATGCCAAACTTATAAGATTACATCACCAATAACCAAAACCCTCATAAAAAATTTGCATATACCTTATATAGGATTCTTAAGCCATAAAATCCTATTTTCCAACTTTCTTACTTCACATAACATATTTAATTCATTTGTTCATAACTAGACCATTTTCATGAAAAATACCAAATCAGTTCGAAAAATATTTCTTTTCTGAGATTTATCATAATATAGTCCCATATTGAACATATATTTTTCTCAGAATTTTTAAAATTCATTTACTATTTTTCATATGGCCAAAACTGCAGAATATTTAGACATTTATCATAAAATATACTTTTTTCCAAATATTCTAAAATTTACACGGTATACTTCTATTATATACTTGTACTCCCAATAAATATTTCATCAATTTTAGAGTTAACCACAAGGAGTTATAAGCGTTTACTTTTAAAATAGTCTTTTCTCATAAAATCCATAACTCTTAATCTCTATATCCAAAAATCGCCATTTTTGGACACAATCAACAAAACTCATCAAATTATCATTTCAAATTTTTCCAGAATTTTTGAAGGTCAGAGAAATTACGAAACTGAAAAACATAACAACCCTTAAAATCCCTTAATATCCTTACCTCAAAAGATCAGTAATGGAATGTCGGATATAACGCTGAACGAACTTGCACCGTATAGCAACACTCAAAATATCTAAATACTCACAAGAATACGCTCGATAATATAAAGAGAGAAACTCTAGTTTCTGGTGTAATTTTCAATGCTAACCTAAGCACCCAATTTATAAGAAAATGCTTAGAACACCAAAGCAGAAAGATTAATATAATAATATATTTATAATCAAATTTTCCTTTTCCCACCACATCAAAAACACATTTACTACACAAAAATGAAAAACATGTTTAAAACAATTTTTGTAACAAAATTAATTCAGACTCAATATTCTGAAACTTCAATAATTCATAATAAATAGCCCTTTATCAGAAAAATTCAAATCTTATATCCATTCAATAGGAAATTTAATTCTCTACAACTTTGCAGAAGAAAGTTTTTCCAAATTCCAAACAGAAATTGACCGAAATCCACAAACGGACGATTTTATAGGTAATAATCAAATTTCAGTCAAAAATTGTATCCACCAACATGTTTAACATGTGTTTAGCATTTATAGTAACATAAATACGCTTCCTCCTCATTTACTCATATATCCCACATTCATTGTAAAAATATCACCATTTATATAATATAATAATAAATTATTTTATCAGAAAAGATAAAATATCAATTTTCAACAATTGTCACTATAATTTTTTTTTTCCATCTATATCCACATAAAATCAATATTTTCCTCATCATATAAATTAATAATTAATTATTCACAAATAATATTACAGAATCACAATAGTGATAACCAGGCCGTTCCCAAGAAAGAGGGGGCTTTCCAATAAGGATTTCTCCTTACTGGTGCGCAATTAGATGACCAAACCTCTCCTTGACAGAACTTTCTAGACGTTGCCAATAATGTTATCTAAAAGTATTATTAAAATAATATGAATTATTGATCTGATAATAGGAAATAGTGCGCCATGACAATTATTGAAACAACAATAATATAAAATATCAACGTAGCAATTATTGAATCAATAAAATAAAATATTAAACAGTAATTACTGTAACAATTATTGAGTAGTGCCTTCTTACGTAAAAAATATCATGCTTCATGAATAGTACTCGTTAATAGTAACTTATGAATATTAACTCGTGAATAGTAACTCATAAATAGTAACTCGTGAATAGTAACTCATGAATAGTAATAAATTGAATACTTTTATTTCATAAAATTTGGGGTCTTACAATCTCCCCTACTTATGAAATTTCGTCCCCGAAATATACGTACCTGATATTTCACAGAGTTGAGAATACCTTGTTTTCATTTCAGATTCCATCTTTCCTGTCATCATAATTTCTCCATTGCTTATCTCCCGTATTTCAGATATCATTCTAGAATACAGCTTCAAAACAAAGGTTAATTGACATATCACAATTTGTCAACTTAAGTAAGAAAATTCAGCTTAGGTAGGACACACACTAGCCAAGGATATTACTCGTCTCTCCCCTCCTAGTGCTATTCCCTGATCTCCGCCAGAGATCATATCCCTAAGCTCTAATACCAACTGTGACGCCCCCAAAATAGGTCCAATCCACCCAACCCATTCTGAGTTGCCAAATACATGGTACATAAAACAACTACAACTTTATTACTACAATTGTCGTGCAAAATACAACAACACATATGGTGTGAGAATTGATACAAATATATACCAACTGTGACTCCTGTCCCAACCGTGGATCGCACCTCATAGTGATACCTTACATAAAGGTACAGTTAATAACTGTTTTAGAAATTAAAATCATTGGGAAGTTCTCAAGGAAACCTTCGTACATGGGAGACCATGCGTCTAGTTTATGATAGATATCATATGCCCAAAGAATTATCCTTGGTTGACCCAAAAGTCCCCAAAGAAAAATAAGAAGATTGCTATCATCTTCTTTCCAACGGTGAGTCTTCTCTTGACATATGATTATCTCCACTGTGTGCAATTGAGAATTATATTTTAAGCAAACTCCAAGATCATATAGGTAGTGCTCGTATATATACTTAGCAAGTGGATGTGCACAACCCTGTCTTATGATAACTCGAGGTTGTATGTCATTAGACATCTTGTATGATAGTGACAAAACACCCTTCCAAAGTTGGGTTCGCCTCACCCTATTCGGTTCAACAAAATTAAATATCAAATGACGTATACAATACGACACACTTATCTAAACTTCTCAATAAAATTATTTCCATACTATTTAGGGAGAACCTCAACAGCAATACACCACCGTTCTATTCCCCTGTTATCCCCGCTCGACCCGGCAACGCTCTTATTACCTGAATGGAATTGTGAAGCAAAAGGGTGAGCACAACTAGCTAAGTAAAGAATATCATAACTAAAGATAATTACATTATCAATAGCCTTCGTCAGAAATAAATAAAAGATTTAGAACATATGGTAGATGATAAAAAAATTTAAACATAGTTGCAGCGGAACGAACAATCTATTAGAAGAGTCAAGTAGACCATAATGTCTATTATCTTCTCTATGTTAAAAGTCTACCAACAATGTTCTATCCCTGTAATACCTATCAACAGTTCATGTCCACAATCATATGAATAACTTATAATCATTTTTGTGGTTCCAAATTCCTTTTCTCATCCAGGACGAAGATAATTTTCATCACATGTCTTTACCTGAAACATCAAAGATCATGGTAATACCAAATCACAGTTCTTGTTCATAATCATACTAAAAAATTCATCTTTGCACTACATGCCAAATATATTCATCAACGATTCATTTTTGCACTACATGCCAAAGATATTCAATAACAGGTCATCTTTGCACTACATGCCAAAGATATTCAACAACATGCCATTTTTGCACTACATGCCAACAATATTAATATCGCAAAGAAATATATAATCATTTCAAAATTTATATAAACAATAATTATAACCATGTTGATCAATTCACCTTTGCACTTAAGTTAAAGATATTCACTTATAAATTCAATGGTCATGATCATACCAGTCAATAATTCATCTATGCACTACTGGCCAAAGAGAACCCATAGTCACGATCATACCAATAATCTACCCATCTTTACACTCAAGTCAAAGAGAAATATTATCATTAGGGTTATAAAAATGTTATATATGATAATAAAAATAATATGATCAACAACTGCATTTAATTTCAAGAATAAGATTCATAAATCAATAAATTCATAACACCTTAATCCAAATGTTATAAATCACTTAATAATCTCATAATCAAATATTATTGATATTACCACAATATCTTAAGTATTTCTTAAACTTATAAACAATTTATTTTAATTGTTTATACTTTACTAATTAATGCATTTAATCATTCTAAAATGCCAAACTCATAAGATTACCTCACCAATAACCAAAACTCTCATCAAAAATCTGCATATACCTTATATAGGATTCCTAAGCCATAAAATCCTATTTTTCAATTTTTTTACCTCACATAACATATTTAATTCATTACTCATAACTAGACCATTTTCATGAAAAATACCAAATCAGTTCCAAAAATATTTCTTTTCTGGGATTTATCATAATATAGTCCCATATTGAACATACATTTTTCTCGGAATTTTTAAAATTCATTTACTATTTTCATATGGCCAAAACTACCGAATATTTAGACATTTATCATAAATTATACTTTTATCCAAATATTCTAAAATTTACACGGTATATTTCTGTTATATACATGTACTCCCAATAAAACTTTTATCAGTTTTAGAGTTAACCACAAGGAGTTATAAGCGTTTACTTTTAAAATAGTCTTTTCTCATAAAGTCCATAACTCCTAATCTATATATCCAAAAATCTCCATTTGTGGACACAATCAACAAAACTCATCAAATTATCATTTCAAATTTTTCCAGAATTTTTCAAGGTCAGAAAAATTACAAAACTGAAAAATATAACAACCCTTAAAATCCCTTAATATCCCTTACCTCAAAAGAGCAGTACTGGAATGTCGGATATAACGCTGAACGAACTTGCACCATATAGCAACACTCAAGATATCTAAATACTCACAAGAATACGCTCAATAATATAAACAAAGAAAACTTCAGTTTCTGGTGTGATTTTCAATTCTAACCTAAGCACCCTATTTATAGGAAAATGCTTAGAACACCAAAGCAGAAAATTTAATATAATAATATATTTATAATCAAATTTTCCTTAGCCCACCACATCAAAAACACATTTACCACACAAAAACAAAAAATATATTTAAAACAATTTTTCTAACAAAATTAATTCAGACTCAATATTTCGAAACTTCAATAATTCATAATAAATAGCCCTTTTATCAGAAAAATTCAAATCTTATTTCCATTCCATAGGAAATTAAATTCTCTAAAACTTTGCAGAAGAAAGTTTTTCCAAATTCCAAATAGAAATTGACCGAAATCCACAAACGGACGATTTTACAAGCTATAATCAAATTTCAGTCAAAAATTGTATCCACCAACATGTTTAACCTGTGTTTAGCATTTATAGTAACAAAAATAATCTTCCTCCTCATTTAATCATATATCCCACATTCATTGTAAAAATATCACCATTTATATAATATAATAATAAATTATTTTATCAGAAAAGATAAAATATCAATTTTCAACAATTGTCACTATAATTTTTTTTTCCATCTATATCCACATAAAATCAATATTTTCCTCATCATATAAATTAATAATTAATTATTCACAAATAATATTACAGAATCACAATAGTGATAACCAGGCCGTTCCCAAGAAAGAGGGGGCTTTCCAATAAGGATTTCTCCTTACTGGCGCGCAATTAGATGACCAAATCTCTCCTTAACAGAACTTTCTAGACATTGCCAATAATGCTATCTAATAGTATTATTCAAATAATATGAATTATTTATCTGATAATAGGAAATACTGTGCCGTGACAATTATTAAAACAACAATAATATACAATATCAACGTAGCAACTATTGAATCAATAAAATAAAATATTAAACAGTAATTACTGTAACAATTATTGAGTAGTGTCTTCTTACGTAAAAAATATCATGTTTCGTGGATAGTACTCATGAATAGTATCTCATGAATATTAACTCATGAATAGTAACTCATAAATAGTAACTCGTGAATAGTAACTCATGAATAGTAATTATAAGAAAAATTGAATACTTTTATTTCATAAAATTCGGGGTCTTATAACAAGCATAAAGATTTATTTCACAAACATATCATCAAAGATCAACTTTCAATTTCATACATATCTCATATGCATTTCATATATATACATCAACATTCGCATAATATAATATAGCTTAACTAGTAGTTATCGAATTCTTGGAATAGCTAGGTCCGTATAGATATACCTTAACAATTCGGACATGAAATCAATATCCGTATATATCTATCACATATTTGACTCGCTATGTGATCGACATATTTAAAACTCGCATAGGTAAGTTCAAACGTACACATAAACATCTAACTTAGTCGTAACTTCATACAATATCACCTATACTATATATTCATAGCACAATTCAGTTTGTAGGAAATTACAAATCCAAAAAACATATCATTGCTTAATATTTTGAAAGTATTCCTTTGGACTTAACTTTTGAAAGTCCTATATATCATTCATCTCTATCACCTAGCATGCTTCCTACATATTACATAGCATGTTGGTCACATATTACCAGTTAAAGAAATCGTATAAGCATGCCTCGAACTTCAGTTCAAAAATAGAAACTATTCATGACTTCTGGATGGCGCAGCTGCACCCTGTCTAGGCTTAGGGACGGTGCAGCTGCGCTATCCCCTGGCCAGACCAAGGTTGAGCTTTTGTATTCCTGGTTTTAGTCAAAACTTTAACACACATATGTACTTATACTTAACATGCATATACATTAGAGGTTTTTACATACTTATATGACCACTTCAAGTTCAACCTTATATGTTAGGGAGTTTAGTTTAGGATTTTCATGAAATCAAAACCAAATAGGGTTATGAAATCACTAGGTGTACTAATTAGCCTTATGTTCTCATAAAGAGGTCAAATAATCTATACTACATATGCTCATACACATTCATATCTTTTACTCATAGCTAGCATCGTTTAACACTTTAAAACATGCTTTAACCTCATGCTTGGTTTACTTCCATTGTGTTTAATATATAAAAAATATGTTTAGAGACATAATGAAACATAACATGGCATCTCAAGCCTTAAAAATCTAAATACTCATATATAATGCAACTTAAGTTCAAAAACATGCTCGAGGTTACCTTTGAAATCATTTTTCATGAATGATGCAATATAGCACATATAAATCATATATAGGGATATTATAGATATAACATGACTTCTAAATCCTTTAGAATCTAGATGTCCATGTGATGCAACTGGATTTTTGAAAATATGTTCAAGTTTGCTTTTGAAACTGCTTTAAACTTGAACAATGTCATTCAACACATACAAGACAACTTTAAGGCTCTATTCATATGTAGTCAAGTCAAGTTAACATGCTCGCAAGATTAGAATGCATATCAAGTAGCATTTATGCACCGTAGTTCTTTTATATCAAGTTTTCTTAAAAAATTCTTTCGCATAAGGTCTAACAAGTTTGATTATGAACAAAGAAACTATGTACACAAAGCATGCTTATATATGTGAAAAATTAGTCATGTTAACATCTTTTCAAGTTCCGAATCTATATCTTGTAGCATTCACGTCCATTAGCTTTTTATACTTTAAAATTTCTCTAACACAAGACTTAACAAGTTTAGTCATGGATACGGACACCATAAACATTGTATGACGCTCATTTACATATGTAATCAATCATGTATACTAATCAGTAAGTTCATAACTTGTAAAACATAAGTTTCTACAAGATTTGTTTTCTAAAGTTCTCAAATTCATTTTAAGCTACACACTTTCGTTAATCATGCTAATCTAGTAAAACATGCTCACATTGAGTTAATATACTTGTATATACCCCTTACACATGCTTTCATTTTATTATAAGTCATAGTATTATAACATATTGCAAAACATAAGCTCAAAATTGATCTCAATGTTGTGCTGCGCCTTAGTGTTAATATGGCGCAACTGCGCCATACCTTGTTCGAGCCAGGAACAATAAACTTCAGCAACTATTTAGCCCAAACATTAAAATTACTCATGAAATTAATTCTAAACATTTCTATTACAGTTGAAACATAGTTATATGGTCATATAACAACTATATAACCCATACCCAACCTCATTAACATCCAATTCCATGAATTCAAGAATTTGAATTTTAAGAGTTCAAGAACTCTATTTACAGAAACCGAAAATGGAAAGCATGGAATGAAATTATACCTCTGCAATATGAATGGACTTGCTACTAATTGAACTCTTAAGCTCTTAGAACACTTGTATGCTCTCAATCTTACACTGAGAAATTCTCAGACAACTCCAAGCAACACAAAAATCTGAACCCAAGCTTATATTTATAGAGGAAATATGAACTGGACATTGCTATTGCACTAAAGTTAGAGTTCATATGTAATGGGAGAAAACATTGGTCACTAAAGAGTTGTTCAACAACCCCATACCAGCCACATTGCTAGCAATGATCACCTATTGCATAGCCACTTGGAGAATAAATAACTTAGTTTTAGCCCACTGTTCATATACCTTTGTGCCACTCAATTTGGGACAAGTGAAAAAATCTCAGAAATCTTGTTATCTAGGCTTGGTTTGGTTTATTTAATTCCCATAATATAATATTAATGTACAATTGTTACTATATTAGGAATTTAGGGATTAAATATATACTCACATCATATAGTCAACGTGACACCCCCAAATCCGGGTTACCTGACCCCTGAGTTTGGTGTTCACGATTCACACTATAATATCATTTAACTACCCATTCATATATAAATAGGAATATATAAATCATTAACATAAGTTGTTAATACATTAGTCCCAGGTTTTCTAACCTTAAATTACAAACATACCCCTTAGATAAACAAAAAGGGTTTACAATACAACATAATAATAATAATGTTCTTTATAACTACTCCAGCATCTTGCCTTTGCCTTTGTTCTTCTTTGACCCGCTGGCCTCTTCATTCCTAGCTGAAATGTTTTATTTATAGCAAGGGTGAGCAACTAGTTTTCCCCGCAAGTTAAGACATACAATAAATGTATATGAATCAACAAGAACAGACTATCTATTTTGATAGAATGAAACCAAAGTTCGGTGAACTTTGAAATAGCTGAACAAATCATTAATCAATAACAAGTTTTCTCGTATTCTAGGCAGCACAATAATCTAATAATGAAATAGTACAACGCTTTCAAAGTTTCTACGATATTCTATTGAATAATCAAGAATTAATTCTACGCAATAACAATGTGGAATGTTTTCCAGATTTATGCTGAGCGATCACACTAGATCTTTGAACTTATTTTCTCGGATATCTATCAAAGATTTACTTTGATACATACCAGGAGTATCAGATAACCATAAAGATTAAATCATACCCCTCTGCAAGTACTTAGAGCCGGCCAACTCCTTGTACCCTATATTATTTATAATACTTAAAATGCCCGCAAAAGTCAAATTTAGGACCCAAAATGTTCCCTTTATATAAAAGGTTGTTCTTCTCAGTCTCAGAATTAAGATTTTGATTTAAGAACGAAATACTGTGATTTCAAATTCTATTTACTTATCGATCTTGCCGAAATAATTGGCATCGATCTACCAATAACAATTGAATTCTTTTCTTGAATTTATCAAGTTCTAACAAATGTTCGTCTAGCCAGAATAATTAGCTAAGACATTTCTCAACATAATTTGACAATAAACAGGAATTATCTGTACTGTCAATTCTATATTCTACGAATATGAATATCCAACAACAGTTATTTTACAAATGTATATTTTTCGAATCAATAATTCAATTTGAACTGTTAAGCATGCACTAACTACGAATTATCAACAATAAATCCATGGACGTGGTTTAATCAACAATAATTAACCACCAAAACAATTGAATGAATATAACTCAAGGTTGAGTTAGGAAACTTGCCTTACGCGTTGATTACAGTTACACAATATACTTATCCGCTTTCGAAAGACCTATAACCAATAATGTTGGTCTCACAATTAGCACAATATTTCATAACACACAGCACTGTAATTCACAGTCAAACTTCTCCTAGACACATTACCACATAGTCACATTAGTGTTTATAACCTATATAAACACTTAAGAAGTCAAACTAGTTCAGTTTGGTTGGACTTCGGTCCATTCTCGGTGTTCTGGTCACCCTATCCGACAATTAACACATTGATTGTCAATTATACTTGGTCTCTAAGCTTCAATATTATTTAAGATAAGTCAATTATCAATAATAATATTTTTCGAAAGCTTTTAATAATTATCAAGTAATTATTATAATTTATAATATTTTTTAAACACTTAAATCATTTTTAAATGATTTAATGATCAAATAATTTTATCATTATTAGTATAAAAATATTAATAACATACTTGTCAAAATATTAAAGTTATTAGCAATAACTTAAAATATTTTTAAATCATCAATATTCTACTTAAATGATTTTTAAAATAATTAAAATCATTTTTAAATCATCACCATTAATATCTAAATATTAATAAAATTATTATCTAAATATTAAAAGTTATAATTTATAACTTAATATATTTTTTAAAATATTTTTCTCATTTTTAAATGATTTTAAAATCAATAAAACCATTTTTTATTCATTTATTTAATATAATAATTAAATAAATCAAACATCATTAATATTAATCTATTAATGAAAATTCTCCAAAAATATTGAAAATTATATTTTATAATTTAAAATATTTTCTAACACTTTATTCTCAATTAAAATGATTTTTAAATCATTAAAATTATTTTTATCTTATTTATTTAATTTAATAATCAAATAAATCTAATATCATTAATATTAAATTATTAATAAAAATTCTCCAAAAATATTAAAAGTTACATTTTATAACTCAAAATATTTTTAAATACATTATTCTTATTTAAAATGATTTTTCATAATATTAAATCATTTTTCTCTAATTTATTTAATACACTAATTAAATAAATTAAATAATTTTAATATTTAAATAATTATAAATATTTAAGAAAATTATATCAATTGGTTAGAAATTATTTTACATATTTTAAAATAATTTTTAAAACTATTTTTGGTAATTTTTAGAATTTATTTCTATTTTCAATCATTTTTCGGAATATTCAGAAAATAAAATTATTAAAACCGTCGCTATAGGTCTTTAGCAACAGAAAACGTCGCTGTTGGTGTTCTTGAGCTCAAGAATACTGACAGCTTCGTTCTTAAGGGTCCACGTTTGACCGTTCATAGTTTTTAATCTAGTGTGTTTCTGTGATAGTTTGTGCATTTATCTTGTAGTATACTTGTAGTACTACAATTGTAAATCATTATCAGAGCCATAACTTAACCATCTAACAAGATCTAGCTCTCCAAACTAACTGTCAGATCGTTTCTGTGTTTTCCAGAAACCAAGGTTGTTCAACCAGCAACTTTCATGCTCGATTTTATATATGATCTGGTCATGTTTCTTGTCATATAAATGTTTTAGGTTATAGTCCTTATGTCAAGGATCAACACCAAACTAATAAATCTGTCCAACAATAAATCAATCTCGATATATTAAGCAGTCAAAGTATGTCAAAACATTCCTTCTTAAAATTTCTGGAATTTCTAGAAAATAGCAAATCATACCGAATGATCTACTTTGACCATCCACTACATCCGATTATATGATGTTTTAAGGGATATAATGGTCAGGAACTAGGATCCATATTACAGACTACAGATTCATTATAACAACATCAACAATCATCACAAAATCTGACAGATATAGAAGCTGGAAATCATTGTCAGACGATGATATAGCTTTTCTGGGTTACCTAGATTCGGCTCGGACATAGCCGGTCAACGAGGTTTGACCAGGAATAACTCAAACTCCAGACATCGAATGGCTATAATACCACTTGAAGATGAAAGATAACATACCAGGATAGTAATTAAAACTTTAAAACAACAAAAATCTTAAACACATAAAGATCTAGAGCGACTGACATTACTTGTCAGACCACTGAAAATGTTCAAGAACAAATTTTGAAAAACTCAATTTTATCACACTTTGATGCTATGAATCCATGATGGATCATCATAGATAAACTAAAAACATATTCTAGCATGAATCTAAACACATAAACACAATTATTTTCTTAGCATACAAGATCAAAGTTGAGTTTGGGTTTATACCTCTCTTGTCCAATATTTGATCTTGATTCTCCTTAATTGATTCTGGTGATCTAAAGACTGAATTTGGGACTAGTATGCTAGTAAATTTCGGAGGTTCTTGTATGAGGGAGAGTTGGTGAGAGCTTTGGTGAAAAATAAGCAAAATAATAAACTTTCTCACTCCCAATCTCTTATATAATGCTTTGATTCAATGAATGCCATGTTGTGCTGTCACAAGAGGCTGAAAGGGCTGAGATTTAAGTCAATTAATTGCCTTTAGTTGGTCACCAACTAAAGGTTTTGGACAATTCTATAAGTAACCTCATTTAAAATGTAAAAAGGTAATTTTGTCATTTGATAAATACATTTAATGGCATACTTGTCCAATTCACAAACCCTTAGGGTTTAGGGTTTGGATTTGAGATAGGGTTTGGACCCTTTAGGTTTGCAATTTAATTTCTAAGATTTTCGAATTTCGGTTTTTACAATAGAAAATTAATATTCCAAAATTATAATTAGGATTCAATAATTAAATTAATATTTCCTAATCATAAAATTCAATCTTGCTAATTAGGATTAATATACCTAATTAAAATTGCTTAATTTAGCAATTAGGGTCAAAATGGTCATTAGGGTTTATAACCCACGAATTAGGGTTTTAATTAGAAAAATAAATTTTCTAAATTACAATTAGAGTTTGTAAAATGGCAATTAAGATAACTAAGAATATAATTAGGGTTTTCTAATAATATCAAAGTTTAATACACACAGTAGGATTGCTAATTAGGATTAGGGTTTCCTAATTAGAGTTTAGGATTCTCAGATTTTAAATTAGGATTTCTAACGGTACGTTAGGGTTTCCAATATTGAGATTAGGGTTTCTAATCTCTTATTAGGGTTTTATTAATTTTAAACCTTATCCGATCAATCATTGATCAAAAATTCTATATCGTTCAAACACATACATATTAATATAATTATTTTAATTATATTTTCTATTGAATCCCGTTCCAGAAATTTGGGTTAGGGTTTTTATTCTCCGTTAAGCACAACTCTACCCTAATTTTATTAACTAATACATAAATTGACCTTCTCGATACACGTATCACAGAAACTTATCACAAAATTAATAATCAATATTAATATTAATAAAAAAAAATTTATTCGCAATTTTTTTTGATTATTCGAAATCCCGGGTTATCACAGTCCATGTACATTAAATACACGCATTAAAACTACGCAGTTAGGCATTATTGCCTGGGCATTCTCCATAAGTATTTCTATTACTCACATAATCACATTATAACTTTATTTAATATTAACTATTTCTGTATTACCCCTACACATGATTTCATTGTACCACTTGGTACCATATATCATTAGTCCCAATTAAATGTCACAATTCACGTATTCTTAAGCCGTAGTTATTATATATCGCTACTACTCACGTTTTCCATATTACACATAGTAATATTATTTAATGATTATATCCACATTAAATATTATTGGATATTCCATCTCACCTTGATATTCTATCGTTACGTATTTCTCGGAAGTTCAAAAATAATTCTCGAGCAGAAATGCGTGAATAGTATTTTTCAGAAAATTTCTTGGAAAACTTTTATTTTCGTCTTGGAAATTCAAACACTTTAATTCTACCACGTAGCCAAAATACTACGATGTTCCGATATGTTTAGGTCATAGAACGACCTTCAATTAGCTCGCTCCTATAAATAATCAATTAAATTCATTTAATCCACATAATTAATTAAAATTTTAATTCTCCTAAAAATCTGATTTTTCTCGGGCGTTACAACTACTAATGCTACCATCTGGACCCTCACTCCGTTCCCCGACTAGTCCCAGCTATATTCTCATTTCCTGAAGAGAACAATGAAAGAAAAGGGTGAGCTTAACTAGCCCAGTAAAAAATATTATGACTAAGATAATGCATAATAAATTATCGTTAGCCTTCAATAATGTTAAACTGATAATATATAATAAACATCAAGTTTAACTGCAGCGAAACAAGCAATCCATTAGAAGAGTCAAGTAGAGCATGATATCTACTATCTTCTATGATTTAAAAGGTTTATCAAAAGTTTTATCGATGAGACTCAGCTTAATAAAAAATCCACATCATCGAATCATCCCTGAACTACGGCCAAAGATATTCATTAGTATCACGACCACAAATTATACATGCACTACGGGCCAATGATATTCGTGTTTTCATCAATGGTCATGATCATGCCAATCCATCAATGCACTACGGGCCAATGATAACTTTTACCACATCATTTGTAAAATTATGGTCATGATTATACCGAATAATCCCCGATCATAATCATACCAAGTCCATCTATGCACTACGGGCCAAAGAGAACTTTTACCACATCATTTGTAACATTACGGTAATGATTATACCGAATAATTCATGGTCATAATGATACCAAGTCCATCTATGCAGTACATGCCAAAGATGACTTTCATAAGAATATAAGCATGAGGATGATGACAGTGATATAGGAATTTATTTAAAAGAAAACAAAGGATAAATATTTAAAGATTTATAATTTAATTTATC
The DNA here is from genome assembly GCA_020205505.1 of Panax japonicus. Taxonomy (NCBI): domain Eukaryota; kingdom Viridiplantae; phylum Streptophyta; class Magnoliopsida; order Apiales; family Araliaceae; genus Panax; species Panax japonicus. The sequence goes on from CM035105.1 coordinate 29,767,166, forward strand.
TAAAATTCAATAATATCCAAATTGTCAACAAGACACTACTTTGTGGAGTAAAAATCAAGAATAATATTGTATCAAAAATGATTTGGACCAAAAAGAAATCAATTTTTGTTATGAATAGTACCCCGGGTGAATAGAAACCAAGTAAATAGTACCCCATGAATAATAATTCAGGAATAGTACCACGTGAATAGTACTTCGACATAAAAAGGTAAAACTTATCAAGAATACTCAGAATAATATTTCCATGAAAAGATACTGGATGAAACGCAAATATCAAGGATATTCTACTAATTTCATAGAGTATAGAAGCCAAAACTTAGCAAAATGAGTATAGAATTCGAAATCTGAAATGAAATAATATTACTTACATACTACAGAGTATGGATGAAAATATTATTTCATACGAATACTGAACAAAAATAATATCCCTTACCTTAAAAAGAAGAGTATTCCGACTTGTAGGGCGGGGATATTCTTGAAGAAAACTTGAACTGTTTACTACGCTCAAAGCTTCCTTAAACTCTAAAGAAATATGCTCATGATTAAAGAAGAAGAATTCTCTTATTCTGGTGTGATTTTTAATTCTAACTAAGCATCCTATTTATAGGAGAATGGAAAGGGTACTGTTTGATCACGGGCGCACAGGCTGACGATTTCACAGTTGAAATTTGAGAATTCACAGATTTCTTAAAAAATAACGGACGCCTGATTTTCAAATTCAACACTCACCCCCATCATTATCACCACACACACAAACATCACTATCACACAAACACACATCACTATCACACACAGACACATCACTTTCACATATTATTTTCTTCCCACCATCAGATATCATCTTACATTTTCCTCATTCCCTCACCCACACGACATACATGTTTTCAAATTCTACCCACATAAGTCCCTTTTCATACACACACACACACACACACACACACACACACACACACACACACATATATATATATATATATATATATATATATACTACCGATTATTTTGAAAAATAGGTAAATGGGGGTCCAAATAATAACTAAATTTACAACAAATACTTCATAAAAATTCCCTCAAAATTTTTGACAACATGTATTCATCATTATTGTTATTCACAATATTGAACAACCAGATCGTTCCCAGGAAAGATGGGGCTTTCCGGTAAGGATTTCTCCCTATTGGCGCACAATTAGGTGACCAAACCTCTCCTCGATAGAACTTAATAGATATCGTCAATATTACAAATAATAATATGAATAACTGTATCATCTCAATTATTGACTTAATAATATCTAAAATATTGAGAATAATTGAATCAGATAACGTGAGATACTATGCAACAATTACTATAGCAATAATTGAATAAAACTATATTACTTCTCACGTAAGCATCAATAATCAATATCGTGTGCTACTATGCAATCACGCGTATTACTGTACTTTTACTACTGGGTAGTTCAACAGTTTAACGGTAAAACTTTCGCCGTTATTTTTATAAAAAGATATTTTTGTCGTTTTCTCATTCTAACAATAATTCCGTTGTGGGGTTCACAAATGATTGTGTCGTCGTACGAATATTCCCTGTTAAAATGAATATTCCCCGACCAATCGAATATTTTATGACAATTTGCATAATTTGCAAAATTTATAAATATTACCCACAACTATAACATTATATTAAATCCACACCATAATATTCAAAAATGATATTTATATAAAACAAAATTCATCTTTATTCATAAAAGTTGGGGTCTTACAACTACGACTTTCTGATGTTTCTAGTTTATAGAATGACATTCATCTTACTAACATATAATAATAACAAATAATATAATTTGTTATAGAACGACATTCGTCTTACATAAGTATTGGTTGTTTACAACCAATACATAAGTTCTTTGTCATAATATCAAATACATTACAACATTAAACCTATACTATTATATAGACAGTTCAATGGTCTACCTTAGCATTTCCCTTATCTTTACTGGATCCTTCGGTCCGTTCGGTCTTAGCTGCATTCATATGGTTCAAGCAAGAGTGAGCATAACAAGCTCAACAAATACAACAATTACAATTAAATAGCATGCTTGAAACATAGGAATCGTATATCTTCAAAAAACTGAACAATAGTTATGAAGTACTATTAGTAATTCAAAATAGCACTTCACTTTTCCTTCAAAACATTTTACAATGACAATATTCAGTAAAACATCAATTCCGGTTCAAGACCAAGGAAATTTCATACTTCCTTTGAAAAGGACAACCCTACACTAAGTCCGTAAGTTCGATATATCTTACGAGCACGTCCAGGTGATCAGCCTATAGTACTCTATGTTGATCAACACTACATTCATTAAACGTATGTACATTTAAGTTGTGACAACCTCATGTGCCTGTCGTTTGATGACAAAACAATTTAGCATACATAGTCTTCATTTGAAAACCATACCATATAGTTTGGTAAAACATTGACAATACTTTGATAGATTATAAGAAATCCAACATAACATAAGTCTTACCGAAAGAATTGGCTTTGACTTCATCAGACATTAGTACATGGGTAAGAATACTTTCCTTTAGCATCTGCTACTGTTATTACATGTGCACTTTAAGTCCTTAAGGTCTCTACAGTAGATGATAACATCACATAACACATTAGGTCATGAATAAACATGCATAGTTCCTAAAAAATCTTACCCTTCTTCTCAATCTAATTATGACTTAGATTTGTTATTATTGGTTCCGGCGTTCTGTTACGTCGTTCTTACGCTCACATGCAATTGACTTTCTTCAACCCTAAGTGATCATACTTAAGGTTTAACAATGTCTTAATAATGTCACTTCATGTTTATTAAGTTTGTACTAATTCGTTGTCTTTCCTTTTATCTTCATAATCTTTTCTCTCTATGTAAACCCAAAGGCTGGTGCTGCAGCGCCACCATTCCTTCTTTGTGCCGTGCTGCGGCGCCATACTCAAGGGGCTAAAGATCAGACTCAGCGCTGTGGTGCGAGTCCCTTTATTAAGGGTCGCGCTGCGGCGCAAAATTCTAGTAGGTCACAGCTTCTCTCGACCAAGCTCGACGCTGTGGCGCCACCTATTTGGCCTTGGGCTGGCACCGCGATGCCAGCTCTCTGCACCAGAATTTTTTGATAATTTTTAACTTTGTGAAATTCCCGGGCTCGTAACTTCTTTGTTATAAGTCTGATTTGGCTCGTTCAAGAGCCTATGGTTCACAAATCACATACACTACTTGTTCATGCAAGAATTTTATCTTTTTGACTTTGTTAACTCTAAATTCACCTATTGGTTCATTTTTAATGAAAACAATAAACGTTTGTGAACGTTCAACGCTCATTTCATCGTTCTAAGTCAGAATCTGGTCATTTTCGAGTCCAGAACTCTATAATGCCAAATAAGACTTGTCTCCACCGTAAAATAACGTTTTCGAGCTCAAACACAAAATCTGAATTCCATTCCGAGAATTTCACGAATTCGATGATTGTCGTCCATCCTGTGTGAATTCCGACAAAACTTCATTACTTATGATTTGTTCATCATTCTAAATGAAATCAATCCATCCTATAGACATCTCAACCTACACATTACAACAACTTATTTTTAAGTTAGGTTATGGCTTATTCTTCATAAGTTTATAACTTAACAAATTATAAATTACAAGATTTCATTTCTTATGACTTATTATTGATTCAAGTCCTTTAATCAACATTGTTACATCTTGTTAACATATTAACTTCATTTATGTAAATATGTTACAAGATAATATATATATATATATATATATATATATATATATATATATATATATATTTATGTGGTAAATAAAAATATATTACATAAATGTTTACAAATAATTTTATTGTAGAATTATTGATTTTTATAAATTATATACTTGTAATAATTAATTTATGGTAGAAATGTTTTATTAATTATTTTCCATAAAAATATAATCATATATTATTTAAATAATATATGGAGTGATTTTTAGAATAATTATAATAATTATTTTATTATATGAATTTTAGTACAGATTATTAAGTTAATCATTTTACCTTAATTATTAAGGTTAAATATGAAGAATAAATCAGATATGGAATCCAAACCCTAATTTTGGATTATTGTCAAGGTATGAGAATAATAATATAATATTAATTATATTTTGATTTTTCAGTGCTATAATTATGTACAGTATACATGGACCGATAATGGTTGGTCAATTATGGTGTTATATGACAAATCCTAGTTTTATTGTGAAACCCTAATTTAAAACTCGAATACGAGTTCGAAGCTATTTGGTAACGGTGAATTTTGAGGTTAAGACTACTATATAACTGTGTTATATGACTTACGTTGTGTGTTACATAATGTTATAATAATTAGGAAACCCTAATTGTAAATTTAAAACCCTAGTTTATATTTGAATTTCTAATAATTAGAAACCCTAATTGGAAACCTAAACTAGAGATTTTTTAATAGTCAGAAATTGTGTTACTGTGGATAATAACGCGTATGATAGATTTTATTGCTAATTAAGGTAAACCTAACTAGTAATTAAAATTATAATGATTAGAACCCTAATTATGTTTTAGAAACCCTAAGATATTTTAAAAACCCTAATTTTCTATTAAAACCCTAATTTTTAATTAGTAAGTTATAATTAAAATTTTATTGAACTTTAGTCTTAATTGTTCAAGCCCTAGAAATTATTTGGGAAACCTTAAGATTTAAAATCTAGTAATTAAAACCTAGATTCAAGTACCATGGATAAGAATACCCTTAAATACTTTGTTAATTTACTAAAATAGCATTTTTAATTTATTTAATTGAGCTTGCTTGCAAATCTTTCCATATTTTGGGTTGTTCACCAACCCTAGATAATCCCATGTGCTGAAAAATCTATTCTAATCAGCCATGTAATGACAGCAACATCAGATTCATGCATCTAGCTCATTATAAATATAGATTAAGAGAGAGAAAGTTTACTTTTTAATTCCATTTGATCACCACACTCGTTCTAGAACTTCTCTCTCTAAAACCAACGAATTATATATGTATATCAGTCCCATATTCAAGCCCCACTAACACCTATAGCAAATCAGAAAGTTAGAATCAAGAAATTGTTCAAGAAAGGTATAAAACCCTAATTCGAAATATGACTTTGATCCTTTATTAGATGTTGTTTTTTTGTGTTAAACATGTTTGATATGGTGTCTAAGGATGATCTGGCACTACTACAAAACAATAAATAGACAACGCTGAAAAAACGTTGTGGTTTCTGTCAGAAAAATGAAGTGGTTAAGGGTGTTGTCTATTTGACACCGTTACACAACGTTTTTAAAACGTTGTAGTTAAGCACAATAGACAACGTTTTTTAGGAAAAAACGTTGTAGATTTATTTTCAAAAAATTAGCAGATGCTTAAAAACGTTGTAGAATGTATGATTCCACAACGTTTTCTAGATAAAAACGTTGTGGTTTAATATATCAGACAATGTTTTTAACCAATTTATACAACATTTTTAAAATGTTGTAGATGAAGAAAAAAAAAAGAAAAAAAAAGGTTGTTGTTCACCTATATTACCAATGCACATGTAATATGCTAATACCATGAAATATAACTAAAAGGTCTAAATTCTCATTTAAATTTAAAGCCAAAATGTATCAACCATTCAAAATACATAGAAAATTAAAATTAGCAGTCTGCATGAGAATTAGAATACACAAGTCAGTCAGATCCCACTTCAATAACTTTGCAGCCCACACTCCATATGTCAACAGCAAAGGCAAGCTCTGGATTAACATCTTTTCCCAACATAGACTTCAGAACCTTCAGCAAAGGCAAGCTCTGTGCAGCCCCCTCTCCATGCATTTCCAAACACCTGCCAAGCTCCTGAAGCAAAAGTCTCCACAGAACTATCGAGAACCTTCAGACCCTGAAGATAAATAAAGGAAAGATACAATAGTAAATTAACTGATCCATAACATACATGAAACTCACACTCCAAAGCTGTAATGCAAATCATTTATATAACACATATATTCTTGCTAACATGCCATCATCACATTCAATTATGGAAACACAACTTTGACACCTGTATTGGGCATTTGATATCATACTAGAGATCTCATAACCATGACTTGCCTGGCCAAGGATTGTATCCACATTAGCTTTCTCTAGATTTTCCAAAGCAGCCTTGCATCTCTTGTCATCCTCGTCTTCATCATCCCCTTCTTTATCAGATGTTTTTGTTTCATCCTCGTTCGAAGATTCTGAGTATTCAGCTGTGTTTTGCATATCTGCAATGCTTTTTGCTGCTGTCTTAGCAGCTTCAGCTGTGTTTTGCATATCTGCAATGCTTCAGATGAGGCTTCAAAGGATGTGTAAATTAACAAAACTACTAGCCAAAAGACAACAAAACAAAACAAATGTTTGGAGAAATAAGTTGTTCGAACCCAAGTAAAGTAATTAAGATCAGAAAATCTTGAGAAAAATCAGTTTCCAAATGTGCCAATCTATTTTGGGTTTTAATATCTTATATAGTACAACTTACTTGCATGCATCCCTGAATGAAGAACAGGTAAAAGAAGCGGTTTACATTATAAGAAACTAAAAAGATTGTATGAATATAAGAGTATTGCAGATAGCAAGACTAACAAACCATAAACCCAAGCATAGAACTGGTTCCCATTCGAGCTGAGCTCATGAATGCACTCCCCAGAGGCTGATGACCAAACTCTCACAGAATCCTCACTGACGGATGCCAAATAATCTCCATTAAGATCCTAGCACAGGTAGTTTATGACTCCAGTGTGTCCCTAATAAATATGGAGAAGGTAAAAAAAACAGTAAGTACCAAGTTAAAATGGAGTTAGATTCCAAAGAAAAAGAGTTCAGAACATAGTCGAGACAGAACATGATAATACATTACCTTTAGAATGCAGTTACAATACAGTACCAAGTTACCAAGTTAAAATGCAGTTACTCCCAACATAGTCGAGACAGAACATGATAATACATTACCTTTAGAATGCAGTTACAATACAGTACCAAGTTACCAAGTTAAAATGCAGTTACTCCCAACATAGTCGAGACAGAACATGATAATACATAACCAATTCCAATTAATATGAATGACAATGCAAACTGCTGGATCAACCATGTGATCAACCTGCACCATACGTATACATGGATGGGACAGTACGTACGTTGTTTTATTACAACTATAAAGACTACACATGTAAATACATATAAGTATACAGACTACTTTCAGTTGTCACATTATTATTTGTCTCATCTCTATATTTATCTATAATTATTCTGTAACTAAATAAAAATTACATGATAATTAAACAAAGAGGAGCATGCATATGATATATATATATATATATATATATATATATATATATATATATATATATATATATATATATATACAATGAGAGACAGAGAGAGAGAAACCTTGCATGGAAGAGAACAGAAGTGGAATGGTTCCTGAAGAATTCTGTCACAGGTGAAGCAAGTATTTGCAGGGCCCTTACAAGACCTAGACTGTGCCCTCTGATTCAAGAATATCACTTTGGCACTGTTTATAGTATAGGGCTGCAGGAAAAAAGAAGAGAAAATCATGCCACTATTATCTATATATATATATATATATTAGCACAATACTTGAACAAAATTACATTATATATAGTCAACTATATATATATTTCATCTAGCTACTGACGTCAACTATTGTAATATTAGTATCACTAAATTTTACATATATTACCTGAATATAAGAACAGTCAATGAGTTTTTCCAGGTCATCCAATCTAACAACATCCTGGTAAACATATCTTCTCACCTGCACATTAAACCAGCCTTGATTTTAAGAAATGGGTTCTACTGAATATATAACCTCCTAATTATACTCAATTTCCTATTAATTCCACACTCGACTATGAAAATAACTATGAATGTTAGCATTAACTATGAATGCTCCACATATCTACTAGACCAGCAGGACAATGCAAACAGTTACTAGTATACATGAATGAAGGAAAAAAATTAACCAACAACAGTACATGGATTGCAACTACAATTCACTAGGTTAACCAGAGAGCACCTTATAACTTGATATTGACTAGAAAAGAATTCTGAAAACCACACAACAAACATCAAAGAACTACATTACCTGCACCAAAATCACCATCTCCAACACCAAATTTGCCGCAACCCTACATGAAAACATGAAATAAGAATCTGTAACTACGTGAAAGAGATTAATATATTAGAGAATTGTCGGTTAATCACCCCAGCCAGAATTAGAACAGTTTTTCATTCTAGAAATATGGATGATGGTAAAAATGTCTAAAATTACATATTATAACATATCCATCACTGTTCATAACTAAAGACAACAAGATTTTAGGTAAGCAATTCTCACTTTAAGACCAAGATTTGCATCGGGATGAAAAATAGAACATATCCAACATTGACCCCCTCACTCCATTCTAAGCAAGACCCAACAGACAAAAACATACAATTAGCACAAGCAATGAATAAAATTGCAAGTCAATTAAGAATACTGCAATGACATACACAGTCATAACAAGACCAGATATAATTGCGAGATAACAAGCATACATAGTCATTAGATCATACATTGCAGCCCTACCCACAAAAACACTATAGAAAACAAAGTCCCCAAGACCAAGTTTTATACCTTGACTTGTAGTCACAGCGATCTCCAAATTTTTCCTCCTGGTCTCTTCTGTTGAATCCCCTAGACCCAACAGTTCAACAAGTGGAGCCATTTCCTCATGAACATTAGGTATCTCTTCTCTCTCATTTCCTGAACCACTGATAAAACCCCTAACCTGTAAATTAGGCACCATCGGAGAAGTCTCTCCTTCATCTCCTACCATCCCAATATCATCACTATCAACTGGAATGGAAGCATACTCTGTATTACCAGGAAACCACAATTATCCCCAAAACAACTATATATGTTTGCCTCAAGAAAATTGGGAAAACATTAGAAAAAATCGAAAGCACACCCACAAGAGTAAAGTTAAAAAGCAACACCAAGCAAGTAACGGAGTCAATGGGTAATGAGAAGTGTTGGATAATAGTGAGGAAAATAGAGCCACCCATTGTTCCGAGGACAAAGAAAGCAGAAAATCGCATGTAGTTTTACAAGAAATTGGTGAAATTGTAGTAGTAGAGGAGTACCAGCAGGAAAGTGACGGTTGGGATCAGGACGACGAAGACTAGGGTGTAGAGGAGCGAGCCTTCGAGCTTTTTAGTGACGAAATCGGAAGGACTTTCCATATAGACGAGATTGGCGGCGGTTCTCTCAATTAAGAAAAAGAGAGATTTGCGAACTCACAGGAGGATTTGTAATCAGATAATGGAGTTAGGGTTTGAGGAATTTGAAAAGGAGAAGGGAACAAATGAAATCTCAGTGTTTTTTTTCTTACCCGACTCTCAGGCACATACTTCCGTTTTTAAGTTCTGTGTTTTTCCAAATAGATAACGTTTTAAAAAAAAAACGCTATCTAATTAAAACAAAAAAAATGTTCTTTTAAATAGATAACGTTTTTACATATATATCTACAACGTTTTTTTTAAAAACGTTGTAAAAAAAAATACCACAACGTTTTTATAAAAAACGTTGTCTATTAAGTGTTGTCTATTAGGTACTTTGTACTGGTGTGGGTTGCTAGATGTTAGATCCATAAAATTTAGAGGCTCAGATTTGAAGATTTGTCGAATCTGGAAAAATTTTAATTTATGGCCTGACAACAAATGTCAGACCGTGTAGATCTTAGTATGTTTTGTGTTTTTGTTCTTTAAAGTGTTGGATTTTTTAGTCTAGTATGCGATCTGTCATCTGGTACAAGAATCAAGGTTAGATCGGTTATAGATTTGAAGTTACGATCGGTCAAAACCCGTTGACCGGGCATGACCAAACCAATTCTGGGCAGCCCAGAATGTTTAAACTAATGTCTGACAAGATTTTTCTAAGCCTTGATTTGTCAGTTCGTTATGTGTTTTGATGTTGTTATTGGACTCGGTTTATAGTCTTTTATGTTTTCTTCAGTTTCATGTTCCTAGATCACTTTGATAAACAACATACGAACATAAATCTATGGTCAAACTAGCCTTATCAACCAGATTTGAAGTTTCTGGAATTTCCAGAAATGGAATGAATAGCTTTTCTGACAACCTTTGACCAACTTTTATCTGCTAGATCTGTTGAGATTTTGCATATATTATGTAATAGATCTATAGTCCTACATGTATTATACAATCTAGAACCTTTAGATCACAAAACAGAACATAACATTAACAAGTTGTGGAAGCCCAAATGGGACAGGTCGAACTGTTCATTTCTAGGTAACCCAGAAAATGAAGAACAGTCCTGACAACATTTTTGGAGGCTCAGATCTATCTTGTATTATGTGTTATGATCATTTTAGTTGTTGGTTCATGTAGACGTGCACTAATACTACAAGGTGTAGTTCATAGTTAGTCCAGAAACACTTTGTGTGATGAAAGCTTCGTGGTCAAACATACCAACTCGGTTACTGACTTGATTTCTGGGTTTTGCTTCAAGAACACCAAGAACACCTATAGCGACAATTTTTCACTATAGGTGGCCTTTAGTGACAGACAGTATATTATTTTTTGGAAATTAATTAATAAATAGAAAAAAATATTTTTTAATTATTAAAAATACAAAATAAATTATTAAAAATTATTTTAAATTCCAAAAATTAGTTTTTAATTATTTTAAATATATTTCATAAATATTTAATATTTTTGGAATATTAAAAATATATAATTTATTTAATTATATTATTAAATAAATTAGTTAAAAATGATTTTAATACTTGAAAAATAATTTAAAATTATATTATTATATAAGAAAATATTTTATGTTATTTTTAATGACGTTTAATATTTTATGACAAATTTCATTAATAAATTAATATTAATGATCATTAAGTTATTTACTAAAGGAATTAAATAAATTAATTAAAAATGATTTTTATTATATTAAAAATTATTTAAAATAATAAAAAGGTATTTAAAAATATTTTAAGTTATAAAATATAACATTTAATATTTAAAGTTAAATTTCATTAATTAATTATTATTAATGATATTAAAGTTATTTAATAATTATATTAAATAATTTAGTTTAAAAATAATTTTTAATATTATAATAATCATTTTAAATGAAAATAAAGTGTTTAAAGATATTTTAAGTTATAAAATATAACTTTTAATATTTAAAGGATAATTTCATTAATAATTTAATATTAATAATTATTAATTTATTATTATTGATATTAAATTTATTTAATAATTATATTAAATAAATATTTTAAAAATGGTTTTATTAATTTAAAAATCATTTAAAAGGGATATAAATGAATTAAAAATATTTTAAGTTATACTTAATGACTTTTAATATTTTGATAAATAAAACATTAATACTTGAATATTAATGATAATATGATTTTTTTTAATACTTAAATCATTTAATAATGATTCCTATGTTTGAAAATTCATGATAAATTATAATAAATGTTTTAAAAAATATTATAAGTCATTTAAAAATAATATGACTGATACGTACGGATATTGAGTTACAGAATAGAGTCTTAGACTCGATAATTACCCGATAAAGTTGTCGGTACACCTACATATTTCAGAAAATTGATCTGGACTTAAATATTTTGACTGTAAATGTGTTTATTTGTGATTCAATGGTTGTAGAACATGTGACAATGTGATTAGGTTATGTGCTGACTGTGAAATGCAGTACTATGTGTTATAGTATATTGTTCTAATCGAACGAATGATCTGATTAATAATAGGTCGTGATATAAAAGATAGAACTAAGTTTCGAACTGTAAGCAGCGCATCAGGCAAGTATCTTACCTTTACATTTTCTTTATGCAGTGGACATGAGTAAGAATGTTTCTAAACTATATTATTACTGTACATATTATTAACCTTATATTATATACGCTCATTGAATATCAATATGTTAGTATATGATAATTCAGATATATATATTCTGTTCGTTAATTTCTATAAATGGTTATAGAAAGTGTCCCCACTTGGATAATCATTGTATTAATCACATGTTGATATACCTTTGTCAATTACCCGTATACATATATGTTGAATTATAGATTATTGTTGAATAAGATAAAACCTTTGATTTAAAACCCAGAAAAGTATTAACATCCCTACAGGGGGAAAATGTTTATGCACCCATGGTGGACAGAGTGAACGATCCTATCGTTCTTGTAATGTAGTATTGATTAATGCAGGGCATAACGGGCTGATCACCACCCGTGCCTGTAAGTTTTGACGATTTACAGATGAATTTCTGTTTAACCTTTTCGAAAATGAAAACAATGTTCATGGCATGTCACATTAACCCCAGTTATAGTCAATATGTAGTTTCGAAATTTTGAAAGAGAGTTGTTATGTTATTATTATCGGTTCGGAATACTTCATAACTATTGACTTGTTGTAGAAGAATAGTACAAAGAAAACATTTAAATACTTTCAGCTTATATATATATATATATATATATAATTATTACTTGTTGGGCACTCAAATTCTCATCGTTTCTTAATTTAAATGTTTTCTGCTAAGTGTGAACGACCAGAGAGCTCTGCTAAGAACAAGGGAAATGGAAATATTGCTGAATGAGAGAAATGTTACCTTATGTAATAGTTAACTTTATTGATACAAGTATGATATATATTATCTATCATGATATGTAATGAATGTAATAAAGGTTACGTACTTGAGAGCTAGACTCTGATAATTATGTAAATTAAGTTTGAATTTTATATTATTATTATTATTAGTAGTATTATTATTCCGCTCATAGAAATGGTATCGTAAATCACCGAGTTCGGGTTTCAAGTACCCGGAATTGGGGGCCTTACATATATTACTTCAAAGTTTATTTTCTAAACATAAGTTTTCATTACAAATCTCTTACTAAAATGTGTTGATCACCTCATACTACATAAGAAAATCTAACATAACATGCTATACTCATTTATAGGTATGTATCTAGGTCATGATACAAGGTTAGCAACATATATCACAAACAAAACCAACAACTGGATCTGAGGTATGGCGCAGCTGCGCCAGGTCAGGACCAGAAGCAGAAACATACTCTGTTTTGCAGAGCCTGAACCACCTTGGTTCATATTAGTTTAATAATGTTACAACTTATCATTTAAGAGTTTAAACATTTAAACATACTTTACAAACATATCATGGCATGTTAATTAACTTTGATTAATAAAGAATTTCAAGTAATTTTCAAGAATGAACTAGACCCATTTGAAGAACATAGTTAAAATCTATACCTTCTTGAGCTTGGATTGGATTCTTTACACACAAAGTATGCTCCCAAAATTTCCAAGCAACTTAGAGTTTTCAATCTCAGACTTTAACAAATAACATAACTGAATTTGGAGCTTATATTTATAGAGGGGACATGGACTAGATAATCCTATTGCACTAAGGTTGAGTTCAAGGTGTAATGGAGAAAAACAATGGTTATTAAAGAGTGGTTGAGCAACCCACCCACCAGCCATTGTCCTAGAAATCATTGCCTATGTTTAGCCAAATGCAAGTTACGTAACCCAAATGTAGGATGTTGTTCATGTACTATGGTGACACTCTTTTTGGGATAAGAAAGAAATCTCAGCATACTTGACCAACTAAGGCTTGGTTTGGACACTATAATTCCCATAATGTAATATAAATGTGTAAATACTACTACACATTATTATCGGTTCAGAATACTTCATAAATATTGACTTGTTGTAGAAGAATAGTACAAAGAAAACATTTAAATACTTTCAGCTTATATATATATAATTATTACTTGCTGGGCACTCAAATGTTCATCCTTGCTTAATTTAAATATTTTCAGCTAAGTGTGAATGACCAGAGAGCTCTGCTAAGAACAAGGGAAAGGGAAAGGGAAAGGTTGTTGAATGAGAGAAATGTTACCTTATGTAATAGTTAACTTTATTGAGACAAGTATGATATATATTATCTATCATGATATGTAATGAATGAAATAAAGTTTACGTACTTGGGAGCTAGACTCTGATAATTATGTAAATTAAGTTTGAATTCTATATTATTGTATTATTATTAGTATTATTCTGCTCATAGAAATGGTATCGTAAAGCACCGAGTTTGGGTTTCAAGTACCGGGAATTGGGGAACTTACAGGTTGGTATCAGAGCTTAGGGTTAAAAACCTTAGGTGGGCTAGACCTTAGGCTATAACTTTAGAATAGAGGGAAACGTTGAAAATATAAATAACTCATATAGAGTTTAAAAGAAGATGAATTGAATAAATTCATCGTCAAACAAAATAAAACATAACTTATATAAAACTCTTGTTTGATATGTGTATATACTATATTCTAATCAGGATAATTTATATGTGTAGATGTCTGATGGAAAAAGCTTGTTATATGCATATAGCATGAAGAAGGGTCAAACCCATACACCCGAGCTGATATCGAAGCCAATAGCTAAAATGGAGGCTCACAATGAAGACAACTCAGACGAGGTGGTTATTATAAAAAACGTATTACCAGATCTGGAGATTGTGGAGCTGACAGATAACGATTCAAACACTAAAGTTCAAGCTGATCAAGCATCAACGGAGGTGCAGGATCTGAGGAACAAGGTTTCTTCTCTGGAAAGGCTGTGGGAGATAGAAAAGCTGTTGAATAGTCAGTTGCGTCAAGTTTTAAAAGAAATAATGGAAGGACAAGATAAGCTTAAGATCCAAATTGGTCAGATGGGAGCCACAAGCAACACATCGTGTGCAACTGCGGACAAGAAGGGAAAAAGAAAGATAGAAGATCATGACTTAGGAAAATCCAATAAGAAGAAATGGAAAATAATATGTTATCTTTGCGGCTATGAGGGACATACCACTCTGTATTGTCCTGACTACAAAAAAGGAGCATGTTTTATCTGTGGGATAGAAGGTCATCAGGCGAGAGGGTGTCAAAGAAAAAGGTGTAATAAATAGGTAGTATAGGTTCTGTTGTGTAGGTGTGTTTAATGTAATATGTGTGCTTAGTATGTTTGTGTAAGGTTATATTCTAAAACTTTTGTATTAAGTTAAGATTATAAATCCCGACTTTTGTAGTCACAAAGGGATGAATGATGTTTAAAGCATTATGTGCTTAGTTATGTAAAATATTCGTTGAATGAATATAAATCTAAGTTGAGAAATGAAACAAGTTTAAATTATTAAACTTATGTGATAAGGTTTAGAATGTAAGTTAAATTTAAGATTTCATCTAATCAGATAATGCTGCCAAGACGACGAACTCGCAATCAAAGGGCATAAGAATCTGTCATCAACGTTGAGGGACAACAACAAGAAGACCCGACACATCATTTTGCAAACATGGTAGCACAGGCCATGCAACAAGGAATACCAGTCGCTGGAAACCAGTCGGACAACCGCTTAGTGAATTTTAAAGATTTTAAGGAGGTAGGACCGCCAGAATTCAAAGGTACGACTGACCCTGTTGAAGCCCAAACTTGGGTGAAGGAGATTGAGAAGGCGTTTGTGGTAGCTAGAGTAGATGAAGGGCAGAAGACTGCTTTTGCCACTTACATGATGAATGGTGAGGCAAATTTTTGTTGGGAGGCGAATCAGGTGAGGGCAGGAAAAGGTATAGTCACATAGGATAGGTTCAAAACACTATTTTTCAAAAATTATTTTTTGCCTAGTATGCAGGCGAGGATGGAGGTTAAATTTTTAGAATTGAAACATGAGAATATGACTGTTACGGAATACGCTGCAAAATTTAATGAGTTAGCTAAGTTTGCCCCGCATCAAGTTGATATGGAGGCTAGAAAGGCAAGGAGGTTTGAGCTGGGATTAAAACCCTGGCTCTATAACAAGGTGGCGGTGTTCCAGATTCCTACATTTGCAGCCCTCATGGAGAAGACGATTATTGCTGAGGAGGGGAGTGAGGCTATGAGCTTCTACAACAAGGAGATGAAGAATAAGGGTAAGACTGAAGGAGCTGGGAATGTAGGAATTAACAGTGAGAGCATGAGTGGAGATGGAAAGAGGAAGGTGAGCTGTTTTAGAAGTGTGCAGGTGAAGCAAGAAGGTGTAAAGAAGCAGATAGTGCCATGTAAAACTTGTGGAAAGAACCACACGGGGGAATGTTTGAAAGGGAAGTTTGTTTGTTATAAGTGCGGGCAGGAGGGCCATATCTCTCCCAACTGCCCCAATCCTAGGATGAACAGTGGATGTTTTATATGCGGATCGACTGAGAACAGGGTGAAGGATTGTCCAAAAAGGAGGGTGGATGCAGGTAGTGTGAACACGGGCGTTGGCAGCGGGACTTTGGCAATCACGGAACTGACTTCGTCAAACAAGCCAACAAAATCAACAGCAAGGGTCTACAACATGACAGTCCAAGATATGGCAACAGCTGGCACTGGAACTCCAGGTATTATTCATACAACTATTATTTTATTATACATGATTTTCCTATATATAGTAAATTATTATATAAAGAAATTTTGAGGGAGAAATTTGAGTTCTTTTAGAAATCAAATTTCCGTTTAATCAGAAAAAAAAATAAGTTTTATGTGAATAGTTAAAGATCTGTTCGATCAAAGTTGATCAAGATCTACTTGCGATGATTATGTATGCTATGTAACCGTGTATGTATAGGTTTTAAAACGGTGATTCCGGGGACAGAATATTTATAAGGGAGGGTGAATGTAATAACCCGATATTTTCTACATAAATAAATAAGAAATTTTGCGTATAATTTTTTTTTATTTTAAGGATGAGGATTTGTACAAGATAATATATATATATGTATTTATGTGGTAAATAAAAATATATTACATAAATTTTTATAAATAATTTTATTGTAGAATTATTGATTTTTATAAAGTATATACTTATAATAATTAATTTATGGTAGAAATGTTTAATTAATTATTTTCCATGAAAATATAATCATATATTATTTAAATAATATATGGAGTGATTTTTAGAATAATTATAATAATTATTATATTATATGAATTTTAGTATAGATTATTCAGTTAATCATTTTACCTTAATTATTAAGGTTAAATATGAAGAATAAATCAGATATGGAATCCAAACTCTAATTTTGGATTATTGTCAAGGTATGAGAATAATAATATAATATTAATTATATTTTGATTTTTCAGTGCTATAAATATGTACTGTATACGTGGACCGATAATGGTTGGTCAATTATGGTGTTATATGACAAATCCTAGTTTTACTGCGAAACACTAATTTTAAACTCGAATACGAGTTCGAAGCTATTTGGTAACGGTGAATTTTGAGGTTAAGAATACTATATAACTGTGTTATATGATTTACGTTGTGTGTTACATAATGTTATAATAATTAGGAAACCCTAATTATAAATTTAAAACCCTAGTTTATATTTGAATTTCTAATAATTGGAAACCTAAACTAGAGATTTTTTATTAGTCAAAAATTGTGTTACTGTGGATAATAACGCGTATGATAGATTTTATTGCTAATTAAGGTAAACCTAATTAGTAAATAAAATTATAATGATTAGAACCCTAATTATGTTTTAGAAACCCTAAGATATTTTAAAAACCCTAATTTTCTATTAAAACCCTAATTTTTAATTAGTAAGTTATAATTAAAATTTTATTGAACTTTAGTCTTAATTGTTCAAGCCCTAGAAATTATATGGGAAACCATAAGGTTTAAAATCTAGTGATTAAAACCTAGATTCAAGTATCATGGACAAGAATACCCTTAAATACTTTGTTAATTTACTAAAATAGCATTTTTGATTTATTTAATTGAGCTTGCTTGCAAATCTTTCCATATTTTGGGTTGTTCACCAACCCTAGATAATCCCATGTGCCAAAAATCTATTCTAATCAGCCATGTAATGACAGCAACATCAGATTCATGCATCTAGCTCACTATAAATATAGATTAAGAGAGAGAAAGTTTACTTTTTAATTCCATTTGATCACCACATTCATCCTAGAACTTCTCTCTCTAAAACCCACGAATTATATATGTATATCAGTCCCATATTCAAGCCCCACTAACACCTATAGCAAATTAGAAAGTCAGAATCAAGAAATTATTTAAGAAAGGTATAAAACCCTAATTCGAAATCTGACTTTGATCCTTTGTTAGATGTTGTTTTTTTGTGTTAAACATGTTAGATATGGTGTCTAAGGATGATCTGGGTTGCTAGATGTTGGATCCATAACATCTAGAGGCTCGAATTTGAAGATTTGTCGAATCTGGAAAAATTTTATTTTATGGCCTGACAACAAATGTCAGACCGTGTAGATCTTAGTATGTTTTGTGTTTTTGTTCTTTAAAGTGTTGGATTTTGTAGTCTAGTATGCGATCTGTCATCCTGGTACAAGAATCAAGGTTAGATCGGTTATAGATTTGAAGTTATGATTGGTCAAAACCCGTTGACCGGGCATAACCAAACCATTTCTGGGCAGCCCAGAATGTTTAAACTAATGTTTGACAAGATTTTTCTAAGCCTTGATCTGTCAGTTCGTTATGTGTTTTGATGTTGTTATTGGAATCGGTTTATAGTCTTTCATGTTTTCTTCAGTTTCATGTTCCTAGATCACTTTGATAAACAACATACGAACATAAATCTATGATCAAACTAGCCTTATCAACCAGATTTGAAGTATCTGGAATTTCCAGAAATGGAATGAATAGCTTTTCTGACAACCTTTGACCAACTTTTATCTGGTAGATCTGTTGAGGTTTTGCATATATTATGTAATAGATCTATAGTACTACATGTATTATACAATCTAGAACCTTTAGATCACAACATTAGCAAGTTGTGGAAGTCCAAAGGGGACAGGTCGAACTGTTCTTCATTTCTGGGCAACCCAGAAAATGAAGAACAATCCTGACAACATTTTTGGAGGCTTAGATCTCTCTTGTATTATGTGTTATGATCATTTTTGTTGTTGGTTCATGTAGACGTGCACTAATACTACAAGATCTAGTTCATAGTTAGTCCAGAAACACTCTGTGTGATGAAAGTTTTGTGGTCAAACATACCAACTCGGTTACTGACTTGATTTCTGGGTTTTGCTTCAAGAACACCTATAGTGACAGTTTTGTCCCTATAGGTGGCCTTTAGCGACAAACAGTATATTATTTTCTGGAAATTAATTAATAAATAGAAAAAAAAATTTAATTATTAAAAATACAAAATAAATTATTAAAAATTATTTTAAATTCTAAAAATTAGTTTTTAATAATTTTAAATATATTACATAAATATTTAATATTTTTGGAATATTAAAAATATTTAATTTTTTAATTATATTATTAAATAAATTAGTTAAAAATGATTTTAATACTTAAAAAATTATTTAAAATTATATTATGATATAAGAAAATATTTTAAGTTATTTTTAATGACTTTTAATATTTTATGACAAATTTCATTAATAAATTAATATTAATGATCATTAATTTATTTACTAAAGGAATTAAATAAATTAAATAAAAATGATTTTTATTATATTAAAAATTATTTTAAATAATAATAAGGTATTTAAAAATATTTTAAGTTATAAAATATAAGTTTTAATATTTAAAGGTAAATTTCATTAATTAATTATTATTAATGATATTAAAGTTATTTAATAATTATATTAAATAATTTAGTTTAAAAATGATTTTTAATATTATAATAATCATTTTAAATAAAAATAAAGTGTTTAAAGATATTTTAAGTTATGAAATATAACTTTTAATATTTAAAGGATAATTTCATTAATAATTTAATATTAATAATTATTAATTTATTATTATTGATATTAAATTTATTTAATAATTATATTAAATAAATAGTTTAAAAATGGTTTTATTAATTTAAAAACCATTTAAAAGGGATATAAATGAATTAAAAATATTTTAAGTTATACTTAATCACTTTTAATATTTTGATAAATAAAACATTAATACTTTAATATTAATGATAATATGATTGTTTAATACTTAAATCATTTAATAATGATTCCTATGTTTGAAAATTCATGATAATTAATAATAAATGTTTTAAAAATTATTATAAGTCATTTAAAAATAATATGACTGATACGTACTGATATTGAGTTACAGAATAGTGTCTTAGACTCGATAATTACCCAATAAAGCTGTCGGTACACCGACATGTTTCAAAAATTGATCTGGACTTAGATATTTTGACTGTAGATGTGTTTATTTGTGATTCAATGGTTGTAAAACATATGTGACAATGTGATTAGGTTTTGTGCTGACTGCGAAATGCAGTACTATGTGTTATAGTATATTGTTCTAATCGAACGAATGATCTGATTAATAATAGGTCGTGATAGAAAAGATAGAACTAAGTTTTGAACTGTAAGCAGCGCATCAGGCAAGTATCTTACCTTTACATTTTCTTTATGCAATGGACATGAGTAAGAATGTTTCTAAACTATATTATTACTGTACAGATTATTAACCTTATATTATATACGCTCATTGAATATCAACATGTTAGTATATGATAATTCAGATATATATATTCTATTCGTTAATTTCTATAAATGGTTATACAAAGTGTCCCCACTTGGATAATCATTGTATTTAATCACATGTTGATATACCTTTGTCAATTACCCGTATACATATATATTGAATTATAGATTATTGTTGAATAAGATAAAACCTTTGATTTGAAACCCAGACAAGTATGAACATCCCTACAGGGGAAAACTATTTATGCACCCAAGGTGGACAGAATGAACGATCCTATTGTTTTTGTAATGTAGTATTGATCAATGCAGGGCATAACGGGCTGATCACCCCCCGTGCCCGTAAGTTTTGACGGTTTACAGATAAATTTCTGTTTAACCTTTTCGAAAATGAAAACAATGTTCATGGCATGTCACCATAACCCCAGTTATAGTCAATATGTAGTTTCAAAAATTTGAAAGAGAGTTGTTATGGTATTATTATCGGTTCAGATTACTTCTTAACTATTGACTTATTGTAGAAGAATAGTACAAAGAAAATATTTAAATACTTTCAGCTTATATATATATATATAATTATTACTTGTTGGGCACTCAAATGCTCATCCTTACTTAATTTAAATATTTTCAGCTAAGTGTGAACAACCAGAGAGCTCTGCTAAGAACAAGGGAAAGGGAAAGGTTGCTGAATGAGAGAAATGTTACCTTATGTAATAGTTAACTTTATTGAGACAAGTATGATATATATTATCAATCATGATATGTAATGAATGTAATAAAGGTTACGTACTTGGGAGCTAGACTCTGATAATTATGTAAACTAAGTTTGAATTTTATATTATTATTATTATTAGTATTATTCCGCTCATAGAAATGGTATCATAAAGCACCGAGTTCGGATTTTAAGTACCCGGAATTGGGGGCCTTACATATATTACTTCAAAGTTTGTTTTCTAAACTTAAGTTTTCATTACAAATCTCTTACTAAAATGTGTTGATCACTTCATACTACACAAGAAAATCTAACATAACATGTTATACTCATTTATAGGTATGTATCTAGGTCATAATACAAGGTTAGCAACATATATCATAAACAAAACCAACAACTGGATCTAAGGTATGGCGCAGCTGCGCTGCACCCTAGTAGAATTAGGGTACAGCTGCGCCAGGTCAGGACCAGAAGCAGAAACATACTTTGTTTTGCTGAGCCTGAACCACCTTGGTTCATATCAGTTTAAACATATTACAACTTATCATTTAAGAGTTTAAACATTTAAACATACTTTACAAATATATCATGGCATGTTAATTCACTTTGATTAATAAAGAATTTCAAGTAATTTTCAAGAATTAACTAGACCCATTTGAAGAACATAGTTAAACATCTATACCTTCTTGAGCTTGGATTGGATTTTTTACACACAAAGTATGCTCCCAAAATTTCCAAGCAACTTAGAGTTCTCAATCTCAAACTTTAATAAATAACATAACTGAATTTGGAGCTTATATTTATAGAGGGGACATGGACTAGATAATCCTATTGCACTAAGGTTGAGTTCAAGGTGTAATGGAGAAAAACAATTGCTATTAAAGAGTGGTTGAGCAACCCACCCATCAGCCATTGTCCTAGAAATCATTACCTATGTTTAGCCAAATGCAAGTTACGTAACCCAAATGTAGGCTACTATTCTTGTACTATGGTGACACTCATTTTGGGACAAGAAAGAAATCTCAGCATACTTGACCAACTAAGGCTTGGTTTGGACACTATTACTCCCATAATGTAATATAAATGTGTAAATGCTACTACACAAGGAAATTTGGGGATTATTTATGTACTCACGTTATATATCCCATGTTCATTAAATACACACAATAAAATAACGCAGTTCAGTATTATTGTTCGGGTAGTTTCATAATTATCTCTACTACTCACATAGGCATATAATCTACAAAACGAACACAAAATGCAAAAAAAAAGTAACAATATATGAAACATGAGATTAAGCAACTAATTCAAGTAACAGATATCGGATAAGTAGGCATAAAACCTAATTATCAATGTTCTACCACTATCCACTTCTCTAACAATAGAAGAGAAAGAGAATCATGGTTTAAGATTGCTTACCCTTGAATATCACTTGGTTAATCTTTGATCTCCTTCTTGCTTCATGAAATATTAAAGACTAGCTTTTCTAGCTTATTATCTCTAACAAATAAGCTCTCAACTTGTTGGATGAAATGAACAACCAACAAAATGAAATCCAAGCTTGTTATTTATAGGAAAGTCTAAGTTAGGGTATAATAGTCATAAAACTACTCCACCTCTTTACTATTCCTAGCTTAAACACTAAGTTAACTTGCTCCCCAGAACACTTGCCCATTAAGCCTACTTGGTCATTAAGTCTACATGGTTACCACACTTACTTAGCCATTAAGTATAGTTGTTCATCACAACTTTTGTCATTTGCTTGCTCATCACAACACTTAGCCATTATGTTACTTGCTCCCTACTTTAGATCATCCATGGTTTTCTCCATGGGTTTAAACCATCCCATAACACATTGATTTATACCTTACAAACATTTCGGTTTTAACATTAATTTATATTGGGCTTTATTATTATCCCAATTGGACATTACAATTTCCTACACAATCCTACAAGTCCATTACACATGGCTTAAAGCCTTACACAATATTGTCTACATATTAATCTTGTATTCTAACTCGTATACTTGTTTAACATATATGCCATACCATCATTCATATATACCCGTATAATACCTCGTATCATACTCGTATTCATTACCTCGTTTAATACTTACGCATTATACGATCATTGCTTTAATTTATTATACACATTTAAATTCCTTCTCTTGAATCACTTTTCCTAATTGTTAGGTTTTAAGTCCGCATGCGAAAAACTACATTTGCCATAACTGAAATATTATTGGATATTCCATCCCACCTCGATATTCTATCATTACGTATTTCTCAAAAATTCTAAAATAATTTCCGAGCTGAAATACGTGAATAGTGTTTTTTGAAAATTTTCTCGGAAAGCTTTTATTTTTGTCTTGGAAATTCAAACACTTTAATTCTACCACGTAGCCAAAATACTACGACGTTCTAACATGTTTAGGTCATCGAACGACCTTCAAATAGCTTACTCCCATAAATAAACAATTAAATTAATTTAATCCACATAATCAAATAAAAATTTAATTCCCAAAAAAATCTTATTTTTTTGGGGTGTTATATTCCATTTGGAACGATGAACAAATCATAAGTAATGAAGTTATGCCAGAATTCACACGATTGGACGATAATCGTCGAATTTGTAAAATTCTCGGAATGGAAGTCGAATTTTGATATTGAGCTCGGAAACGTTGGTTTTCAATGGGAGCAAGTCTTATATGGCATTATAGAGTTGCGGACTTAAAAATAGCCGAATTTAGACTTAGAACGAAGAAACGAGCGTTGAACGTTTGCGAACGTTTATCATTTTCGTTAAAAATGGACTAATAGGTGAAATTTTAGTGAACGAAGTCAAGAATGTAAAATTTTTGCATGAACACGTAGAGTATGTTAATTGTGAGCTATTGGCTTTTTAACGAGCCAATTTGGACTTAAAATGATCAATTTTGGAGTCCAAGAAGTTCGCAAAGTTCAAAAAACTATCCAAGGTATCTGGTGCACAGAGCTGGCGTCGCGGAGCCAGCCCAAGGCCAAAAGGTGGCGCTACAACGCAGGTGCCATGCCCAGACCTACTGGAGTTTCACGACGCGGCGCGGCCAGGAGAGCTAAGAAGTTACGCCGCATCGCAGCTTAAGTAAAGGTAGTTGGCGCCGTAGCGCTAGCCTTAGGGTTTTAACAGTAAAGATTGTTTGTAAGTAGAGCATGAATGGTAATTGATTAACAATGAACTAAAGATTAATTGTAACATTGTTAAGACATTGTTAAACCATAAGTACGAAAACTAAAGGTTGAAGATAGTCAATCGAACAAGAATGAAATGATGATGTAAGCTATAACGAAAAGCCGGGACCAATAGTAACAAATCTAAGTCATGATTAGATTGAGAAGAAGGGTAA
This sequence comes from Panax japonicus, assembly GCA_020205505.1. NCBI lineage: Eukaryota > Viridiplantae > Streptophyta > Magnoliopsida > Apiales > Araliaceae > Panax > Panax japonicus. Next base: position 29,791,907 of record CM035105.1, read on the forward strand.
TATTCGTTAGGAACCACATATGTTTATTAATGACCTAATGTATTACCTTATGTGATCATCTACTGTAGAGACCTTAAAGACTTAAAGTGAACATGTAATAACAGTAGCAGACGCTGAAGGAAAGTGTTCTAACCCTCGTTTCAGTTTAATCCGAACAAGCTTTGTGATTCATGTATTATTACGCATGAATTAATGAATGATGGATTCAACGCCAATTCTTTCGGCTAGACTTACGATATGTTCGATTTCTTATAATCTATTGAAGTATAGTCAATATTTTACCAAACTATGTTGGTGTGGTTTTCAAACGAATACTGAGTATGCTAAAATGTTTTATCGTCAAATGACAAGAACATGAGGTTGCCACAACTTAAACGTACATACGTTTAAAGAATGAAGTGTTGATCAACATAGAGTTCTATAGGCTGATCACCTAGACGTGCTCGTAAGATATGTCGGACTTACGGACATAGTGTCAAGTTGTCCTTTTCAAAGAAAGTATGAAATGATCATGGTCTAGGACCAGAATTGATGTTTTACTGAATATTGTCATTGTAAAACGTTTTGAAGGAAAAGTGAAGTGCTATTTTGAATTACTAATAGTACTTCATAACTATTGTTCAGTTATTGAAGATATATTTCAAGCATGCTATTTAATTGTAATTGTTGTACTTGTTGAGCTTGTTATGCTCACTCTTACTTGAACCATATGAATGCAGCTAAGACCGAACGGACTGAAGGATCCAGTAAATATAATGGAAAGGCTAAGGCAGACCATTAAACTGTCTATATAATAGTATAGGTTTAATGTTGTAATGTATTTGATATTATGACAAAGAACTTATGTATTGGTTGTAAAGAACCTGGGAAGGGAATATTAATTTGGTATATATATAAGACATATTCGTTCTTTTGAGATATTTCAATTGAATGTATGTGTGAACTTTAGCACCGTGTAGCACCATATGCCGAGTTAGAAGATACCCGGATTTGGGGCATCACAATATTAATGGTGGCTGCTGCTCTCTTCCTCAGTGTAAGACCCCAGATTTTATGAATAAATATTTAATTTTCTCGAAATAACTTTTTGAATATTATGGTGTGGATTTGATATAATAGTATAGATGTGGGAGTATTTATAAATTTTGCAAAGTACGCATGTTGTTATATAATATTCTTTTTTTCGGGGAATATTTGTACGACGACATAATCATTGGTGGACCCCATAACGGAAGTACTATCGTAGTTAGAAAACGATAAAAATATTTTATGAAAATAACGGCGGAGGTTTAACCGTTAATACTGTTGAACTACCCGGTAGTAAAAGTACAGTAATATGCGTGGTTGCATAGTAGCACACGATATTGTTTATTAATGCTTACGTGAGAAGTCACTAAGTTATACTCAATTATTTCTACAGTAATTGCTGCATCATATCTTTCATATTATTGATTCAATTATTGTCACTGTATCATCTGCATAATATTATATATTATGATTTAAACGAAAAATTTATTCATATTATTATTTGCAATATTGACAATGTCTAGAAGTTCTGTCAAGGATAGGTTTGGTCATCTAATTGCGCGCCAATAATGAGAAATCCTTATCGGAAAGCCTCCTTTTTCTTGGAAACGACCTGATTGTTAAATATTGTGAGTTATAATATTAATAATGAATATTATTAAAATTGAAGTTGTGTTCGGAGTTGAATTTGGAGACGCGGACGTGATATTTGAGTCCGGAACGATGAAATTAGTAAAAATAGTCTATAAACACAAAACTTTTCGGGATTCACTATTTGGTCAAAAAGTCAACAATTGACTTTTTCGGGAAAAGTCAAACTTCAAAATTTTACAATTTATATTGTTGATAAAAATAGTTTCATTATGTTGGAATTGTTTGTGTTAGTGAAAATCGACATTTATTCCGATGATAATTGATGTCTAAGGGTTATATTGATAAATCGGATAATTTATCAGATAAATGAGAAATTAATTGCTACTAATTCACATGATTATATAACTATTTGTTCACATGTGTGTACTATTGAATCACATTTTTGTACTATTAGGGGATTTGGTGCAAAATTGATAATACTTGCATGACTAAGTTAAAAATGGAGGTATAGATGGAGGTACTATACTATAATTGTTTTTATCACATGATTAGAACTATTGAGTCACATGATTTACTATTGATTTACATTATTTACTATTAGGGGAGTTGGTGCAAGTTTGATAATACTTACAGGACTAAATTAAAAGTGAAGAAAAAGAGGAAGGTATTATACTGTAATATTTTGAGCCCCAAAATGTGCAATTATCGAAACTATATTTTCCTATAAATAGAAGCTCATTCTTCCTTCATTTCTCACCAATTCACAAAAGCTTTAGAGCAATTATTATAGAGAGAAATTATAGAGAGAAAGAAGAAGAGAAGTCTGTTACCTCACTATTCCAGTATCCAGTTTTTTTTAAGGTAGGAAATATTATTTGTTGTACTCGTAGGGAGTATTTTTTTTTTTTTTGTATTCATGAAGAGAACTTCTGTTATTCCATTCTTTATTATTCTGTTGGAATAACATGTATACGCGGGCTACCCTATACTTGGTGACATTCTTCTATTATTCCGTCTTTATTATTCTGTTGGAATATCCTGTCTGTGCGTTTTACGCCGGACCTGATTCTGTCTTTATTATTCTGTTAGAATATCATGTCTGTGCATTTTACGTCAGACCTGGTTCCGTCTTTATTATTATTCTATTGGAATATCTTGTCTGTGCGTTTTACGCCGGACCTGATTCCGTCCTTATTAGTATTCTGTTGGAATAACCTGTCTATGCGAAGTACCACATGCATGGTGATTTCTGTTGTTATTTCATTCTTTATTATTCTGTTTGAACATCCTGTCGGTGCTAATTTCGCATGACCTGGTTCCGTTATTTACTATTCTGGTTGAATAACCTGTCTATGCGAAGTACCGAATACATGGTGATTTCTTTTGTTATTCCATTCTTTATTATACTCAGTTGGTTAAAGTTTTGACTTCTATACTCCATGAAATTAGTGGAATATCCTTGATATTTGCGCTTCATCCAGTATCTTTTTATGGAAATATTCTTCTAAGTATTCTTGAATTTTACTCTACAAAGAAGTATCATGTTGACAATTTGGACATTATTAGTTCCTGGATAAATTAATTCTTGAACTTGTTTTATTGAATTCTTATATAATTGTCATCATCCTCATGTTTATATTTTATTAAAAGTCATCTGTGGCCTGTAATGCATAGATGGACTTGGTATGATTATGACTAGGGATTATTCGGTGTAATCATGACCGTAATATTACAAATGATGTGGTAAAAGTTCTAATTGGCACGTAGTGCATTGATGGACAGTTTTTGGTATGATTATGGCTATGGATTCTCTTCGGCCAAGGGTGCAAAGATGAATTGTTTTATGGCATGATCAGGACAGTTGATGAAAACACGATTATCTTTGGCCTATAGTGCATGGATAATTCATGGTCGTGATACTAAAAATATCCTTGGCCTGTAGTGCAGGGATGTGTTAATGATGTGGATTATTTATTAAGCTGAGTCTCAGCGATAAAGTTGGTGAAAAACTTTTTAAATCATAGAAGATAGTAGATTTTATATTTTACTTGACTCTTCTAATGGATTCATTATTCCGCTACAGTTTTTGATCTAAAACTTGTTGTCTATTTTATTCTATCAGTTGTTATATTGTTGAAGGCTAATGATAATTTATTCTGCATTATCTTAGTCATAATATTTTTTACTGGGCTAGTTGAGGTCACCCTTTCTTTCACTGTTCTCTTTAGGAAATGAGAACGTAGTTGGGACTAGTCAGGGAACAAAGTGATGATCCTAGATGTTTGCATTAGTAGTCCTTACTATTCTGTGAAATAGTGTGATAATAATAGTAATGAGGACTCCTTTTGAGTTTGTATACTCTCTAGTAAACAATATTTATATTCAAACTCACAGCTCATGTTGTATATTTAAGATTGTATTTGTATTCTGTTCCATGTATTTGGCGACTCAGAATAGGTGATATATTCCTGTTTTGGGGGCGTCACAGTTGGTATTAAAGCTTATGGATATGATCCCTGGCTGAGATTTGAGACAAGAACTAGGAGGGGAGAGACGGGGAATTCCTTCGCTAGTATGACCTACCTAAGTTTATTTGGTATTTAATTGATCGGTCAGGGTATAGGGATAATATGACATATGTTAATTAACCCTTGTTTTGTGGCAGTATTTGAAAATGACATCCGAGAATGTTGAGAATATCAATGAAGCACATGAGACCGTGAAGACACCTCTAATCACCAACCAAGATAATGTGATTAGAGATATCCATGTGGTGATTGAGGAATTAAAAGTTGCACTCAAGCTAGTCGCAAAGGTAGCAACTGAGAGTGAGTAAGAAAAGGAACCTGAAGAGGATTTATTAGAAGAACTTATTGATCAAAATATAGAATTGTAAAATTGTATTCATGAGTTAGAAAATCAGGCTGAAGAATGGAATGCGGTCATAGAGTAAAGGAATGTAAAAATTCAAAATTGTATTACCCGGTGTGCGATAGCTGAACAATAGCGCTCTTTGGCAGAGTAAGTATGAACATCCCGATCACGGGAAAATTTTTATGCGCCAAGGCGGACAAATGATGACCGATAATATCATTCTAGCAATGTAGTATTGATCAATACAGGGCAAATTGGGTAGATCACCCTCGTGCCTGTAAGTTATGACGGTTTGCAGATGAAGTTCTGCTAAACCTTAGTGAAAACTAAAAACAATGTCCATAGCCTGTCAACTAATACCTATATATATAGTCAATACGTAGTTTTAAAATTTGAGATAAAATTGTTATGTTAATATTATCGGTTCAGTTTACTTCACAACTATAAATTCGTTGTAGAAGTGATGTACAAAGAAAACATTTATTTCTTTCAACTAATTATATTTCTAAATGTTATTACTTGTTGGGCACTCAAATGCTCATCCTTGCTTAATTTAAATGTTTTTTAGCTAAGCGTGATCAAACTGAAGGTTCAGACAAGAACAAGTGAAAAGGAAAGCAAACAGAATATGTTTAATGGTATCTTTTGTAATAGTTAGACTATGTTAAGGCAATGATATATATTATCTATCATGTAAGGAATTATAGTAAAGGTTACGTACTTGGGATTAGATTATGATAAATGTAAATTAAGTTTGATTTTTATATTATTGTTATTATTATTAGTATTATTCCGCTCATAGAAATGGTATCGTGAAGCACCGAGTTCGGGTTTCAAGTACCTGAATTTAGAGGCGTCACAGTATGGTATCAGAGCTTAGGGTTTGAAACCTTAGGTGGCTTAGAACTTAGGCTATAACCTTAGAACAGAAGGAAACATTGGAAATACAAATAACTCATATATAGTTTATAAGGAGATGAATTGAATAAATTTATCGTCAAACAAAATAAAAGATAACTTATATAAAACTATTATGTGCTGTGTCTATGTATTATATGCTAGTCAGTATAATTTATGTGTATAGATATCAGATAGAAAAGAGTTAGGATATGCTCAGATCGTAAAGAAGGATCTGATCTCCATAACCGAGCCAATATCGAAGCCAATAGCTGAAATACAGGCTCATATTGAAAGCTACCTCAATGAGGTGGTTGATTTGAAAAGTGTAGTACCAGACCTAGAAACGATAGTATAACTGATAGGTAGAATATAGTTAAAGAATATATGGTCAATGTCGAGTTCTTAAACTCATATGTTTGTCATGAGTTCTTAAACTCATAATGTGTTGTAAGTTGGACGAACTAGGTATAGTTTGGTGTGAATGGATTATTGAGGATGATGGGAATATATAGAATACTAAGCAACTGATCCTTAGTGAAGGTGTAAGAAAATAAGTACTACTTGAATAGTTATGATTCTATGTGACGTATATGATAAGTATGTCTGTATAAGGTAATATTCACATCTTTTGTATAAGTTGTGGCAGCGATTCCTGACTTGTGTGTTACAAAGGAATAACTGAGGTTTAAAGCAGTATGTGTTATGGTATGTCAAGTGCTAGCAATATGAGATTATGTGGGATTAATGAAATAAATTGGTATAAATATAGTAATTATTTATCTGAAAATTGGTTAAAATAGTAAACCAAGTTTTAAAAATCTAATATTTTGAGTACATGACTATTTGAGTAGAAAATTTCACGTTATATGTTAAGCTTATATGATAAGGCTTAGAATATAAGTTAATAAGAATAATTTATGATAATGTTTCCAAGACGAAAACAGAACTAAAGGGCAAAAGAACCTGTCAACAAAGCTGGAGGACAACTAGACCTGATATAGAATTTTTTGAATATGGACGATCAAGCTATGCAGAACAGAATACCCGTCGCGGGAAGATCAGCTAGATAATCGAACAACAAACGTCAAAGACTTCATGGCTTTCGTACGTACTGCCGGGATTTAGAGGATCAACTGACATGTAGCAACGTTTGGGATAACTAGGATAACGGAGGGGCAAAAGACAGTTTTGTCACCTATACGATAAAAGGAAAGGAGATAAATGACAAGTCTATGTGTTTTAAGTGTAAATCAATGGAGTATAAGGTGGAAGACTGTCCAAGAAGGAGAAGAGAGGCAAGGAATGCGCAAATAAGGAAAGGCAGCAGGACAATTGGCGACGTCGGGACCAACATCGAGAATCAAACCAACGAAATCAACTGCAAGCGTCTTCAACATGACCGTTCAAGAAACTGTACCAGCCGATGATGCAACTCCAGGTATTACTCAAACCAATTTTATTTCTTATATATTATTTTCTTATATATAGTAAATTATTTTATAAATTATTTTGAAGGAGGAAATTGAGTTCTATTAGTAATCAATTTTTCGTATAAGCAGACAAATAAGCTTTATGTGAATAGTTAAAGATCAGTTCAATCCATGGTATGTATAGGTTTTAAAACGGTGATTCTAGGGGCGGAATCTTTATAAGGGAGGGTGAATGTAATAAACCGATATTTTCTATATAAATAAATCAGAAATTTTACATAATTATTTTTTTTATTTTAAAGATGAGGATTTGTACAAGATAAGGTGTATGTGTATTTATGTGATAAATACAAATATATTTATTACATGAATGTTTACAAATAATTTTATTTTAGAATTATTGATTATTATAAAGTATATTCTTATAATAATTAATTTTATAGTAGAAATGTTTTTATTAATTATTTTCCATGAAAATATAGTTATATATTATTTAAGTAATATATGAAATGATTTTCTTAGAATAATTATAATAATTATTTTATTTTATTATACGAATTTAATTTATATTAATTAAGTTAATTATTTTAACTTATTTAATAAAGGTGTATATGCCAGATAAATCAGATATGGAATCCAAACCCTAATTTTAAATTTTTATCAACGAATGAGAATAATAATATTATATTATTATTTGTTAGTGTTATAAATATGTATGTTATGTGTGTAGGGTAAATATGTGGAACAATTTTAGCGTATCATGATAAACCCTAGTATTATTTTAATAAACCCTAATTAGATAGTCAAATAAGACTATAAGATTTTAAGTAATTACTTTAGGTTATTAATGTCATGTATTAGTAATTTTAAATCTATGTATGGAAAACCTTAATTAATTAGGAACCCTAATTAATTGAGAACCCTAGCTAATTTCTAAATTAGTAAACCTAATTTCTAAATTTGAAAATCCTAATTTGAAACTCAATTATGAGTTCAAGACTGTTATATAACTGTGTTATGTGATTTACGTGGTGTATTATAGAATTTAATATTAATTATAGAAACCCCAATTAATTAAGAACCCTAATTACTAAATTTTGAAACCCTAATTTGAAACTCAATTATTAGTTAGAAATGATTTTGTAATTGTGCTAAATGAATTATGTTACGTATTATAGAATTTAATTTTAATTAGAGAAACCCTAATTACTATTTAGAAATTCTAATTTCTAGAAACCCTAATTTCTAAATTAGTAAACCTAATTTTTAAATTACTAACCCTAATTTACTAAAATGAAACCCTAATTGCTAATTGTAGTCCTTAATGCTAATTAGTGGACATTAAAATCCTAATGTTCATGTATAATGTAATTAGAAAGTTAAACATAATTAGGAAACCATAATTTTCAAAAATTAGAAAGTTATTTTTTATTTTATTTTTTTAAAACCTAAATAAAAATCTTAGAAAAGCAAAATTTTGTTAACCTAAGGGTTAAACCTTAAGGTTCAAACCCTAAGGGTTTTCCAAGTTTACAATTATGCCCTTAAATTCTCAAGAGAAAAGGCCAAAATGCCCTTTCAATTATTTGAAGCTTGTTATAGGTTTTCACCTTAGGTTTAGTTGGTGAACCACTTCAACAACCCCATGTGCTTAAAATGCCAACAACAAGTCACATATCTCAGCCATACATGCATCATACACTTCTATATATAGATTGGAAGAGAGAGAAATGACATTTGTTACTTACTTTTTTCACAAACACTCAATTAGACTCTCTCAAGCTCTCACCTCCGAAATCCTTTGCTAAGATCAGTCACAAACCAAGCCCCACGAAATCCATAACCAAATCAGAAACACAGAATCAAAGATTGATCAAAGAAGGTATAAACCATAGCCATACAATCTGACCAAAAATCTGTTGTTAGATGTTAGATTTTTTTTGTTAAACATGTTATATAAGGTGCCTAATGATGATCTGGGTTGCTAGATGTTAGATCCATAACATCTAGAGGCTCGGATTTGAAGATTTGCCAAATCTGGAGAAAGTTCAATCTATGGTCTGACAACGAATGTCAGTGGCCACAGATCCTTACTCGTTTTCGATTTCTGTTATTTTTAAGTTGTTATATGTAGCTTGCAATGTGGTCTTTAATCTGCAAAATGAATCATAGTTTTTTGATGTCTAGGTTGGTAGTTATTAACGGTCAAAAGCCGTTGACCGACATTGATTGGGCCTTTTCTGGGCAGCCCAGAAAGTCACGAACAGCGTCTGACAAGTTTTTCTATGGCTTTGATCTGTCTGTTTTGATGTTTTTTAATGATTTGTTGTATTACACATGTAGCCTATTATATGTTATATGATTCCATGTCTTTAGATCTTGTAAATAAACAACAGGTAGATCGTAACAAGTGGTCAAAGTAGAGCACTCATCACTGATTAAGCGTTTCTAGAAAACCCAGAAACCATATACACCATTTTTCTGACAGCCTTTGACCGGATGAGATCTTGCTATTCTATTGTTGTTATGATGATGGGATGTAATATATCTATTCATGTGTATGTTGTCTACACACAGGAAGGCTTAAATCACTAAAATGTTACACGCGAAACAAGTAGTGGGAGCCCAAAGTAGGCTAGTCAAATTGATCTTCATTTTTGGATAACCTAGAAAATGAAGAACAGCTCTGACATCTTGTTCAAGTCTCCAGATCTCCTTGGTTATGCATGTTATGATGATGTTTATTGTTGGATCGTGTAGTCTTGTATTTATACTACATCATCGGACCATCAGCATGTCCAAAAATAAATTTATCAACGTTTAATCAATGGTCAAATTATCACCCACGAAACTGCCTTATGAATGCATGAAGAACACCTATAGCGACAATTATGTCACTATAGGTGGTCTTTAGCGACAGACAATGCATTTTAAATAATTTAATTTCCAAAAATTAATTATTAAAAATACCAAATAAATTATTAAAAATTATTTTAAATTCTAAAAATTAGTTTTTATTTATTGTAAGTATATTTCATAAATATTTAATATTTTTGAAATATTATTGGTATTTAATTTATTTAATTATAATATTAAATAAATTTGTTAAAAATGATTTTAATACTTGAAAAATCATTTAAAATTATATTATGATATAAGAAAATATTTTAAGTTATTTTTAATATTTTGTGATGAAATTCATTAAAAAATTAATATTCATGATAATTAAGTTATTTACTAAATGAATTAAATAAATTAATTAAAAATTATTTTATTATATTAAAAATTATTTTAAATAATAATAAGGTATTTAAAAATATTTTAAGTTATAAAATATAACTTTCAATATTTAAAGCTAAATTTCATTACTTAATTATTATTAATGATATTAAAGTTATTTAATAATTATATTAAATAATTTAGTTTAAAAATGATTTTAATATTATAATAATCATTTTAAATGAAAACAAATTGTTTAATGATATTTTAAGTTATAAAATATAACTTTTAATATTTAAAGGATAATTTCATTAATAATTTAATATTAATGATTATTAATTTATTATACATGATATTAGAGTTATTTAATCATAATATTAAATAAATAATTTTAAAATGGTTTTATTGATTTAAAAATCATTTAAAAAGAAAATAAATATATTAAAAATATTTTACGTTATAATTAAGGACTTTTTATATTTTGATGAATAAGACATTAGTAATTAAATATTAATGGAAATTATTTAAAGATGATTTTTAATTCTTTTTAAAATCATTTAGGGATAATATTAATACTTTAAAAGTATTTTGAGTTATTATAAATAACTTTAACATTTAGTCAATGGTTTCGTTAATAGTTTAATATTAATTAAATATTAATGATAATATAATTGTTTAATATTTAAATCATTTAATAATGATTACCGGTGTTTGAAAATTCATGATAAATTATAATAAATATTTTAAAAATTATTATAAGTCATAATATGACTGATAATTACAGATATTAAACTGCAGGATAGAGTCTTAGACTCGATAATTACCCGATAAAGTCGTCGGTACACCAACATATTTCAGAAATTGATCTGTACATAGATAATTTGATTAGATATGTGTTTATTTGTGATTCAATAGTTGTGGAACATATGTGACAATGTGATTAGGTTATGTGTTGACTGCAATAAGCAGTGCTATGTGTTATAGTATGTTATTCTAATCGATCAAATGATCTTATTACTGATAGGTGTTATATAAAGATAGAACTAAGTTACGAACTGTAAGCAGCGCATCAGACAAGTATCTTACATATGCATTTCCTTTATTCAATGGACATGAGTAAGAAGTTTTAGAATTATACTATTATTATACTATATTATTAACCCTATTGTGATATATTCTATTTCCGATCATTATTTATCAACATGTTAGTATATGGTAATTCATATATATATTTTGTTCGTTAATTTCTAAATATGGTTACACAAGTGTCCCCAGTTGGATAATCATTGTAGTTAAACATATGTTGATATATATATATATATATATATATATATATATATATATATATATATATATATATATATATATATATATAAAGCAATCTAAGCTATTTGATCCAGCTAGACACATATTCAGAAATATTGTTGAATAAGTTAAAACCTTTTTGTGTCCAATCAAATTGTTTTGGTTCGGATTCTAGACTAAGTATGAACATCCTGATCACGGGAAAATTTTTATGCGCTAAGGCGGACAAAGGATGAACGATAATATCGTTCTAGCAATGTAGTATTGATCAATAAAGGACAAATTGGGCAGATCACCCTCGTGCCTGTAAGTTATGGCAGTTTGCAGATGAAGTTCTGCTAAACCTTAGCGAAAACTAAAAACAATGTTCATAGTTTGTCAACTAATACCTATATATATAGTCAATACGTAGTTTCAAAATTTGAGATAGAATTATTATGCTAATATTATCGGTTCAGTTTATTTCACAACTATAAATTCGTTGTAGAAGTGATGTACAAAGAAAACATTTATTTCTTTTAGCTAATTATATTTCTAATTGTTATTACTTGTTGGGCACTCAAATGCTCATCCTTGCTTAATTTAAATGTTTTCAGCTAAGCGTGATCAACCTGAAGGTTCAGACAAGAACAAGTGAAAAGGAAAGCAAATAGAATATGTTTAATGATATCTTTGGTAATAGTTAGACTGTATTAAGGCAATGATATATATTATCTATCATGTAAGGAATTATAGTAAAGGTTACGTACTTGGGATTAGACTCTGATAAATGTAAATTAAGTTTGAATTTTATATTATTGTTATTATTATTAGTATTATTTCGCTCATAGAAATGGTATCGTGAAGCACCGAGTTCGGGTTTCAAGTACCTAAATTTGGGTGCGTCACATATAATATAAATACCACATCGAGAATTATATGATTATTCTTCAATAACTGAATAAATTGCTATGAAGTACTATAAAACTGTGTATACCACTTTTCTTTCTCATAAAACAATTCTGAACTACTTATAGAAATTTAGGAATTCTAAGTAGGGCAAAGACCATGAACATTCTATTTTGTTTTCTTTCATGAAAAAGGATAACCTGACACTAAGATCGTAATTCTGATATATCTTACAAGCACTTCTAGGTGATCAGCCTATTGTAGCCTATTGTACGAGCACTTCACGTTTAAGTTTTGGCAACCTCGCGTGCGCATCGAATAATCGATGTAAAATACATTTGCTTGTTCATACTCAGGCTTACCTTGAATCAGTACCAAACAATTAGTGCAGGATAGCGTTATCAATTCTATATTGAAAGATTTGTAAATAAATAAATCAACTCTTCAAGATTAGTCTATTTGAGGTAAAATTGGCATCGACCCTTTCATTTAAAATAATTCATGCATTTCATAACATGAATCGCATAGAAAACTTGGCTAACACGATGGTTAGACAAGCGTTAAGAAAACTTGTCTTCAAGCGTCTTCAAATAATATTCAACAGTTCTTAGTCTTTACAGTAACTACATGATATATTCACATAACACACTGTAATTAGCTACCGAACAATCTAATAAAAAAATTTCTACCAACTTCTTTCTCTTCGATGTCTTAACCGAATTTATTTCATTAATAAAACTCGTTTCAAGTATTTATCCGCCCTTACGGCTTATTATCGTTCATCGTTTCATTACTTACAATCTACGTTCAATTCCTAAGGTCATCATGATATATGATATAGGAATGGTCTTAGCATGTACATTTCATACATACACTTGCCCCATAATGGTCTTACAATCATTTGGGTTCAAAACCCTAACTAGTTCAACATTTCCCCTGGCTTGGCGCTGCGATGCCATGACTTATGCCTACCATTGGCACTGCGACGCTAACTAACAGTACCTAACTCTCGGTCTTGGCGCTGTGGTGCGAGACTTAATTATGCTTATGAGTCACGTTGTGGCGCCACTCTGCAGTGTCCATGCCCTCGAACCGGCGCTGCAGCGCAAGATTTATAGTTTAGGGTGGCGCTACAGCGTCCGCCCTGAGCCTCAGATAGTTTTGATAATTTTTTTATTCTATGAAATTCTCGGGCTCATAACTTATTCGTTTTACATCCGAATTGGCTCATTCAAAAGACATTAACTCACAAATCACATGCTCTAGGATTTCATTAGAAAATATTTTATTTTCGAATCTTTTAACACAGAATTCACCGATTAGTTCATTATTGAGCATTCTTTTAACATTCGTGAGCGTTCATAGCTCGTTTCTTCGTTCTAAGTCAAAATTCGACGATTCTTGAGTCCACGACTGTTGAATACCCTATCTCACGTTGTGCCATTGAAAACCAAGGTTTCCAAGCTAAAAGGCAACTTTTAACTACTATTCCGAGATTTTTACGTTTTCAACGTTTAACAGTTAATTTTTGTAAATTTCGCCATAACTTCGTTACTCGAGTTTTCTACGCCAAATCAAATAGAACAACTCCATTGATTCATCATATACATCCTAACCAAACAAGATGCACATACCCTATGATGGTTTTTAATTTGTCCATCAACAACAAAATAAACGCTTTACGATTTTATTTGATTTTAAAACATACTTAGCACTTATGATTATTATTCATACATGACTTATAAAGACTTAATCCCCTATTAGCCATCCTTATGACTCCGGAAGAGACATGCTCCACTAAATCATACTTCTCTACGAAAAAGAAATCTAAAAAGATCGAAGATGAACGTTTTACGAAATGTTACCTTTACGTTCTTCGCGTTCTTGAGTAAACTTGAATTATTTTCTTTGAACTCACTTGATTACTTGTTATCACACTTTTCTCTCTCACAATATATATTGGTCAAGTTTTGTAAAACAGTAAATGAAATAAGTTAGCTTCCTATTTATATAAAAACCAAATGGAGGGTAAAATGGTCTTTGTGCCCCATCTCCTTACTATTCAATGTGTAGCCACTGAGTTACCACTTTACTTGGTTGCCAAGTGGTCCGCCCACATGCATTGTGGGTCCCCCCATGGGTTTAACCCATCCGGTGACCCGTTGGTTTGATCCGCAGTTTGATTTCTTGGTATGGGCCCTTAACATTAATTCATATTGGGCCTAACTTGGGCTTGATATAATCCAAGTTCAATTGGATTCTACAAATTCCATGAACTCAAAGTCCATTAAGACTAATCGTATTCTACTCATATCATTCTCGTATTCTCTTTGTATATAGTTCGTACGATATTCGTATTATACGTCATAATTATCTTTGTACTATACTCATATAATAACTAATATCATACTCGTATTCCTCACGCATAATAACCCTAATCATTATACGTAGTCATAAAATTCTCAAAAATTCACATTTCCTAACCCTTAGGTTTTAAGTCCGCAGGCGAATACTTCGTTTACCATAACTAAAATATTATTAAATTTCTCATTACGTCTCCGTATTCTATCATTACGTATTTCTCAAAAATTCAAACCTAAGCTCCGAACAGAATCGAATGAATAGTGTTTTTACGGAAGTTTCTCAGAAAACCTTTATTTTCGTCTTGGAAATTAAAAATAATTAGTCCTAGAACATATCCAGAATACTAACCACATCTGCATATTCTAGGTCATAGAATGACCTTCAAACATCTTACTCGCATAAATAATAAATTAAATTCAAATAATCAAATAAAATTTAATTCAACTAAAAATCCGATTTTCTCAGGCGTTACATTCTTCCCCCCTTATAAGGATCCTGTCCACAGAATCTCGCTACAATTACATAAATAAATGAGGAAACTTTTCCTTCATTTTACTTTCGAGCTCTCACATTGCTTCTTCGGCATCGTGGTTACTCCAAATTACCTTTACTGAAGGTATTATTTTATTTCTCAAGACTTGTTCCTTCCTATCAATAACCCTATTACGTGCTTGTAGTCCGATTTATAAGGACGCAACACTGATACATGAAACACATTGTGTATTCTTCCCATCTCTGGAGGTAAAGCTACTTTATAAGCTACCTCTCTTACCCTTCTTAAAATTTCAAAAGGTCCTACAAACCTTGGACTTAACTTCCCATTCTTTCCAAAACGTATCATTGTAATAACCCAATATTTTCAATATAATTAAATAAGAATTTTGTGTATAATTTTTTTTATAAAGGTGGGAATATGTACAAGGTAAAGCGTATGTATATATGTGATAAATAAAGTTTATTTATTACATGAATAATTACAAATAATTTTTTTAGAATTATTAATCATTATAAATTATATTTTTATAATAAATTAATTTTGTTGTAGAAATGTTTTTATTAATTATTTTTCATAAAAATATGATTATATATTATTTAAATAATATATAAATGATTATTAAAATTATTATAATAACTATTTTATTATATGAATTTATTTCAGATTAATTAAGTTAATTATTTTAACTTAATAATGGTGTATATGAATGTTATGTCGTATATGGAATCCAAACCCTAATTCTGGATTTGGAATAAGGAATGAGAATAATAATATTATATTAATTATATTTCAGAGCTATAAATATGTACTATATGTATAGATTGATAATAGTTGGTCAATTATGGTATAGCTTGTTAAAATCCTAGTATTGATATGATAAACCCTAATTTGAAACTCAGTTAGAGTTTAAGATTGGTCAGAAATTGTGTTACTACGATTAATGACAAGTATTATAGAATTTGGTGTTAATTAGGGAAACCCTAATAATTATTTAGAAACCCTAATTATTTGAAACCCTAATTAGTGATTAGAAACCCTAATTGCTAAAATAAAAAAACCCTAATTTGCTAATTGGAAGTCCTAATCGCTAATGTAGTCATCTTAATACTAATTAGTAACTTTTTAAACCTAATTAGTAAGTATAGGTAATTAGGAAACCTAATTTACTATTTTTTTAAAAACTAAGTTTTATTTTTAAACCTTAAATAAAAATACTAGAAAACCAATGCACAAAACCTCAGGGTTAAACCCTAAGGGTCAAACCCTAAGGGTTAGCTAAATGGCAAGATTGTCATTAAAACCACAAGTCTAATGACCAAACTACCCTCGTGCATATTTTATTAAGCTAACTTGTCTAACTTGCTAAAACTTTAGTTGCTCAACAACTCTATCTACTCCATTGACTTAAATCTCCAACAAACAAGCCACATATCTCAGCAAATACATTGTACCATGTTATAAATATATATATATATATATATATATATATAAGATCAAGAGAGAAAGTTCATAAATTAGCCCATTAGCACACTTAAACTCATCCAAGACTCGCTCTATCTAAAACCCACGATTTCTCCTAGAATTTCAGTTCTCAAACCAAGCCCCACTACCTCCATTAACAAATCAGTAGCCTAGAATCAAGGTGTAACGCCCCAGAAAATTAGATTATTTATGGGAGTAAGCTAATTGAAGGGCGTTCTATGACCTAGTTATGTCAGAACGTCGTAGTATTTTGGCTACGTGGTAGAATTAAAGTGTTTGAATTTCAAGATGAAAATAAAAGCTTTCCGAGAAATTTTCTGAAAAACACTATTCACACATTTTCTGCTCGGGATATATTTTTAAATTTTTGAGAAATAGATAACGATAGAATATTGAGGTAAGATAGAATATCCAATAATATTTTAGTTATGGAAAACACAGTTTTTCAGCTGCGGACTTAAAATCTAACGATTAGGGAAAGTGATTTCCGAGAAGGAATTTAAATGCGTATAATGAATTAAGCGATGATCGTATAATACGTATGTATCATATGAGGAAATATATACGAGTATGATACGAGATATTATACGAGTATGTATGAATAATGGTATGTCGTATATGATGAATAAGTATACGAGTTAGAATAAGAGATTAATACATAGACAATAATTTATAAGGCTTTAAGCCATGTGTAATGGATTCGTAGGATTGTGTAGGAAATTGTAATGTCCAATTGGGATAATAATAAAGCCCTATACGAATTAATGTTAAACCCCAAATATTTGTAAGGTATAATCCAATGTGGATTAATACAAGCCCAGTATATAATTTAAATTAATTAAGCTAAATGCCCAAAGTAAGAATCAATGTGTTATGGGATGGTTTAAATCCATGGGGCAAACCATGGATGATCCAAAATAGGGAACAAGTAACTTAATGGCTAAGTGTTGTGATGAGCAAGCTAATGATAAAAGTTGTGATGAACACGTATACTTAATGGCTAAGTAAGTGTAGTAAAGACTTAATGACCAAGTAGACTTAATGGCCAAGTGTTATGGGGAGCAAGTTAACATAATGTTTAAGCTAGGAATAGTAAGGAGGTGAAGTGGTTTTCTGACCATTATACCCTAACTTAGATTTTCCTATAAATAGTAAGCTTGGATTTCATTTTGTTGGTTGTTCATTTCATCCAACAAGTTGAGAGTTTATTTGTTAGAGATAATAAGCTAGAAAAGCTAGAAAGCTAGTCTTTTATATTTCAAAAAGCAAGAAGGAGATCAAAGATTAACCAACTGATATTCAAGGGTAAGCAATCTTAAACCATGATTCTCTTTCTCTTCCATTGTTAGAGAAGTGGGTAGTGGTAGAATATGTATACTAATGAATGATAAGAATGATTAATTAATGGACTTAAGTCGTATAAGTCATGAATAAGCTATTCGTAATCATATAGGCTATGAACTAAAGAAGAAGTTGTAAGATTTATTCTATGTCTACATTAATGAAGTTAATATGATAACAAGAAGCAAGAATAATTGTTAGAAGTCATGAATTATCATAAGTAATGAGAAAAGAATTTATAAGTAATTTATATTTTTTTAAGTCACAAACTCGCAAAGAACAAGTAATAACTTATCATGATTATAAGTTAATGAAGTAAGTATGTTAAGATGTTAGTATGATGGAATAATTCCATTTGAAATAAAGATCAAATCTTAAATAACGAAGTTTTGCCAGAATTCACACGATTGGACAATAATTGTCGAATTCGTGAAATTCTCGGAATGGAAATCGAATTTTGATATTGAACTCGGGAACGTTAGTTTTAGATGGTGACAAGTCTTATTTGGCATTATAGAGTTGAAGACTAAAGAATGACTGAATTTCAACTTAGAACGAAGAAACGAGCGTTGAACGTTCACGAACGTTTATCGTTTTCATTAAAAATGGACTAATAGGTGAATTTTTAGTTAACAAAGTCAAATAGTTAAAATTCTTGCATGAACACATATAGTATGTAATTTTTGAACTGTAGGCTCTTGAACGAGCCAATTCGGACTTATAACGAAGAAGTTACGAGCCCGAAAGTTTTGCAAAGTAGAAAAACTGTCTAAGTTTTCTAGTGCACAGAGCTGGCGTCGCGGTGCCATCCCAAGGCCAAATAGGTGGCGCCGCAGCGCCGAGCATGGCCGGATGAAGTTGTAACCTACTGGAGAGTTGCGCAGCAGCGTGAACTATAACGAAGGGACTCGCGTCGCAGTTCCGAGTACGGTCTTTTAGCCCTAGCATGTGGCGCCGCAGCGCGACATAGAGAAGGCATGCTGGAGCCGCAGCGCCAACCTTAGGATTTTGAAATTGAAGAAAGTTTATAAGTAGAGCATGAAGGGTAACTTATTGACAATGAACTAAAGCTTAATTATAACATTGTTAAGCCATGATT
The DNA here is from genome assembly GCA_020205505.1 of Panax japonicus. Taxonomy (NCBI): domain Eukaryota; kingdom Viridiplantae; phylum Streptophyta; class Magnoliopsida; order Apiales; family Araliaceae; genus Panax; species Panax japonicus. Next base: position 29,810,925 of record CM035105.1, read on the forward strand.
AAACCTTAATTATGATCACTTAAGGTTGAAGTAAGTCAATAACATATGAAACGTAAGAATGACGTAATGAAAAGTCGGAACCAATAATAACAAATCTAATATGTAATTAGATTGAGAAGGAGGGTAAGATTCTTTAGGAACCATATATGTTATTCATGACCTAATGTGGTATATTATGTGGTTATGTGTTGTAGAGACCGTAAAGACTCAAAGGAAAAGTAATTTTACTTTAGCAGACACTGAAGGCAAGTTTTTCTTAAACGTTTGTCTAACCTTCTTGTTAGCCAAGTTTTCTGTGATTCATATTATGAGATGCATGAATTATTTTACTAAAGGGTTGTTGCCAATTTTACATGGGCTAGACTAATCTTATAGAATTGATTGATTTATTAACAAGTCTTTCAATATAGAATTGCTAACTCTATCATACGACAATTGTTTGGTACGGATTCAAGGTAAGCTTGAGTATGAATAAACAAATGTATTTTTCATCAATTATTCAATGGGTACGTGAGGTTGCCATAACTTAAATGTACACATGTTTAATGAATTTAGTGTTGATCAACATATAGTACTATAGGTTGATCACTTAGAAGTGCTCGTATGCTATGCCAGACTTACGGACTTAGTGTCCGGATGTCCTTTTCAAAGTACTTATGAAATGCTCATGGTCTTGGACCAGAATTGATGTTTTACAAAATATTGTCATTGTAAAACGTTTTGAAGGAAAAGAAATGCTATATGTTGGTACATATGACTACAGAAAAGATTCAAACGATACGACAACGTATAAAAACTTCACAATATCGACAAAAGAGTTATACTGATCTTCATCGAAAGGACGTAGAATTCGATATTGGAGATCATTCGTTGTTACGTGTTGCTCCATGGAAAGGAGTTACGAGATTGGGAAAGAGGGAAAAGCTCAATCCTCGATTCATTGGCCAATTTTTAATTCTTGAGCGAGTGGAAACTGTGGCCTATAGACTCGCATTACCGCCAAGTATGTCTCGTGTTCATAATGTTTTTCACATATCTATGTTACGTAAATATGTGAAAGACCCAAACCACATTATTGAGTTAGAACCAGACGAGATAGAGGAAGATTTAATGTATGAAGAGTTACCTATTAAAATCTTGGCTAAGAAGGATCATGTTCTACGCTCCAAGGTTATACCTCAAGTCAAAGTTTTGTGGAGAAACCACGATGTGGAGGAAATGACTTGGGAGTTAGAATCTGAGATGAAGTCAAGGTATCCTCATCTCTTCGACATACCAGGTATGTACCCTAATTTTGAGGATGAAATTTCATAAGAAGGGGAGGTTGTAAGACCCCAACTTTTATGAATAAAGAATAATTTTTTTTTGAATTATATTTTCGAATATTATGGCATTGATTTGATATAATGTTATAGTTGTGGGTAATATTTATAAATTTTGCCAAGTATGCAAGTTGTTATATAATATTCAATTGGTCGGGGAATATTCGTTTTAACAGGGAATATTCGTACAACGGCACAAAAATACTTTATGAAAATAATGGCGGAGGTGTTACCGTTAAAACTGTTGAACTAACTAGTAGTAAAAGTACAGTAATACGCATAGTTGCACAGTAGCACACGGTATTGATTATTGATGCTTACGTGAGAAGTCACTCAGCTATACTCAATTATTGCTACAGTAATTGCTGAATCATATTTCTCATATTATTGATTCAATTATTGTTACAGTATCATCTGCATTATATGATATATTCTTAAATCAATAATTGAGATGACAAAGTTATTCATATTATTATTTGCAATATTGATAATGTCTAGAAGTTCTGTCAATGAGAGGTTTGGTCACCTAATTGCGCGCCAATAAGGAGAAATCCTTATCGGAAAGCCCCCTCTTTCCAGGGAACGACCTCGTTGTTAAATATTGTGAATTATAATATTAATGATGAATAAGTTCGTGATGATTAAAGATGAATTTTATAGTTTTATTATGTTGGACTTATTTGTGCTAGTATAAATGATGTCTGGAGGATATATTGTTCAGTTGGGTATTCGGGACACTTTTCGTGTCGGAGTACTATTCATGAGATACTGTTCACGAGTTACTATTCATGAGTTACTATTCATGAGATACTATTCACGAGTTATAATTCATGAGTTACTATTCACGAGTTACTATTCACGGTGTACTATTCACCCGTAAGACATGTTTATTTTCGGTTCAAATCATTTTTGGGTACAATATTATTCCATGAGGAGATGTACTAATTTTTCAGACCGTCGGTTGAAGATATAATAGTAAATCAATATGGACCACTGGTGGAAGTTATAATAGTAAATCTATATGGATCGCTGGTTTAAAGTTTTAAAAGTAAATCAATCTGGACCGTTCATAAGTTAGTTACTATGCAGTCCATTCTTTTATAAATTGAAGTTCATTCCTTCATTATTTTTTACGAATTCACTGAAACTCTAGAGAGAGAATTATAAGAGAACCTATAGAAAAGTATTCTGCTACTTCCCTACTCTTCTATTAAGTTTCTTTTACGGTAAGGGGTGTTATTTATTGTACTCAAGGAGAGAACTTCTGTTATTCCATTATTTATTATTTTGTTGGAATAACCTGTATACGCAGGCTACCCTATACATGGTGACATTATTCTAATATTCCGTTCTTTATTATTCTGTCAGAATATCCTGTCTATGCGTTTACGCCGAACCTGGTTCCATTATTTATTATTTTGTCAGAATATCATGTCTGTTCATTTACACCGGACCTGGTTCTATTATTTATTATTCTGTCGGAATATCCTATCTGTGCGTTTATGCCGGACCTGGTTCCATCGTTTATTATTCTGTTGAAATAACCTGCCTGTGCGGTCTATCGCATGCATGGTGATTTCTTTTGTTATTCCATTCTTTATTATACTCAGTTGGATAAAACTTTGACTTCTATACCCATGAAATTAGTGGAATATCTTTGATATTTGCGCTTCATCCGGTATCTTTTCATGGAAATATTCTTCTGAGCATTCTTGAATTTTACTCTACAAAGCAGTATCATGTTGACAATTTAGACGTTGTCAGTTCCTAGATAAATTAATTCTTGAACTTGTAATATTGAATTCTTATATCATTGTCATCATCCTCATGTTTATATTTTGTTGAAAGTCATCTGTGGACTGCAGTGCATAGATGGACTTGGTATAATTATGACCAGAGATTATTCGGTGTAATCATGACCGTAATGTTACAAATGATGTGATAAAAGTCCTCATTGGCCCGTAGTGCATTAATGGACAGTTGTTGGCATGATCATGACAATTAATGAATACACGAATGTCCTTAGCCCGTAGTGCATGGATAAATTATGGTCGTGATACTAAAGAATATCCTTGGCCGTAGTGCAGGGGTGATTCGATGATGTGGATTATTTAATAAACTGAGTCCCAGTGATAAAAGTGATAAAAAAACCTTTTAAATCATAGAAGATAGTAGATTTTATTTCCTACTTGACTCTTCTAATGGATTGCTTGTTCCACTGCAGTTAAACTTGATAATTATTATATTTTATCAGTTTAACACTGTTGAAGGCTAATGATAAATTATTCTACATTAACTTAGTCATAATATTTCTTATTGGCTAGTTGAGCTCACCCTTTCTTTCACTGTTCTCTTCAGGAAATGAGAACGTAGCTGGGACTAGTCGGGGAACAGAGTGATGGTCCTAGATGGTTGATAAGTGATATTTTTACTCACTTATTGTATATTAATCCATGAGAATTGTGCCCACGTCGAGTACATTTCATTTTGTTTTAGTTGTATTTCACGTTATTTGTAAGACCCCAAATTATTAATAAATGAAATTTAATTTCCTCTATTTATCATTTTAAAATAGTAAGGGTTGATTTGATTAATGTGGTTAGTTATGGGTAAAATGTGCAAATATTTTAAATAAGCAGGTGGTTATAAAATATTCATTGTTATCGGGGAATATTCGTACGACGGTGCAGTCTTTTGTGGGCCCCATAACAGAAAGCGATTGAATGAAGAAAACGACAAGTATAAGTTGTTTATAAATAAACGACATAGTTGTTACCGGTAACACTGTTGGAATACCCGGTGGTTAAAACACAGTAATACGCGTTGTTACACAGTAGCACACGGTATTGCACCAATTATTGATTCTTACGTAATAAGGCATTACTCAATAATTGTTACAGTAATTACTGTTCAGTATTTTATTTTATTGATTCAATAATTGTTGCGTTGATTTTTTTATATTACTGTTATTTCAATAATTGTCACTACACAGTATTTTTCATTATCGGAGCAATAATTCATATTATCTGAATAATATTATTAGGTAACATTATTTGCAATGTCTAGAAAGTTCTGTCTAAGGAGAGGTTTTGTCACCTAATTGCGCGCCAGTAAGGAGAAATTCTTATTGGAAAGCCCCCTCTTTCCTGGGAACGGCCTGGTTGCCAGTACTGTGATTCTATAATATTATTTGTGATTAATTAATTATTGATTTATATGATGAGGAAAATATTGATTTTATGTGGATATAGATAGAGAAAATTTTTAAAGTGACAATTGTTGAAAATCGATGTTTTATCTTTTCTGATAAAATAATATTTTATTATATTATTATAATATAATAATGGGGATATTTTTACAATGAATGTGGGATATATGAGTATATGAGGATGAGAAGTATTTTTGTTGCGAAAGTTGTTTAAAACATGTTAAACATGTCCGTGGGACCATTTCTTGACTGAAATTTGATTATAGCCTGTAAAATCGCCCGTTTGTGGATTTCGGTCAATTTCTGTTTGGAATTTGGAAAAACTTTCTTCTTCAAAGTTGTGGAGAATTGAATTTCCTATAAAAAAGCGCAAGATTCGAATTTTCTGATAAAATGGCTATTTATTATGAATTATTGAAGTTCCGAAGTTCTGAAATAATTAATTTTTGGAAGTTTTAATTATTTTTATTTAGAAAAACGTTTTTGTTGTTTTATGGACATGTGTTAGGTGTTTGAGATCAGCTGGTAGGATGGCGTAGAAGATTTATTATATATATTAATATTATATTAAATTTTCTGCTTTGGTGTTCTAAGCAATTTCCTATAAATAGGGTGCTTAGGTTAGAATTGAAAATCACACCAGAAACTACAGATTTCTCTCTCTTTCTCTCCCGATATATTGAGCGTATTCTTGTGAATATTTTAGTACTTTGAGTATTGCTATACGGTGAAAGTTCTTTCAGCACTATATCCAGTATACCAGTCAGAAGTACTATCCTTTTTAGGTAAGAGATGTTATTTTCTTCTCAAATGATATTATTTCTTCAATATCATTATGCCGAAATATAGGTAGAAATTTTTAACAAATTTGGAACTTTTTCATGTCGGGGTTATTATTCATGGGTTACTATTCACGAGTTACTATTCATGAGTTACTATTCATGAGTTACTATTCACGAGTACTATTCACGAAGCATGATGATGTTTTTGTGAAATTTCTATCTTTTGGTGTCGAAGTTACTATTCACATATACGACACTATTCACGTATACGGCACTATTCACGAATACGACACTATTCACAGAAAAATTAAAATTTTCTTTTTCGTCCAAAATATCTATTATGGATACTAGCTTTGATAGTATCCATGTTTTGATCATTCTTGAATTTTACTTCAGTATAATTATTTATGAAGTATTTTTGAACTCGGATTGTTTAATGTACGAATCCATAATACTTGTTCTTTTGTTTCACTGGATTCGTTTTCTTTACAATATTTTTCATCATCCTCAGTCCTAAATGATGATATAACTGAATATCTTTGGCCTATAGTGCAAAGATGAATGATTTTCTGATGAATATCTTTGGCCCGTAGTGCAAAGATGAACAGGTGTTGAGATGAACATGACTAACAGATGAATATCTTTGGTCTGTAGTGAAAAGATGACTATTTGATTTATGATGTATATTGATTGATGTTACGGGGATAAAATATCGATGATGGACTTTTAAATTCATAGATGATAGTAGATTTCATTCTCTACTAAACTCTTCTAATGCACAGTTATTTCCGCTGCGAAGATTGATTTAAAACTGGTTGTCTATTGTACTCTATTAGATTTTTCCCTGTTGAGTACTAACGATAATTTGTTCTATATTATCTTAGTCATAATGTTTTTTACTGGGCTAGTTGAGCTCACCCTTTTTCTTGTTCCATTTTTCTTCTCAGGAGGCGAGAATGTAGCGAGTACTAGTCGGGGTGTGGAATGATGGTTCTAGTAGTCCTCACTATTTTATAAAATAGTGTATCAATAATTGTAATGAGGACTTATTTGAGTGTGGATATTGTCTAGATGACAATATTTGTATTTAAACTCACAGTTTTTATGTTGTATTAATAAAGCTGTAGTTTTTTTTGTACCATGTATTTTGACGACTCAGAATGGGTGTCGTATACCTATTTTGGGGGCGTCACATTATTTTGCATTGCATATACTTAAAACTCCTTTTGGTGAATAAGTACAGGAATCGGCTTCATTTTGGTGGAATTCAAGGTATCGGTGAGCGGATGCGTGGAGGCTAGTTGAAAGGCGAGAATGTGCATGGTATGGGGGTACAATGAGGCATGGAAATCAAGCAAACATGAATATTAAAGCAAGTTGCAGCAGCAGCAAGCAAGAAACCAGATTAAGGAATTGCAGGACAAAGGTCGCGCGACCGCGCGGCAGTACAAAGGTAGACTCGCGCGCCCGCGCGGCAGTACAAAGGTAGACTCGCTCGCCCGCGCGAGTACAAAGCTTTACATGGGAACCTTCTGCAAGTCAAGCGCCCGCGAGGCATGACCGCGCGCCCGCGAGGCAGAAGCGCGCGACCGCGCGAGAAGACTTCTGGGGGAACTGAGCATACTACAAGTCTCGCGGTCGCGAGACAGATACACTAGGGACGCGCGCGGCCGCGTGCGATGCTGATGCTGTAATTTGTTTTATTTTTATTTCTCAACTTAATTATGTGTGATGTGGTATAAAACAATTCTGACGTGTGTCAGAGGAGAAGAGACTTTTATTACGTAACTTTCATAGTAGAAACTAGGGTTTACACATTGGGAGAGATTCAAACGTAGGAGAAAGCCATAACGTCTATTTTTCTCTACTTCTTCTTGGAGATCTCTGTCATCGTGGATATTGATTATTGTTTTATGGGAGTTCTTTGTGGATTCAATAGTTAATCATTTGTTTCTATTCAACGATTGGGTTTGATCATTCTAACTTTCTTCCATTTGTTTGTTTATTGATCATGTTTAGCCTTGATCCCATATTGGCTTTTGGTTCAATCATGAACTAAACTCCATTATGGGATCCTAACGGATTTTAATATGTAATTTGGTTGCACATCTAAATGTTAGATTTGTTTTGCATATCATATGGATTATCTACCATGGTTGGTTTGTATGTATGAATGATTGATAATCTTCATTTTAGTATTTGTATGAAATTGGAAATGAACATATGAATATGGATGAAATCATGATAGCATGCGAATATGGGGATTGCATATTTTGTGAAACAGATAGGAATATATTATTTTTCCGTATGAGCTATAATAAGGGTTGTGCTTAAAATCAATAGGATTGCAATTGCGCATAGGAATATGGTAATTGTGATGGTATTGGTGATTACATAGATTCTAACATCTATAGATGATATGCGAGTTAGTTATAGTGCATTGGAAAATGGTTATAACTCGCTTTTATGCCCTTGGCTATTATCCTGTGATATGTGAACACTTCTTGCATGACATATGACGATTGAATGAAATATTGAATGAAGTTAGGATCCCATTGTTTCCACATTATATTTAGTCCATTTATGCTCTTATTTTTAGTTGGTAATCAAAATTAGTTTAAATCAACAATTAAGTCCATAGTCTTAGCATATAAATATAGTGAGTTAATTAATGCAAAGTAGTCTAAAGTTAACAACTTTCTCTGTGGGATCGATACTTTATTTACTCTGTATTACTTGTTGTCCCGTGTATACTTGCATGAGTTAGAGCTCTTTTATAAGAACTATAAAAGAGGCAACAATGGTGCACTAGTAGTCCTCACCATTCTGTGAAATAGTGTGATAATAATTGTAATAAGGACTCCTTTTGAGTTTGTATAATCTCTAGTAGACAATATTTGTATTCAAACTCAGAGTTTATGTTTTGTCGTATTATACACGACAGTTGTATTATTAAGTTGTAATTGAATTCTGTACCATGTATCTGGCGACTCAAGATGGGTGATGTATACCTAATTTTAGGGGCGTCACAGTATAGGTTTGTAATGATAATATTTGATATTATGACAAGAACAAATGTAATGGTTATAAAGAACCTGTGGTATGGTAATATTATTTTGAAATATATATAAGACATATTCATTCTTTTGAGGCATTTCAATTGAATGTTTGTATGAACTCTAGCATCGTGGAGCACCATATGTCGGCTTAGAAGATACCCGAATTTGGGGGCGTCACACAAGGATTTGATCAAGAAAGGTATAACCCTAAATCTAAAATCTGACCTTTGATGTTGTGTTAGAAGTTATGGTTTTATGTTGTAATAAGCTGTTTAGAGTGTAAATCGATGATCTGGGTTGATAGATGTTAGATCCATAACATCTATAGGCTCGGATGTGTTGTTTTTGAAAATCTGGAAATCTGGAAAAATGAGGCCTGACAACCGAATGTCAGACCCTGTAAATCTTTGCCTATTTATGATTTTGTGTGTTTTATGTTTTAGACTTGTAGTTTGCCATAAGGACTTTGATATGGACTTGAAATAATGCTTAGATCAGATCCATATTATAAGATATTCTTGGTCAAACCCCGTTGACTGATTCTAGGTAACCCAGAAACAAAAGATTGTAGTGTGTTATCTAGAATCTAGATCCATGTCTTTAAATCCCACAAATAGTAAGTTGATCGAGCTTAGTAAATGGTCAAACTAGGCAAGTCGATCACGGATAGCATTTCTGAAATTTCCAGAAAATCGTAAGAACATGCCTTCTGACAGGCTTTGACTGAATCATAACTTATGATTGTGTTGTTGTTGAACTGAGATGGTAATATATAAATGTTCTCTGATATGAGTACTATAGATTTAGACCTTAATAACACAAATTGGATGAACAGAACATAATTATAATTGAGCTAGAAAGTAGGCAAATGGAACTGCCTAGGTTTCTGGGTTACCCAGAAAACCCAGAAACAGTCTGACATCGACTTTGAAGGCTCTGATCTTGCATCTGAGTTGTTGTATTAACAAGTTTAGGGTTGATAATTGTAGTGTTACATTCCTTCTACAATATCAATGTTCTAGCTAGCCCAAATCATGCTCACGCTCAAAATCGTAGATGGTCAAAGTCAAAGCCTTGAACACTGTCTGTCAGTGTTCTTGAGTCTCAAGAACACCAACCGCGACATAAAACGTCGCTAAAGCCTTCAGCGACGGATTTAATTATTTTAGTTTTCTAATTTCCAGAAAATGATTAACAATAGTAATAAATTTCTAAAAAAATGCATTAAAATAGAAATTAATTATTAAAAATTCCAAAAATACTTGTAAAAATTATTTGAAGTTATAAAAATTATCTTTTAATAATTTTACATATTTTTCATAAATATTAGTATTTATTTTAATATTATTGATATTTAATTTATTTAATAAATGCATTAAATAAATTAATTAAAAATGATTTTAAAATATCAAAAATCATTTAAAAGGATATAAATGGTTTAAAAATATTTTTAAGTTATAATATAGTACATTAATATTTAAATATTAATGGTAATTATTTAAAAATTATTTTAAATGTTTTAAAAATCATTTAAGGGTAATAAAAATATTTCGAGTTATTATAAATAACTTTAATATTTTGACAATGGTTTCATTAATAGTTTAATATTAATTAAATATTAATGATAATAGAAATATTTAATATTTAAATTATTTAATAATGATTCTAGTATTTGAAAATCATGATTAATTATAATAAATAATTAAAAATTATTATAAGGCTATGAAAAATAATATGACTGATATTTAAATTATCTAAACTAATATTGAATTACAGAATAGAGTTTTAGACTCAATAATTACTCGATAAAGCCGTCGGTACACCGAAATGTTTCAAGAATTGATATGGACTTATATAATTTGTATGTCTAAGTGTTTGTTTATAATCTAATGACTGTTAAACATGTGTGGCAATGTGATTAGGTTATGTGCTGACTGTAAATAGCAGTACTATGTGTTATTATATGTATTTCTAATCGATAGAATGATTTTATTAATGATAGGTCGTTGTATAAAAGATAAAACTAAGTTGCGTAACTATAAGCAGCAGAACAAACAAATATATAACCTTTGTATTTACATTATGCAATGGACATGCGTAAGCCAGTTTCAGAACTCTATTGTTATTGTTATTGTTCATGTATTTATACTTTTGTCGATATGTCAGTTCTTGAATTCTATTCGGTCATTGTTTATCATTACAATATTGTTGTATAATTCAGATCGTTATTCTGTTCGTTAAATTTTAAATATTGTTATACAAGTGTCCTCACTTGGATAATTGTTGTACATGTTGATATATACTTATTTAATTTCGGTATGTATACATTGATTAAAAGCTGTCTAAGCTATTTGACTCGGCTAGACATAGATTTAAAGATAGCGTTGAGATATGTCTAAGCTAATTATTCTGGCTAGATGAATATTTGTTAGAACTTGATAGGTTAGAGAATATAACTCAATTATTATTGACAGGTCGATGACAATTGTTTCAGCTAGATCGAAAAAGTGATTAGATATTGAAATTATAGTATTCTGTTGTTATAATTCAAATTCTTATTGTAAGACTGAGAAGAACAACCTTTAATACAAAGGGAAAACTATTGGTCGTATATTTGGCCTTTGCGCGCGTTTATGTATTATGCATAATATAGGGTATAATGAAGTTGATCACTTGTTATACTTTTAGAGGGGTATGACTTAATCTTTTTGGTTATCTGATACAACTGGGTATATCAAAGCAAATCATTGATAGTTACTCGAGAACTAAGTTCAAGATCCTTAGGGATCACTCATCATAAACTCTGGAAAATATTCCACTTTGTTATTGCGTATAATTAATTCTTATTATTCAATTGAATATTAAAAAATCAAAAAAAAATGTTCATAGTTTGTTGGCTGCTCTCCATTTATAGTCAGTATGTAGTTTTAAAATTTTGATATAGAATTGATATATTGTTATTATTGGTTCAACTTACTTCACAACTGTTGATTCGTTGTAGAAGTGTCATTCATAGAAAACATTTATTTCTTTCAGCTAACATTTATTGTCTGCTATTACTTGATGGGAACACAAATGCTCATTCTTTCTTTAAATGTAAATGTTTTTAGCTAAGCGTAATCAACCTGAAGGTTCAGGCAAGATCAAGGAAAAACAAAGCTAGCAGAATAAACTCTTGGTATCTTATGTAATAGTTAGACGTTATTAAGACTTTGATATTTATTATCTATCATGTAATGTAATGTATTAAAGGTCGCGTACTTGGGGCTAGACAACTCTGATATATGTAAATTAAGTTTTATATTTATATTATCGTTATTATTCCGCTCAATGAAATGGTATCGTGAAGCACCGAGTTCGGGTTCCAAGTACCCGAATTTGGGGGCGTCACAACATGGTATCAGAGCTATAGGTTAGAAACCTTAAATGGGTTAGTCCTTAGGCTATAACCTTAGGATAGAGGGAAACGTTAAAAATACAAATAACTCATATAGAGTTTAAAAGGAGATGATTTGAATAAATTCATCATAGAACAAAATAAAAGATAACTTATATAAAACTATTATTTGTTGTGTGTATATATTATTTGCTAATCAGCATAATTTAAGTGTAGATGTCAAATAAAAAGGATTAGGATACTCTCAGATTGTAAAAAAGGAGTCAACCTCCATAACCAAACCAATATCAAAGCCAATCGCTGAAATAAAGGCTCACTTTAAAAGCAGCCCTGATGAGGTGGTTATTGTGGAAATTATAGTACTGGATCCAGAACTGGTGTATAACTGATAGGTAGAGTATAGTTAGAAAATATAAGGTTAAGTTTGAGTTCTTAAAACTCATACTTATGGTAAGTTCATAACTCATAATTATATTAAATTTTTGAACCCCTCAGCGAATAGACGCCAAAGGTCTGACTAGGATAAGTTCTTAAACTCATGTGATTCTGGTAAGTTCTTGAACTCATAATGTGTGGTAAGTTTGACGAAATTGGTGTAGTTATGTGTGAATAGATTATTGAGGATACTGGAAATATATATATTTCTAAATAATTGATCCTTAGTGAAGGTGTAGGAAATAAGTAGTATTAGTATTACTTGAATATGTATGTTCTATGATTTGTAATGTAATATTCTCATCTTTTGTATAAGTTGTGGCAACGATTCACAACTTTTGTGTCACAAAGGGATAACATGTGTTTAAGGCAGTATGTGTTATGCTATATGGTGTAAAGTAATATGAATTAGTTGGATGAACATGATTTTAATTAATCAGCTAATGCCGCCAAGACGAAAATGAAACCAAAGGATAGAAGAACCTGTCAACAAAGCTGGAGGACAACCAGACCCAATACAGAATTTGGCAAATATGGACGCTCAAGCTATACATAATGGAATACCAGCCGCGGGAAATCATCCAGATAATCGATCGACAAACTTCAAAGACTTTAAGGTAATCGAACCTCCAGGATTTAGTGGATCAACTGACCCAGTAGAAGTGGTTGTGATAACTAGGGTAACGGAGGGAAAAATACAGCTTTTGCCACCTATACGATGAAATGGAAGGCGAATTTTTGATGGGAGGCAAATCAAGTTAAAGCCGGAGACGGGAGTAGTGGTAGTAGGACTGGAAAAAGATAAAGAGACAGTTTCGTGAATACCAAAAATAGGCCATGAGGTATAAAGAAACAGGTTGTGCATTGTGGGAATTGCGAAAAGAATCACTCGGGTGAGTGTTTAAAGGGAAAGTTTGTGTGCTACAAGTGTGGGATGAAGGGACATATCTCTCCTAACTGCCCCAATTCAAAAATGTATAGTGAGTGTTTTATTTGTGAATCAATGGAGCATAAGGTGAAAGAATGTCCAAAAGGGAGAAGGGAGGCAGGGAGAGCGAATAAGGGGAAAAGCAGTTGGACAATGGCGATAACGGGACCAACTTCAATCGACAACCCAACAAAATCAACCACCAGTCTTCAGCATGACAATGCAGGATACGGTAGCAGTCGGGGATGGAACTACATGTATTATTCAAATAAATTTTACTTTCTTATATATGATTTCCTTATATATAGTAAATTATTTTATAAATAAATTTTGATGAAGGAATTTGAGTTCTATTAGAAATCAAACTTCCGTATAATCAAATAGATAATCTTTATGCTGAATAGTTAAAGATCAGTTCGATCAAATTTGATCGAGATCTACTTGCAATGACTTTGTATGTTGTGTACCCTAGTTTGTATAGGTTTTGAAACGGTGATTCCGGGGACAGAATCTTTATAAGGGAGGGTGAATGTAATAACCCAATATTTTCAATATAATTAAATAAGAATTTTGTGTATAAATTTTTTTTATAAAGGTGGGATTATGTACAAGGTAAAGTGTAAGACCCGGAATTTTATGAAATAAAAATATTCAATTTTCTTATAATTATTATTTTATTTAATAAATAGTTAAATTGATAAAAGGCTAAATTTAAGGGTGATATTTGAAAAATTTTCAAAGTAAGCAAGTTGTCATAAAATAATCGGTGATAAAAGTACAGTAATACGCGTGGTTGCATAGTAGCACACGATATTGATTATTAATGCTTACGTGAGAAGTCACTCAGTTTTATTCAATTATTGTTATAATATTTTATATTATTAAATCAATAATTGAGATGACAAGTTATTCATATTATTATTTTCATAATTAACAATGTCTAGAAGTTCTATCAAGGTGAGGTTTGGTCACCTAATTACGCGCCAATATAGAGAAATTCTTATTGGAAAGCCCCTTCTTTCCTGGGCGTTCTGGTTGTTAATATTGCGAGTTATAATAACTATGAATAAATGTTATTAAAAATTGAATTTTAGTTCGGAGTTGAATTTGGAGACGCATACGTGATATTTGAGTCCGGAATGATAAAATTAGTAAAAATAGACTATAAACACAAAAATTTGTCGGGGTTGACTTTTTGGTCTAAAAGTCAACAGTTGATTTTTTTGGAAAAAGTCAAACTTCAAAAATTAAAAAATGAAAATATTGTTAAAAATATTGAGGGAATTTTTATGAAGTATTTGATGTAAATTTTACTTATTCTGAAGAGATTATTCCTGTTCAATATTCGTATGGGGTATTATTTCTTTCGTATTCATGAAGCTAGAGAGTTATTTGCTTTCAATACTCGTAAGGGTTATTATGTTTTTTATATTTTGAAGAGATATTATTTTTCCTATTCATATGAATATTATGTTCGTTCAACCGTTGTAAGTAAGGGGTTTCTGTCAGGGGAAGTTTCATAATTTTTCCAACCCTCAAAAATTTTGGAAAAAATTGAAATGATAATTTGATACGTTTTCTAGATTGTGTCAAAAAAGACGATTTTTGGAAGTACAGATTAGGAGTTATGAATTGTGTGGGAAAATACTATTTTAAAAGTAAACCCTTATAACTCCTTGTGGTTAACTCCAACATTGGTGAAATGTTTATTGGGATTACATGTATATAACAGCAGTATACCCTGTAAATTTTGAAATTTTTGGACAAAAGTACAGTTTATGATAAATGTCTAAATATTCGGCAATTTTGACCATATGAAAAATAGTAAATAAATTTTAAAAATTCCAAGAAAAATATATGTTCAATATGGAACTATATTCTGCAAAATCTTAGAAAAGAAAATTTTTGGGACTGATTTGGTATTTTTCATGAAAATAGACTAGTTATGAGTAAAGGAATTAAATATGTTATGTGAAGTAAAAAAAATTGGAAAATAGGATTTTATGGCTTGAGAATCCTATATAAGGTATATGCAGATTTGGGATGAGGGTTTTTGTTATTGGTGATGAAATATTATGAGTTTAGCATTTTAGGATGATTAAATGCATTAATTAGTAAAGTGTAAACAATTAAAATATATTGTTTATACGTTTAAGAAATGATTAAAATATTTTTATAATATTATTAATATTAGATTATGAGATTATTAAGTGATTGATAACATTTGGATTAATGTGTTTTGAAATAATTGATTTAAAATATTATTTAATGATTAATAATATTAGTAAATAAATTTAATGTTATTATATAATGAATAATATTAAATGGAGTTTATAATATAATGAATAATGTTATTATCTTCGTTAAATATTCGTTGAAATATTATGTTCTATTCAAATCATTTTTGATACAATATTATTCTTGAATTTTAGTCCACAAAGTAGCATCATGTTGACAATCTAGACATTATTGAATTCTGAATAAATTAAATTGTTAAAGTCTTCAATATTTATCCGTTACTTTTATTTGATTGAATTATTATATCATTGTCATCATCCTCATGATTATATTATGACGAAAGTCATCTATGGCCGTAGTGCATAGATGGACTTGGTATACTCATGACCGGGAATTATTTAGTATAATCATGACCATAATGTTACAAATAATGTGGTAAAAGTCCTCATTGGCCCGTAGTGCATTGATGGACAGTTTTTGGTATGATCATGATCATGGGTTCTCTTCGCCCAAGGGTGCAAAGATGAATTGTTTTATGGCGTGATCATGATCGTTGATGAAAACACAAATATCTTGGCCCGTAGTGCATGTATAATTCATGGTCGTGATACTAATGAATATCCTTGGCCTGTAGTGCAGGGATGATTCGATGAAGTCGATTAATTATTGATCTGAGTCTCAGCAATGAAATATTAATTCATGGATGTGATAATAATGAATATCCTTTGCTCGTAGTGAATGGATAATTCATGGATGTGATATTAACGAATATCCTTCGCTGTAGTGCATGGATAATTCAGTGATGTGGATTATTTATCAAGTTGAGTCTCAGCAATAAAATATTGATAATAAACTTTTAATTCGAAGAAGATAGTAGATATCATGCTCTACTTGAATCTTCTAAAATACAATTGCATGTCTTTGGCCTGTAGTGCAAAGATGAACGGTTAATGAATATCTTTGGACGTAGTGGAAAGATGAATTTATTAGTATGGTTATGAACATGAATTGTGATTTGGTATAACTATGATCTTTGATGTTTCAGGTAAAGACAGGTGATGAAAATTATCTTCGTCCTAGGTGCGAAGAGGAATTTAGAACCACAATTATGATTATGAGTTATTCACATGATTGTGGACAGGAACTGTTGATTGATGTTATAGGGATAAAACATTGTTGGTGGAATTTTAACATGGAGAAGATAATAGACTTTATGGTCTCATTGACAATTCTAATGGATTGCTCGTTCCACTGCAACTATGGTTGAAAAGTTTTATCATCTACCATATGTTCTAAATCTCTGATTTATCACTGACGATGGCTATTGATAATTTAATTATCTTTAGTCATGATATTCTTTACTTGGCTAGTTGTACTACCCTTTTGCTTCATAATTCCGTTCAGGTAATAAAAGTATAGCTGGGTTGAGCAGGGTAACAGGGGAATAGAACGATGGTCTATAGCTGTTGAGGTTCTCCCTAAACAGTATAAAAATAATTTTATTGAAAACTTTAGATAATTGTGTTATATTTTATACGTCATTTAATAGTTATATTTGGTGAATCAAATAGGGTGAGGCGAACCCAACTTTGGAAGGGTGTTTTGCTAATATCATACAAGATGTCTAATGACATACGACTTTGTGTTATCATAAGACAAGGTTGTGCACATCCACTTGCTGAGTATCTCTACGAGCACTACCTATATAATTTTAGAGTTTGGTTGAAATATAATTATCAATTGGAGACAATTGAGATAATTATTTGTTAAGAGAAAACTCACCACTGGAAAGAACATGATAGCAATCTTCTCGTTTTTCTTTGGAGACTATTGGGTTAACCAAGGATAATTCTCGAGATCATATGATAACTTAGGCGCATGGCCTTCCATGTACGACGGTTTCTTTGAGCATTTTCCAAAGATTTTAATTTCTAAAACAGTTATTGACTGTACCTTTATGCAAGGTACCATTGTAAGGTGTTGTGGTCGAGGCACCATGAGAGTTACATATATTTGTATTAAAACTCACAGTTATCTTATTTTGCACAACAGTTGTATAAATGGAGTTGTCAGTAGTGTATTTTTTGGCGACTCGAGATGGATGATGTATACCTATTTTGTGGGCGTTACATAAATCGTATGTATATATGTGATAAATAAAATTTATTTATTACATGAATAATTACAAATAATTTTTTTAGAATTATTGATCATTATAAATTATATTTTTATAATAAATTAATTTTGTTGTAGAAATGTATTTATTAATTATTTTCCGTAAAAATATGATTATATATTATTTAAATAATATATAAATGATTATTAGAATTATTATAATAACTATTTTATTATATGAATTTATTTCAGATTAATTTAGTTAATTATTTTAACTTAATAATGGTGTGTATGAATGTTGTGACGCCCCCAAAATTAGGTATACATCACCCATCTTGAGTCGCCAGATACATGGTACAGAATTCAAATATAACTTAATAATACAACTGTCGTATACAATACGACAAAACATAAACTGTGAGTTTGGATACAAATATTGTCTACTGGAGAGTATAAAAACTCAAAAGGAGTCCTCATTACAATTAGTATCGCACTATTTCACAGAATAGTGAGGACTACTAATGCAAACATCTAGGATCATCACTCTATTCCCTGACTAGTCCCAGCTACGTTCTCATTTCCTGAAGAGAACAATGAAAGAAAGGGTGAGCTCAACTAGCCTAGTAAGAAATATTATGACTAAGATAATGCAGAATAAATTATCATTAGCCTTCAACAGTGTTAAACTGATACAATATAACAAACATCAAGTTTAACTGCAGCGCAACAAGCAATCCATTAGAAGAGTTAAGTAGGGAATAAAATGTACTATCTTCTAAAATTTAAAAGGTTTTTCATCACTTTTATCACTGGGACTCAGCTTAATAAATAATCCACATCATCGAATCACCCCTGCACTACGGCCAAGGATATTATTTAGTATCACGACCACGAATTATCCATGCAATACGGCTAAAGATAATCATGTTTTTATCAACGGTCCTGATCATGCCATAAAGTAATTTATTTTTGCACTACGGCCAAAGAGAATCCATAGTCATAATCATACCAAAAACTGTCCATCAATACACAACGGGCCAATGAGGACTTTTTCCACATCATTTGTAACATTACTGTTATGATTATACCGAATAATCTCTGGTCATAATCAAACCAAGTCCATCTATGCACAACATGCCACAGATGACTTTCAACATAATATAAGCATGAGGATGATGACAATGACATAATAATTAAATAGAACAAGTTTAAGAATTAATTTATCCAGGAACTAATAACGTCCAAATTGTCAACATGATACTTCTTTGTAGAGTAAAATTCAAGAATGCTCAGAAGAATATTTCCATGAAAAGATACTGGATGAAGCGCGATATTCCACTAATTTCATGGAGTATAGAAGTTAAAACTTTAACCAACTGAGTATAATAGAATATATGAAATTGCAAATTGATTTTTGCCCGCCATGCGATAATCCACGTAGACAGATCATTTCCACAATTTAACAAGGAATGAATACGAAGGATCATTCACCATGCATGTGATAATCCACATAGACAGGTTATTCCAACAGAATAATAAAGAATGGAATAACATAAGGATTCACCATGCGTGCGATAGATTGCACAGACATGTTATTCCCAACAGAATAATAAATAATGGAACCAGGTCCGGCGTAAACTCACAGATAGGATATTCTGACAGAATAATAAATAATGGAACCAGGTCCGACATAAATGCACAGACAGGATATTCTGATAGAATAATAAAGAATGGAATAACAATAGAAATCACCATGCATGCGGTAGACCGCACAGACAAGTTATTCCAACAGAATAATAAATAATGGAACCAGGTCCGGCGTAAACGCACAGACAGGATATTCCGACAGAATAATAAAGAAAGGAATATTAGAAGAATTTCACCATGTATGCGGTACTTCGCATAATAGGTTATTCCAACATAATAATAAAGAATGAAATAACAGAACAATTTCACTAAGTATAGGGTATTCCGCGTATACAGGTTATTCCAACAGAATAATAAAGAATGGAATAACAAAAGAATTTCACCAAGAATAGGGTATCCCGCGTATACAGGTTATTCCAACAGAATAATAAAGAATGGAATAACAGAAGTTCTCTTCATTAATAAGAATGAAAGAATACCCCTTACGAGTACAACAAATAATATCCCCTACCTTAAGAAGAAGAGTACTGGATATATGAGTAGTGAAGTAGCAGAATACTTTTCTTCTTTCTCTCTATAGTTTCTCTCTCTAGAGTTTCAGTGAATTCGTAAGAAATAATGAAGGAATGAGCTTCTATTTATAGAAAAATGGACTGCATAGTAACTAACTCATGAACGGTCCAGATTAATTTACTTTAATCTGACGGTCCATATTTAAAGCAAATTCTTTTAAATAAAATATAATATATTCTATTTATAATCTAATAAAATGAATAACTTTATAAAATATTTTACTATGCAAATACTATGCATGCACTATGTAGACACTATGCAAACACTATGCATAATAAAATATAATATATTCTATTTATAGAATAACTTTATAAAAGTATTTTGTTTTATATAAAAAGTTTTTCTGTTTTATTACATTAATAATACCAATAAAATAAAACTGAGTGACTTGTCACGTAAACATTAATAATCAATACCGTGTGCTACTATCTAACCACGAGTATTACTGTACTTTTACTACCGAGTAGTTCAACAATTTTAACGGTAAAACTTCCGCCGTTATTCTCATAAAAATATTTTTGTCATTTTCTCCATCCGACAATAATTCCGTTTCGGGTTCCACCAATAATTGTACCGTCGTACGGATATTCCTTACAAAAAGAATATTCCCCGACCAATCAAATATTATACAATAACTTTCATACTTTTCAAAATTTATAAATACTATCCACAACTATTGTGACGAACGAGATTTTTGTAAATTAATTTTAATATTTATTGAATTAAATAAATATTTTTCGATGATTTAATTATTAGATTTAATAATTAGTTGATGCAATTGTGGTAGATTAATTTAATTATATGTGTTACATTTATTAAATTAATGTAGAGAATAATTATTATTCAAGTATGTCATTATGTGAGCTTATTGTATTAAATGAAATATTTAATAAGCATAATGTTATTTTAATTATTAATTAGAGAGTTAATATTTTGACATTATTTATTAATGAGAAATTAATTATATGACTATATGAAATTATGAGAAGTTATTATATTTTATTTATATTAAATAAGATATATGAATTATTATGAAAGTGGGTGTGACATGATTTAAACTATAGTATAAGAGGTTTATTAAATTAAATGACATTTGGAATGTATTCTAGCTAGCCAAACGGAGCCTTAATGGGGGTTAGAAGCAGTTAACCCATGATGGGTAACTGATCTCCATAACGCGCGTAAGTTTTCTCTTTTATTATCATATGTCTTTTCTTTTCTTCATTTGTTAAGTCTAACATAACATCACAGAGAGAGATTTAGAAATTTTTGAAGAAGAGTGTAAGTTGTGTGAATTAAAGGATTAAATGAGAGGGTTTTCATTCTACTCATTTATACTCTGGGTAATTTTCTCCAAACCCAAATCATTATTTCACGTCTTTTTAAGTTTTCATGTTTATGGCTTTCATATATTCTGTAAGTCTCTGTGAATTGGGAGATGATGATTTTTATAAGAATATGTGTAATAATTCGAGTAGTATAACATGGTTATTATGTAGACCATATCATCAGTGTCATAAAACATGTCGTTATACGATGACTTATTATTTCAAAATCTCAGAGTATGGGTTTTGGCCTTATGGCCCTATAAGTGGTATTTAATGCGTTGATCGTATATTATCCCTAAATTTTACACTCGTATATTATTATACATGTTGATACGAAGAGACCAAACTTTAAACGAACGGATTCGGTGTTATAACGAATCTATAGTGACAATTTTCATGTTTTATTTTCAAACCTTCAAGAACATCAAAGTCAGTGAAATTATAGATTTTAATTCTGTGACTATGTGTTTTAATGGGTTAAAATCACTTTACAGATGTTGAGTAATGATTATGTATGAATTATAACATGTGGGTATGGTTAATTTCATGTAGTAGTAATTTAATTAAAATTTTTGGCTGTGTTCTGCAATTTTCGCGAACTGCAGAACAGTTTCTGGTTCGCCGCGCTGCGGCGCCAGTCCAGCTGTGACGCCCCCAAAATTAGGTATACATCACCCATCTTGGGTCGTCAGATACATGGTACAGAATTCAAATACAACTTACTAATACAACTGTCGTGTACAATACGACAAACATAAACTGTGAGTTTGAATACAAATATTATCTACTAGAGATTATACAAACTCAAAAGGAGTCCTCATTACAATTATTATCACACTATTTCACAGAATAATGAGGACTACTAATGCTATCCTCTGGACCATCACTCCGTTCCCCGACTCGTCCCAACTATATTCTCATTTCCTGAAGAGAACAGTGAAAGAAAGGGTGAGCTCAACTAGCCCAGTAAGAAATATTATGACTAAGATAATGCAGAATAAATTATCATTAGTCTCCAACAATGTTAAACTGATAAAATATAATAGACATCAAGTTTAACTGCAGCGTAACAAGCAATCCTTTAAAAGAGTCAAGTAGAAAAAAAAATCTACTATCTTTTATGATTTAAAAGGTTTTTCATCACTATTATCGCTGAGACTCAGCTTAATAAATATTCCACATCATCGAATCACCCATGCACTACGGCCAAGGATAGTCTTTAATATCACGACCACAATTATCCATGTACTACGGGCCCAGAGTATATGTGTATTCATTAATGGGCATGATCATGCCAACAACTGTCCATCAACGCACTACGGGCCAATGAGGACTGTTAACACATTATTTGTAACATTACGGTTATGATTACACCGAATAATCCCTGGTCATAATCACACCAAGTCCATCTATGCACTACAGGCCGCATATGACTTTCAACATAATATAAACATGAGGATGATAACAATGATATACGAATTCAATAAAACAAGTTCAAGAATTAATTTCTCCAAGAACTACTAATGTCCAAATTATCAACATGATACTGCTTTGTAGAGAAAAATTCAAGAATGATCAGAAGAGTATTTCCATGAAAAGATACTGGATGAAGCCTAAATATCAAGGATATTCTACTAATTTCATGGAATATATAAGTTAAAACTTTAACCAACTGAGTATAATAAAGAATGGAATAACAAAAGAAATCACCACGCATGTGGTACTTCGCATAGACAGGTTATTCCAACAGAATACTAAATAACAGAACCAGGTCAGGCAAAATTCGTACCGACAGGATGTTCCAACAGAATAATAAAGAATGGAATAACAACAGAAATCACCATGCATGCCGTACTTCGCATAGACAGGTTATTCCAACAGAATACTAATACGGACGGAATCAGGTCCAGTGTAAAACACACAGACATGATATTCCAACAGAATAATAATAAAGACAGAACCAGGACCGGCGTAAAATGCACAGACAGGATATTCCAACAGAATAGTAAAGACAGAATAATAGAAGAATGTCACCAAGTATAGGGTAGACCGCGTATACAGGTTATTCCAACAAAATAATAAGCAATGGAATAAAAACAGTTCTCTTCATGAATAAGAAAGAATAACACCCCTTATGAATACAACAAATAATATTTCCTACCTTAAGAAGAAGAGTACTGGATATAAAAGTATTGAAGTTTATCTCTCTAGATTTTCATTGAATTCGTAAGAAAATAATGAATGAATGAGCTTCTATTTATAGAAAAATGGATTGCATAGTAACTAACTCATGAACGGTCGAGATTGATTTACTTTAATCTGACGGTCCATATTTAAAACAAAATAAAATATAATATATTCTATTTATAATCTAATAAAATTAATAACTTTATAAAAGATTTTACTATGCAAATACTATGCAGGCACTATACAAACACTATGCATAATAAAATATAATATATTTTAATTATTGTCTAATAAAACAGATAGCTTTATAAAATTATTCTATTTTATATAAAAAGATTTTTCTATGTAAAACACTATGTAGACACTATGCAACACAATGCATAATAGAATATAATATATTCTATTTATAGAATAACTTTATAAAAGTATTATGTTTTATATAAAAAGATTTTATGTATTATTTCATTAATAATACCAACAAAATTGAGTAACTTATCACTTAAGCATCAATAATTAATACCGTGTGCTACTATGCAACCATGCGTATTACTGTACTTTTAACACCAGGTGTTTCAACAGTTAACGGTAAAATTTCTGTCGTTATTTTCATAAAGTATTTTTGTCGTTTTCTCAATTCGACAATAATTTCGTTGTTGGGTCCACCAATGATTGTGCCATTGTACTAATATTCCCTGTTAAAATGAATATTTCCCGACCAATCGAATATTATATAACAACTTGCGTACTTTGTAAAATTTATAAATATTACCCACAGCTATTATATCAATTTCACTCCATAATATTCAAAAATAATATTTATAGAAAATTCATCTTTATTCAAAAAGTTGGGGTTTTACAATCTCCCCTTCTTATGAAATTTCTCCCTCGAAATTAGGGTACGTACCTGGTATGTCGAAGAGGTAAGGATACCTTGATTTCATTTCAGATTCTAACTCCCAAGTCATTTCCTCAACATCGTGGTTTCTCCACAAAACTTTGACTTGAGGTATAACCTTGGTACGTAGAATATGTTCCTTCTTATCCAAGATTTGAACAGGAACCTCTTCATACGTCAAATCTTCTGCTATTTCGTCCGGTTCCAACTTAATAATGTGGTTCGGGTCTTCCACATATTTACGTAACATGGATATGTGAAAAACGTTATGAACACGAGACATACTTGGCGGTAAAGCGAGTCTACAGGCCACAGTTCCTACTCTATCAAGGATTAAAAATGGGCCAATAAATCGAGGATTGAGCTTTCCTCTCTTTCCAAATCTCGTAACCCCTTTCCATGGAGCAACACGTAACAATACATGATCTCCTATATCGAATTCCACGTACTTTCAATAAAGATCAGCATAACTCTTTTGTCGATCTTGTGAGGTTTTTATACGTTGCCGGATCGTTTGAATCTTTTTTGTAGTCATACGTACCAACTCCGGTCCCAACAACGTTGTTTCACCTACCTCGTCCCAGCATACTGGAGAATGACACTTTCTTCCATACAACGCTTCGAATGGAGCCATGCCAATACTTGCTTGATAACTGTTGTTGTAGGAAAACTCCACCAATGGTAAGAACTTGTCCCAACTTCCCTTGAAATCAAGGACACATAGACTTAATAGATCTTCAAGAGTTTGAATAGTCCTCTCCGACTGTCAGTCCGTCTGAGGATGATATGCCGAGCTAAATCCTAAATCTGTGCCCATAGCTTTCTGTAAACTAACCCAAAATCGTGAAGTGAATCTTGGGTCTCGATCAGAAACAATTGATACTGGCATACTATGCAGTCTTACAATCTCGTTTATGTACATACGAGCAAGACGTTCAAGTGTATAAGTCTCTCGTATCGGTAAGAAATGAGCAGACTTGGTCAATCTATCAACAATGACCCAAATCGCATTTATGCCTTTAGAAACCTTGGGAAGACCAGTAACAAAATCCATGGTAATGTGCTCCCACTTCCATTCTGGAATTTCAAGTGGTTGCAATGGACCTTTTGGTACTTGATGCTCCGCCTTGACTCATTGACACGTTAGACATCTTGAGATAAACAGTGCTATTTCTCTCTTCATATTGCCCCACCAAAATGTATGTCAAAGATTATGATACATTTTGGTACTCCCAAGATGGATTGCAAACGGTGTGTTGTGCGCCTCCATCATGATTTTATACTTTAAATTAGGGTCGTTAGGAACACAAAGTCTGGAGTTGACTCTAAGTACTCCTTCTTCGTTGATTCTTGCTTTCGGCATCGCACCTTCTTGCACTTTCTTCCTCATGCGCATCAGCTCCGGATCTGTAATTTGAGCAGCTTTAATTTTATCAATTAAAGTCGGTTCTACTCATATATTTTCCATCATCACGTGGGTCCCTAGAGTCTTTATCTCTATCTCCATCATTTACAAGTCATACAAAATGGGCCTTTGCGTTGACAATATTGCACTCATACCAGCATATGATCTTCTACTCAATGCGTCAGCTACCACATTCGTTTTTCCAGGATGGTATTGGATGGTATGATCATAATTTTCAACAGTTCAAGCCAACATCATTGTCGCATGTTGAGTTCCTTTTGAGTGAAGAAATATTTAAGGCTTTTATGATCCGTAAAGATCTCCACTTTCTCCCCATACAAGTAATGCCTCCAAATTTGAAGAGCGAAGACAACGGCTACTAACTCTAGGTCATGAGTAGGATAATTCCTCTCATATTCTTTGAGTTGTCGTGAGGTATAGGCTATGACTTTCCCATGTTGCATGAGAACACATCCTAACCCTTTGCCCGAAGCATCACTGTAGATGACAAATCCCTTCGAACCAGATGGTATTGTCAGAACAGGTGCTGAAATGAGTCTCCTCTTGAGTTCTCGAAAACTCTTCTCACATTCCTCGCTCCAACCGAACTTTGTATCTTTTTGAGTCAGCTGAGTTAGTGGAGTAGCGATCGAGAAAACCCTTCTACGAATCTCCGATAATAACCAGCTAAGCCGAGAAAGCTACGTACTTCGGTCACTGATTTAGGTTTCTCCTAGCTTTGAATAGCTTCAATCTTTACTGGGTCAACAGATATTCCATGACTTGATACTACGTGCCCAAGGAATGCTATTTCCTCAAGCCAGAACTCGCATTTTTTTAACTTGGCATAAAGCGTGTATTCACGAAGCTTTTGGAGTATCAGCCTCAAGTGTTCCTCATGATCTTCACGACTTTTGGAATATATGAGGATGTCATCAATAAAGACGACCACAAAATAATCCAAATATTCCTTGAATACTCGGTTCATCATATCCATGAAGGCAGCAGGAGCATTAGGCAATCCAAAAGATATGACTAGGAATTCGTAATACTCGTACTGAGTTCTAAAAGCCGTCTTTGGAATATCATCGGTTCTAATCTTCAATTGGTGATATCCGTAACAAAGATCAATATTTGAAAAGAATTTGGCTCCTTCCAACTGGTCAAAGTGGCAATGGGTACCTATTTTTGATGGTGACATGATTCAACTCCCGATAATCAATACAAAGTCGCATACTCCCATCTCTTCACGAATAGAACAGGAGCACCCCAAGGAGAAGTACTAAGACAAATAAAGCCAATGTCTAACTATTCCTGCAGTTGAGTCTTTAACTCCTGAAGTTCAATAGGAGCCATTCGATATGGGGCTTTGGAAATGGGTTTTGTACCGGGTTCAAGGTCGATACAAAATTCAATTTCATGCTCTGGGGGTAGGCCAGGAAGTTCTTCAGGGAATACGTCAGGAAATTCATTAACAATAGAAATATTATTCAAAACTGACGTATTTTTATTTAGATCTGTGACATGACCTAAGAAAGCTTGATATCTATTTTTCAATAAACGAATAGCTTTATGGCTTGAGATGATAGTGATTGATTTTAATGGTTTGGTTGCTTGAATTCGTATAATAGGTCGATTAGGAATATGAAACCTAACAACCTTACGAAAATAATCAATTTTTGCATGATGAGTAGTTAACCAATCAATCCCTAGAATTACATCAAATGTAAGTATTTTTAATGCAATAAGATTGGCAGGTAATGTGTGGGTACCAACTTGAA
The DNA here is from genome assembly GCA_020205505.1 of Panax japonicus. Classification (NCBI taxonomy): domain Eukaryota; kingdom Viridiplantae; phylum Streptophyta; class Magnoliopsida; order Apiales; family Araliaceae; genus Panax; species Panax japonicus. The sequence continues at coordinate 29,838,225 of CM035105.1, forward strand.
CCAAATAAGACTTATAAACCGTGGATGTAATGAAGGTTTCTCCCAACGGAGTTTCCATAGATAAGTCAAAGTCTAATTTCTCCGGAGTCAAATTTAATCGTTGAGTGCAAGTAGGAGAAATAAAAGAATGGGTAGAACCGATATCAAATAAAGTGTAGACTTCGCTAGAGTTTATGATAAGCTTACCCGTGATGACCTCATTCGGGTTCCTTACTCTCTGTGAGGTCACAACAAACGCTCTCCCTTGCACTACCGGCTTTGAATTTTTTGGGACAGCCTTTGGTGCCTCCATCCTAGCTGAATTTGTCTTTGGTGAACGACAAAATTGGACTAAGTGACATTCTCTTCCACAATTATAACATGCTTTGGAAGGCATCGCGCAATTTGGACTGATGTGTCCCTCCCCTCCGCATTTGAAGCATATGATAGGTGGTCTTTCTCCTTCCTTAACAACGGGTGTTGGTGCTGACGTCTTTCCATCATTATTGAATCTCCTCTTCTTGAAATGTCCATTCTTATTATTTTGGCCCTGATTACCACCGAAGTGGTTACCATTTCTGGGCTGTTGATTCCCTCCACGCTTGTTGTCACCGCCTCGATGACTGCTTTCACTGGTATTATCATTTTGCCGGCTGCTCTCTTTTGGTTGCGTTGACTCGTTATCGCGCTCCACCAACTGAGCCCTATTTACAACATCTGAATACAAACACAGTTTATGAGAAATAAGATGTTGACGTATTTTTGACTTCAAACCTCTTAAAAACATTCGCGCCATTCTCTTATCATTATCCACCAAGTGGGACGCAAATTGGGATAACTCAGCAAATTTTGCCTCGTATTGCGACACGGTCATATTGTTTTGCTCCAATTTGATAAACTCCACCTCCTTCATGTGACGAATAGTGTAACGCCCCGAAATCCGGTCTATCTTCACACCCGAATTCCGTACGTCACGAGTACATCATTCCTTCTGCATACATCATTATATACTGAAATATAACAACATACACTCTAAAATCCCAGGTTCTGGAAACCTTATAACCTTTCTCATTACAAATAATGATAATTACATTATTCTTTTCATCTTACAAGAGTGACTTTTATCCGCCACCAAGGATACATACAGTTCATTAAACTAGTCTATAGTTTAATTTTTCATCTTTCTATATTACAAGTCTTCACTTGCTCTGCACGCACATTCACATACTGAATGGCATTTCGTCTGGATACCAATCAGCTTGATCTTTACGGGATCCTTAAGTTCTTCTAACATCGTTCGCTGAAAATGTTTTTCATTAAAAGCAAGTGTGAGCATTCAATTGCTCAGCAAGTCATAACAGTTGAATAAACAACTTCAAGAGTTTAAAATTCTTTTCAGACTTCAATAACCGAACAAAGGTTATGAAGCAGCATGAATAATAGGAATAGTCTTGATTCCTATCATCTTAAAACATTAGTTACATGCACTTTGAAATACTTTCATTCTCTACTCTATTTTATTCACATTCTGTCTGGCTAGAATCAATAGCACAGACTTAACAATAACGGTTCATGTATAAACAGAATATTCTTTTATTGAATAGTTCAATCATAGAACAGTTCATCTCACAGAAACACCGAAGTGTTCAAATTGTGGCATAAGGCCTCATACGTTCTACCACCTTGTACATACTTAGCACATATACATATAGATAGAACTTCTCAAGTTCAACATCTGAGAAGTTTTAGAAACTAGCATTCATATAGTATGAATGAAGTTAGGAAACTTGCCTTACACACAGTTACAGCTTACGCTGAACTGCTCATTCCAATCCCTATAACACTTAAGGAAATAACAAATACACCAATTAGTCATATACTTGACTTACGCATTGGTTTACTTAACTTTACTTCTTAAGGTTCGCTTTCTTACAACTAAGTTTACGTGACCAACTTTCTTTACCGCTTTACGGTTTTATGACATACGGAGATGTCTTACTCAAAACGTTCATCATCTTTGATGATTTACATTCTTATCTTCTTCTTATACTTCTCTAAGACTCAGCACACATAGCTTCTCTGCTAGTAGTCCATATGATACTCTGAGTGGTTTCCCACAAACAACCAACAAACAAGTTCCCGTCTCATCTACACTGCCATCACAGTGAGTTAGATCGGTTGCCAGTTTCATATATACCTTCGCTCTCTGAAGGAATTGTTTAGCCCAGCTCCCATATGTCAACCATCAAAGGTTACGATTGTACCACAACCTAAATTTCTCTTAACTTATACGAATTATTAAATTATAATGTTCGTTAAGTTAATTTCTTATTCCTTTTTGGCTTTCTGGCAAGTAATTGCCATACCTCAGGTTTCATTCTTATCCAATTCACATTCGGCTTTCATTAATCTCATTACCGTTCAATACGGCTTTCTTGATACCATTCGTATCTTACTTACTACATTCAAACGCGACTACGATTCATGAGGATCGTTTACGTATTCAATGTTCACGTTGCTCGTCTCTTAATCTCTAATTCAACCTTTGCTAAAGGTGTTAATTGCTTTCAATCGTTATCCATCCCATGAACCCAATGTTCATTATTCTTTCTTAATGTCAAGGCCATACGGTTCGCTGTATGCTAAGACCGATCGTTCATCGCAACAACGTTGTGTTCACAGCGTCTAAACGCTTTACATTCATCTCTCAATGACATGTCATAACATCAAAATGTTATACATTAAAATCGTCAACCAACGTCTAAGGAATCACAACCATAGCAATCCATCACGTTTTTTTATCGCGACTAGGTCCCCGGACATCGGTTCCGTAACCTGCGTCTACATTATTTATCTTTTAATTTCATTTAAATCTTTTCGTTCAACCTTTATTAAAGGTTTAAAACACTTGATTAAGTGTTACATTAATTGAACTACATGTTCATACTTCTTTCTTGCACATCCCCCAAGAATTTGAGCAATTAAAATCTCATTTCTGGGTATTGCCTTGAACTGGCGCTGCGGTGCCATGCCTTTCCTCTCTTTCTCGCCCTGTGGCGCGACCTACGTCTCCTTCTTCCTTGGTCTGGCACTGCGGCACCAATTAACATCACCTCAGGCCCGAGCTCGCGCTGCAGCGCCACTTCTCGGTGCTGCGGCGCCGAGCCAAAGCCCTAGAAAAATTTTCTAAGTCTTTTACAAGCTTGAGACGCTGATTTCGAAATCTCATAACTTGTTTGTTATAACTCAGAACGAGGTCGTTCCAAAGCCATTTTCTTCCTTATTTTACGTACTTCAATTACCCTCAGACAAAACATTGTTCTGAATCCATTAAGATGCCATTCAATTGGCTTAATCTTCGTTCTTCATTCATTTTCACATTTTTAACATTCTTCGTTCGTTCGTCCGTAATTCGGGCATCCAAACTCGGAATTGGTTCATTCTTGAGTCCACGACTCATGTTTTATACATTCTCTTACATTCTTATGAAACCCTACACGTTCGGGTTCATTTACTAACTTTCAAATTTTCGATCTTATTTGATTAAAATTTTCGCCATAACTTCGTTATAGCTTAGTTTTAATTTGTTATTCATGAACATTTCTACCGTTCCTAACCAAGCAATAATCATCTAACTTATACGCGATGGTTTTAAACTTGTCCATCAACAATAATTATACTACGATGGTTTTAATTTTGTCCATCTACAACTTTCTTCGTGTTCTTCGCGTTCTTCGTTCGTTCTTCATTTTAATCGATATTTTGGATTACGATTTCACATTTTCTTGGAATTTGATGTTATAGAACACCATTACTTACTTAACTCACCTACTCGTTCATAATATTCATTCGGATCGCTCAAAATCCTCACGAATCTTATACTTGCTTAAGAAATTTATAAACTAAATTTCTTATTTTTATTTCTTCATTTTCTTACGATTTCAACCATATGAAATCATTCTCAATATCTTTTACTCCTTATTCTCATTAAGTTATATTTTAAACATATTAAACTTAAAGAAAATATTAGAAGAAACTAGGGTTCGAATTACCATTCTTCTTTATTTCTCTTCCGTTATACAAAGCCGACGATTTGCGAGCTTTTCTATTTCTCGATCACTTTTGATCCGAGCATTCATGATCATTCTCTTCCTTCTCCTCTCTCAACCGAGCTCTCTCTCTCTCTCTCTCTCTCAAGTTATAGGATTTTCAAAATCCTAGAAAATGAAAAAATTAGCTTTCTATTTATAGAAAACCAAAGCTAGGGGCAAAATAGTTATTTCGCCCCTAAAGTCACTATTCCCACCTCCTTAACAACTTAGCCACCAAGTTTACTTGGCCACCACCCTTACTTGGTGGCCAAGTGGCCGCCCCTTATGCCTATGGGTCATCCCCATGGGTTGTCCCATTGGTTTTACCCATCCGGTGACTCATCGGTTCGATCCGCTGTTAATTTCTTTGGATCGGGCTTAATCTTTATTCTTCTTGGGCCTAACTTGGGCTTAACTTCACAAATCATTGGGCTTGACATAATCCAAGTCCAATTGGTTTCTACAAAAGTCTATGAACACAAAGTCCATTAAGACTAATCGTATTCTACGCATTCCTTTCTCGTAATCTCGTAATCTCTTCGTATTTAACTCGTACGATATTCGTATTATACGCCGTACTAATCTTCGTAATATATTCGTATAATAACTCATATCATACTCGTATTTTTCACACATTATAACCCTAGTTATTATACGTACTCATTACATTCTCGGAACTCACTTTCCCTAACCCTTAGGTTTTGAGTCCGCAGGCGAAAACTTCATTTTTGCCATAACTGAAATATTATTGAATATTCCATCACGTCTCAAGATTTCACGCAATCAATAACTTCTCGGAATTTCAAAATAAATCTCCGAGCAGAAACGGATGAATAGTGCCTATTTCGTCTTTTTCCCCGAAAATATTTTTTTTCCGGAAAAATTTTATTTTCGTCTTGAAAATTCTTACTCGTTCAATATAGCTTGTAGCCAGAATCCCCCCGATTAATAATCATTCTAGGTTATAAAATGATTAATAAACACATAGCAGAAAATAGTATTAATAAAAATTTATTTTATTAATAACTAATTCTTTAAACCTAAATTCTGGATAATCCAAAATTACGGGTTGTTACATTCTTCCCTCCTTATAAAAATTCCATCCTCGGAATTTCTTAAAACCAAACCCTTACCCGGGTCCTCACATTCTCACTTTCTTCAAAGAATTTCGTCCTCAAAATTTTAGCTTACCCTTCTTCTCAACTTCTCTTCAAAGAAGTTCTTATCTTTCATACATTCTCTACCCTTCATAACTTATCAAGAATCATGAAGCGAAAGGAATAACGAGGAATATAAATATTCCTGTAAAACATTTCATACTTTTGCTGAGGGGTCAAATTGACCATGAACTCTTGCTAGGTTAAACAGCATTTCGCCGTAAACCCTTCTTTCCACGGTAAGTTTACAATCACAAAGAAAGTAAACCACCTCTTTCCATACGTAGGTGATCAACCTATCGTATATCCCCATTTCGGGGTATGTTCTCCTCAGACTTAATACCAAAAATTTTGGATATTTCTTGAAACATTCGTCTAGTCAAATCAATTGACATCGACTACTTCTTTAAATTCTTTTGCAATGCATCAAACGTTTTATGACGTCATGATACCGCACTCATCACAGTACGTTGAGGACTTCGTCAGTTTATGACTTCGTCATTATATATCATACCAAAGCAGGTTGTTAATCTTAAGATCAAATCCAACACCAGGTCTTAATTGCATTAATAACTCCATCCTTTTACCATCTTTACATAAAATGCACTGATGATATAAAATTCATTTTGTTATTTTAAACCAATTTCTGTCTAGCTAAAACAATTAGCATAGACATACCAAGAATAGTTCTTTTAAAATCCATTGGTTCCAAAAGCTGAACCAATTCTTTCATTTTCAAAATGCGCACATCAGCACGATTTCAAGAAATTTTGAAATCTAGCATAACTAGATGACTTGGAATATCTTATTCTCCATCTTCCGTTATTGTCTTACTGCGACAATACTTAATCTTTTCTAGCACCTTCAATGTTAAGTCTACTGAAAATACATCATTTTCAGTCTAAACATTCTTATTTCTTAGTACAGTCCATCAACTTACCACACATTATGAGTTCAGGAACTTTCCGCAATAATATGAGTTTAAGAACATCCAAACAGACCTTAGGCGTCCATTCACTGAGACATTCAAAAACATACCATATTATTATGAGTCACGAACTTACCATAAGTATGAGTTTCAAGAACTCACACCTAATCTTATCGTTCTCTACCTACCAAGTATATACATGAGAAAAGATTCACCTTCTCGTCATATATATCTTGATAGCGCGACCAATTTCAATAATCATCACTGTAATAAACTGAGTGGTTGTTACACCCAGCACAAACCTCTGTCCATACAAAGATTCATACAACTCAGCCATCACATGAGTCCTCAATTGAAATCTTACAACTTCTAACTTTCTCTTTACTTAATACGAATTTTCTTTAATTTGTATACTATCCTTTACAACTCAATCTGAGTTCTTCTTCCCGTACTACTTTGTAGTACCATTCTTTCATAGCATTAGCTATAACAAATGGCATGTGACCCGAGCCGCAACGCCAACTCAGTGCCGCAGCGCGAACCACAGTGTAAATTGTGGCGCCGCAACGCGAGTTAGCTGTAGGTTCTGACAGTTTTTTTTAAGTATACAAATTTTGAAAATAAATGTTATGTGTTAATAATATGAATGTTAAATGATGATTTCAGTAGTATTAAACTATGAATGAGCATGTATCAAGTGTTAACTAGTATTAACATAGTTTGATTATGTGAATGGGTAATTCAACCTACATGATGTATGTATTGTTTATATAGATATACAATGTTGTTAATGACTAACTATGTCAATATGGCATATGTATAGGGTATTGATTCAAGTTGTAAGGTTTAGCTTGTGCTAAAGGCAAGTTTTCTAACTCTAAAACTTCGTTGTACAAGTTTAATTTCGTTGAGCACATTATTGCTTTTAATTCCATTTCAATTATACAAGTTGCTAACTCTACTCTTTCGTGGAGTTAGATTGTTTATTATTAATAAAGCTCTTGTATCTATTGGTTCATGAGGATGCAAGTATTCTACATCTTACATTTTATTATTGAACAAGTTTCTTTAATATGTAACTCGTTAGTTAGCATTCGAGTCACTGTATTCTAGTGATGAGCAACTTTGTCGTATAATTTACTATTTATGATGCATGATTAGTACCCAATCCTCAATAACCTTGAATGTTATGATTATTCCATGCTTATGCTATTAGATTATTCCTAAAGAATGATGTTAATTTACAAATATCAATTCAGTTATGATTATTCCATAGCATACAGTTATTTCTTTTGTAATCAACTAATCCTTAGTTGATTACCGTTGAATTCTAAATTACCCTGTAATGTATCCAAACCAAACTTACTTTGGTGCGGACTTGTATTATAAATACTGAGATGAACAACTCTTTTAATAGAGGTTTACGCTTAGCGTTGAAATGGTTGTGCACAATACATTGTACGAATGGTTTATCCCCCTAAGTACGTGGAGTCCTTATAGTCTTATGTCTGTTAAAGTTAAAGTTGAAAGATTGCTTATAACTGTGGACATGATTCGTGGTCATTAGACCCTCAGTGAATGTTATAATTTTCAGAAAGTTAATAGAATATATTGTTCAGTTCTATTGAGCCTAATATTGGCAATTGATGTAAAAGTTTAAAGATTTATTTATTGTTTTTTCAAGTGGGTCTTTTTTGCTCACTCTTGCCTGTAAAATTTCTTACAACTAAAGTTGAAACGAGTGACGTACCTAGCACCAGTAAGGGAAAAGGAAAGATGAATAAATACTGAAGACTTGTAATAGTTTTGATAGTTTACTTTCAGACTTTGGTTTAAAGATTGTAATGAAGTTTATTTAAATTTCCGCATTTGAATGATTGTTGTTAAAGGTTAGATAACGTGGGAGATTTTTATTTAAATTTATTCGTGTACGTGCAGGTTTTTATTATTCAAATTTATTATAATTGGGTAGTTATAAATGAATGTTTTGATTAAGTGAACACCAAATCTTGAGGAAATGAAGTACCAGGATTTGGGGGTGTCACAGGTTGGTATCAAAGCTTTAGGTTATGAACCTTAGGTGGGGGGAAAAGCCTTAGGAAGTAACCTTTGAAAAGATAATGGAGATAACTCTTATCGAGTTTTAAGAAAGAAGTAATAAAACACTTATGTGTTTATGTGATTTTAAATTATGTACTCGTGAGTGTCGAATAATAATGATTATTAATTAAAACTTTAAAACTTTGTTGTCAGGATGACTAATGTCGGAGAATCCAGTCAGGCTAGGGAGGAGGGACCTCAAATGCCTATAGAGGAGGAGCCTCGCAACATTCAAGTAGTTTGGGAACAACTACTGCCACGGGAGTCAGCCCCGTTGGTCACAGTAGTTGAAGATGATGATGATGATGTGGAGACAGACGAGGAGGATCCCGTTGAGTTACCACAGAAGGATGATGATGATAAGGACGAGGAGGAAAGGATTCCGCTTAACTCGATAGCAGGACGTATATACTATGAGGTGCATAACCGTAATGTGGAACTTCAGGATACAGTTGAGGAGTTGCAAGAGATAGTAGCTGAACAACAGACTGCAATGACACAAAAAGATGGCGAGATCCAGCATCGTGAGAAACGACTGACAAACGTCGAGGAGAAACTAATACAGACTGAAGGAGAAAAAGAACAATTGATCGAGATGGTTGCTGAACTGAAGAACAAGATGAGAGAAGAAGCTGCTAAGAGGGCAAGAGATGAAGATGCATACGAGGAAGCTTATCAACGAACTGGAAGAGTAGTAAAGAACTCACAGGTGAAAAGGATGAAGATGGAAGAGATGGATAAAGTATTTGACACCGCAATTAATCGAGCTCAAGATCGGGTCATGGGAAATATGATTCAGTTCGAGATGCTGCCATCATATGTATTAGATCGCAGGACAATGTTTCGAGTCATGGAGGAAGAACGTGATAGGGCTAAGAAGTATCTTAATAGAACATCATAGTTGTTGTACGATGAGTGAAAGGTTAAATAAATTGTAAATCCCTAGTGTTATGCAACCTATGGGATATGACTGTGATGTTGTCCTGAAACTTTTGTAGTTCAGGAAAGTAATGTAGATTGCAGTAATGCTATTGTTTTATATTTTCCAAAAAAGATTTTTGAATAAATAAAAGTTGTTATTTTATTCAAAGTGTTGTGTTATGTGGTTATTTCTTTTATGGAGGCAAGTTAATTAGAAATACTTAAAGAAGTTGAGTAATAGTCTAATAGATGTTTTATTTTAACAGAAAATGCCTCCCAGACGTGAACCACCTCGACAGAGAAACAATGAGAGAACTACCAATAACGACAATGTTGACGGTAACCCCGTTCAACAACTAGTGACACTACTGACAGGAGCGTTGCAGAATCAACCACAAAACCATGGTACAACGTTTAAGGATTTCAAGGCGGTTAGACCACCTGAATTTCGTGGGTCTATGAATCCAATCGAAGCACAGACCTAGATTATGGAGATAGAAAAAGTGTTCGATGTCGCTAGGGTAGGTGATGATCAGAAGACTGCTTTCGCAACATTCATGTTGAAAGCAGAAACTAGTTATTGGTGGTAGGCCAATAAAACTCGTTAAGGGCCAGGAGTGATGACCTGGGATAGGTTCAAGGAGTTGTTCTTTGAGACCTATTTCCCGGAGAGTTCGAAGAGTCAGCTGAAAGTACAGTTTCTGGAACTAAAACAAGGGACGATGACGGTATCCGAGTATGCCACAAAATTCAATGAATTGGCGAGGTTTGCACCATATCAAGTCAGCCCAGACGAGCGTAAGGCAAAAAGATTTGAACAGGGACTGAAGCCCTAGCTGTACAGTAGGGTTTCCCTGTTCCAGTTGAAGACATTTGCAGCGGTGATGGAGAAAGCAGTACTCGCAAAAGGTGGAGGCGAGGCAGTGACAAAGTTCAATCAGGAACTAAAGAAGAAGAAGAATGAGAATGAGATTAAGAATGGAGGTGGTAGTACTGGAAACAACAACAACAACAACAACTTGAAGAGGAAGTGGAATGGGAACGTGGGTGCTGGAAACCATTAGGGTAACCAGAAAAATAAAAAGTTTGAAGCATGTGCGACTTGTGGGAAATTTCACAAGGGTGCGTACTTGATGGGGAAACAAGTTTGCCTCAATTGTGGCTAGGAGGGTCACATCGCCCCAAATTGCACTCAATCAAAGAAGAATATATGCTTCACGTGCGGATCCAAGGATCACTTTACTCGTGAATGCCCTAAGAAGAGGGAATGAGTGACAACCAGAAGCAATGGAGGTAATAAAGGAAGTACATGAGCCATTGCAGGACCTGCTGCATCAAACAAACCCACAGCCAAAACCTTCAACATGACTATGCAAGATGCTGTGCAATAAAAAGATTTAGTGTCAGGTAATATCCCAATCAATGATATAAATGCTTATGTATTATTCGATTCGGGTGCTACTTGTTCATTTATATCCGATGAATTTGCTAAGAGGTTAGAATTGCCTAGAGAAGAACTAAATTTTCCTTTGAACATAGAAATTACAAATAAGGAGGTAATCCATATTAGATTCGTATACTAGAACTGTAGGGTGAACATTAAGGAAATTATCTTGTGGGTAGATTTGATTTCGATTAGACTCGGGGAATTTGATGTAATTTTGGGGATAGATTGGATGTTCAAATATGGAGCAGTATTCAATTATCACAAGAAGTGTGTAAACCTTATGACTCCGTCAAAAGTAGTATTATGGTAGTAAGTCGCCTAAACAAATGAAATGTTTGATGACTATGCAGGCCAAGAAATCGTTAAGTCAAGGTTATGTGGGCTATTTAGCTTACATAGTCGATACTCAGAAGAAGGGTGGGAAACTAAAGAAATACCGGTAGTGAAAGAATTCAAAGACGTGTTTCCAGAATATTTTCCAGGACTTCCGCCTGACAGAGAAATTGAGTTAGCGTCGGGAAAAGCACCGATATCGAAGGCCCCGTATAGAATGGCTCCGGTGGAAATGAAGGAACTGATGGTACAGTTGCAAGAGTTGCTGGACAAGAAATATATTCAACCAAGCGTATCGCCGTGGGGAGCGCCAATTTTATTCGTTAAGAAGAAGGATGGAACAATGTGTCTTTGCATTGATTATAGAGAGTTAAACAAAGTCACTATTAAGAATAGGTATCTGTTGCCTATAATAGATGACTTGTTTGATCAGTTGAAGGGTGCTAAATATTACTCGAAAATGGATTTGAGAAGTGGGTATCGCCAATTGAAGGTAAGAAAGGAGGATATACCTAGAACGGCATTCAGAACTCGGTACGGACATTACGAGTTTCTGGTAATGTCTTTTGGTTTAACTAATGCCCCTGCTGCATTCATGGATTTGATGAACAGGGTGTTTAAACCATTCTTAGACAAGTTTGTGGTGGTATTTATTGATGACATTCTGGTGTATTCCAAAACTCAAGAAGAACATGAGGAACATTTATGTTTAACATTGGAGACACTAAGAAAAGAAATGTTGTACGCGAAATTCTCTAAGTGCGAATTTTGGCTAGATCATGTACAATTTTTGTGTCATGTGATTGACAAAGATGGGATTTCAGTGGATCCATCAAAAGTGGAAGCTGTGATTAATTGGGAACAACCAAGAACACCATCAGAAGTGAGGAGTTTCTTGGGACTGGCCGGTTACTATAGAAGATTCATTCAAGATTTTTCTAAGATAGCCACTCCGCTAACAAATTTGACAAGGAATGCTGTAAAATTCATTTGGACGGAGAAATGTGAAGATAGTTTCCAAGATTTGAAGAAGAAGCTAAGTGTGGCACATGTGTTGATATTACCAGATAATACAAGAAATTTTGTGGTGTATAGTGATGCCTCACATAAAGGTTTGGGTTGTGTTCTTATGCAGAACAGAAAAGTTATTTCGTATGCATCAAGACAACTAAAGGATTATAAGAAAGGGTATCCAACTCATGATTTGGAATTGGCTGCAGTTATATTTGCTCTGAAGATATGGAGACACTATCTTTATGGAGAGAAATGAGAAATCTACACAAACCCCAAAAGTCTAAAGTATATTTTCACTCAAAAGGATTTAAACATGCGTCAAAGAAGGTGGATGGAATTGATAAAAGATTATGATTGTGAAATCTTTTATCATTCGGGCAAAGTGAATGTGGTGGCAGATGCTTTAAGCAGGAAAGGTCGAGAGAAGTTGATGTTGATAACAACTCAGGAGGAGCTCATTTTAACAATGACAAAACTGGAGTTGGAAATCAAATTTCCAAAAGAATCTGACGAACAACTATTCCATATAGAAGTTGGTCCAACTTTAGTGGACAAAGTGAAGAATGTTCAACTACAAGATGAGGAGTGTGGGAAAATCAAAGAGAATTTGGTTGAGGGAGGTGATGTAAAATACAAGGTCGATACCAAAGGATTACTACAGTTCGAGGGATGAATTTGGGTTCCAGCAGTGCTAGAACTGAAAGATGAAATCTTAACCGAAGCACACAACACAAGATATTTGATTCATCCAGGAAGCACGAAAATGTATCAAGATTTGCGCTGACATTTTTGGTGGCCAAACATGAAAAGGGATGTTGCTGAATGCGTAGCGAAATGCTTAACATGTCAGAGAGTAAAAGCCGAACATCAAAGACACAGCGAATTTCTTCAACTGTTGGAAATACCAGAATGGAAGTGGGAACACATCACGATGGATTTTGTGGTGGGGCTTCCAACTGCTCAGAGATGATGCGATGCAATTTGGATGATAGTGGACAGATTTATGAAATCAACGCACTTTCTACCAATAAAGATTAGATCCAATCTTGATCAGTTGGCAAGATTGTACATTAAAGATATCGTTTTGAGGCATGGAGTGACAATATCAATTGTGTCTGATAGAGATCCGCGATTCACGTCGAATTTCTGGAAGAGACTACAAGAATGCATGGGGACACAGTTGCGAATGAGTACGACTTATCATCCACAAACAGATGGCCAAAACGAATGAATAATTCAGACACTGGAAGATATGCTGAGAGCATGTGTCATAGACTTTAAAGGAAGCTAGAAAGAACAATTACTGTTGGTGGAATTTGCTTACAACAACAGTTATTACGCGAGCATCGGCATGCCACCTTACAAGGCATTGTACGGCAGAAAGTGCAGAACTCCACTGTGCTGGGATGAAGTCGATGAATGCCAACTGTTAGGACCAGAACTGGTGCAACAAACTGCTGACGTTGTCAAACTCATCAGGACAAGATTAGTAGCAGCCCAAGACAGACAGAAAAAGTATGTTGATCAACACAGACAATATCTTGCATTCGAAATAGGAACTTTTGTATTCCTAAAAGTTCCTCCTTGGAAGGGGAAAATTCGTTTCGGTAAAAAGGGAAAGCTAAGCCCGAGGTTTATTGGACCCTTTGAAGTTCTGCGAAGAGTGGGATAAGTGGGTTACGAGGTAGCTCTACCTTCAGAGTTGGAGAACATTCATAATGTTTTTCATATTTCGGTATTACGACCATATAAACCCGAGTTCAAACATGTGATCGAGTACGAGCCGTTGCAGTTCGAGAAAGATTTGTCTTATAAAGAGGTTCCTATCCAGATAGTCGGCAGGAAAGAACAAGTGCTTAGGAATAAAGTGATACCTTCTGTGAAGGTGATATGGAGGAACCACAACGCTGAAGAAGCTACGTGGGAACTCGAAGAGAAAATGTTGAAAGAATACCCTGAGTTATTTATTTAATATATGTCTTCGATTCTGGGGACAAAATCTTTATAAGTATGGAAGAATGTAACGAATGATTTGTTTGAGTTATGATTCTGAGGACAGAATCCTTGTAAGGAGAGAATGATGTAACATTCCAGAATTTTAAAGTGTAATATTAAATATTTATTAATTTATATAAGTATTTAATGGATAAGTTTATTGTTGAATAAACAATTTTTCAATTTGAGTTGATGTGGTTTAGTTAATTATTTGTGAATAAATAATTAAATATTAAATATTAAATATTAAATATTTATTTATAATATTAAATATTTATTGAATTATATAAGTATTTAATGGATATGTTTATTGTTGAATAAATATTTGTTCAATTTGAGTTGATGTGGTTTAGTTAATTATTTGTTGAATAAATAATTAAGGAGCTAAGAAAATTAATTATTACGAGATTATTTACCAATTTAATTTAATAAGTAAGCTAGAGACCTTATAATGATTTAAATAAATTATAATATTTTAAATGGAAAATTATAATTTAAAATGATAGTTGGTTGAATAAAATTATAATTATAAAGGAAATTAAAATTATAAGATAATGATTTATGTGTGAAAGTAATTTAATAGATTAGTATTTGAATTAATTAAATTGATTATTTAATTTAATAGAAGTGTGACAAATAACCTTGCTATAAAGGAGTTATTAAAATAAATTAGGGGAGTTTAATTCAGTTTTGCAAAACAAGGCCTAATGCCTATTAAGTCTTTTATATAATTGTGTTTTACCAAACAAGGCATAAGGATTAATTAGTTATATTTTTAGTGGTTAGCCAAACAAGCCTTATGGCTTTTGATTTTCAAAACTCAAATAACTGATATCAGTTATAAGTTTTATATTTATGTCATATAATAAATATATATTATATCTTATACGTTATATCATATGACGTAAGAATAGAGGAGAGAGGTTAGAGAGAAGAAAAGAAAAACTCAGAGGAAGAAGAAGAGAAGAAGAATAGAATAGAGGATGAAAGGCTAGAGATTTAAGAAGAAAAAGCTTGATAATCAAAAGGATAATCTAACTCTAGGATATCAGCTTCTTAATCAAAGGTAGGAGCTCAATATAATTCTTTAAAAGTTTAGTTTTTCTCTTCCCAAAAAGTCTCTGTAAAATATTTGTAAAAGAGGAATTGTTGATATGTATATAGTTTAGTATAATAATTGTTTGTAAAAGGTTGTTTCGTGAATTTGTACGTGATTATAGAGAAATTAAGTCATGTATGTATGTAAATTGTGAAGAAAATATATTACAGTGTTTACATGAAAATATATATATGAACATGGCTTAGTTTAAAATAGAAATTAAGGTTTTATTAGTTGTTAAATTGTTAAATTGATTATGGAAATTGATAGAGTATGTATAACCATAACTATGATGTTTTGAAATTTCTGTTTTGATTGAAAAACAAAATCACAGAGTTGATTTTCATAAAAAATGTCAACAATGGAGTTTTTGCCAAAAATGTTAAAATTGGGTGTTATAACTTTGATGTTTGTGTTATTTTATGAGTATAAACATGTTAGAAGTCCTCACAATATGTTTATATGAAGTCTATATGTGTATTACATGTTAATCAGTCTATTAGATTCGAGCTTTTAGGCCAATTTGGCTTTTGTTCATATTATTGCCGAGCTTGGTCGCCGAATTCTGGAGTCTAGCGCCGCAGTGCGGCCCAGCAGTACAAATCTGGCGCCGCAACGCCGGCGCCACGCCGCAGCACAAACAAATGGTCTGTGACCCGAGCCGTAGCGCCAACTCAGCGCCGCAGCGCGAACCACAGTGTAAATTGTGGCGCCGCAGCGCGAGTTAGCAGTAGGTTCTGGCAGTTTTGTTTAAGTATACAAATTTTGAAAATAAATGTTATGTGTTGATAATATGAACATTAAATGATGATTTCAGTAGTATTAAACTATGAATGAGCATATATCAAGTGTTAACTAGTATTAACATAGTTTGATTATGTGACTGGATAATTCAACCTACATGATGTATGTATTGTTTATATAGATATACAATGTTGGTAATGATTAAATATGTCAATATGGCATATGTATAGAGTATTGATTCAAGTTGTAAGATTTAGCTTGTGCTAAAGGCAAGTTTTCTAACTCTAAAACTTCGTTGTACAAGTTTAATTTCATTGAGCAAATTATTGCTTTTAATTCCATTTCAATTATACAAGTTGTTAACTCTACACATTCCTGGAGTTAGATTGTTTATTATTGATAAAGCTCTTGTATCTATTGGTTCATGAGGATGCGAGTATTCTACATCTTACATTTTATTATTGAACAAGTTTCTTTAATATGTAACTCGTTAGTTAGCATTCGAGTCACTGTATTCTAGTGATGAGCAACTTTGTCGTTCAATTTACTATTCATGATGCATGTTTAGTACCCAATCCTCAATAACCTTGAATGTTATGATTATTAATTGCTTATACTATTAGATTATTCCTAAAGCATGATGTTAATTTACAAATATCAATTCAGTTATGATTATTCCATAGCATACAGTTATTTCTTTTGTAATCAACTAATCCTTAGTTGATTACCCTTGAATTCTAAATTATCCTGTATTGTATCCGAACCAAACTTACTTTGGTGCGGACTTGTATTCTAAATACTGAGATGACCAACTCTTTTAATAGATGTTTATGCTTAGCGTTCAAATGGTTGTGCACAAGACATTGTACGAAGGGTTGAACCCCTAAGTACGTGGAGTCCTTATAGTATTATGACTGTTAAAGTTAAAGTTGAAAGATTGCTTATAACTTTGGACATGATTCGTGGTTATTAGACCCTCAGTGAATGTTATAATTTTCAGAAAGTTAATAGAATATATTGTTCAGTTCTATTGAGCCTAATATTGGCAATTGATTTAAAAGTTTAAAGATTTATTTATTATTATTTCAAGTGGGCCTTGTTTGCTCACTCTTGCCTGTAAACTTTCTTACAGCTAAAGTTGAAACGGGTGACGTACCTAGCACCAGTAAGGGAAAAGGAAAGATGAATAAATACTGAAGACTTGTAATAGTTTTGATAGTTTACTTTCAGACTTTGGTTTAAAGATTGTAATGAAGTTTATTTAAATTTTCGCATTTGAATGATTGTTGTTAAAGGTTAGATAACCTGGGAGATTTTTATTTAAATTTATTCCTGTATGGCCAGGTTTTTATTATTCAATTTTATTATAATTGGGTAGTTATAAATGAATGTTCTGATTAAGTGAACACCAAATATTGAGGAAATGAAGTACCAGGATTTGGGGGTGTCATAGTGGCACTTTCATTTGATTATAGGAATCATTGAAAGATGTGAAATCACTATAGAGATAGTGAACTCTCAAGAACAACATTACATATCCATTAACTAAAGCTTATCCAACAGCAGAATAATCGTCACTTAGAGAAGAAGGGTATGGGATACCATGGCGATTGGCTTTAGTGCAAGTGAGAGATTGAAAGTAGTATGCACACAAGCCAATCATGTTTGATGATAAAACATATACTTTGTAACAATCTTATTCATTTATTAATAAAATGTATTAATTTATTAAAGGCTTTTAATTATCTACATGATGCTATTTTATAATATGTGATAAACCCAAAGTTTTAAGCAATGCTTTTAGAATAATGATTATGATCATTCTAATGAGATCTAAATTCTTAGAAAGCTTAAAACTAAAATAGTTCCCAATCGTTAGATTACTAAATTGGAGATTAGTGAATCTGGATAGATTGGTACATACGTTGCTTGCTCATTGGATGAGGATAATTGATCTCATGATCATTTGTGTGGAGACACTAAAGCAAGTATGTAGGTGCTTATTAGAGAATAAGTTCAATGAACGTGGCTCGCTAAGGAATACCTAATGGAGTTTTACTTGCCTGTCAATAGGAATTCATGTCAAGTAGTACAAGTGATCCTTGGACTTGAGATCATCATAGTATCTTGTGTATGATGAGTTATACTTTGACTTATTTCTTAAGACCCTTAGGGTATATCAAAGGGTATGCTTGGGTATAATAAGTTGTACATGAAGATAATGTATGATCAATAAAGAATCTACCACTTCTAGTAAAAGAGGAGAATTATCCTATGTGATTCGATAAATGACAACCCAGTAGTCATTGGACAAGGCAAAATGAAATTAGAAAGGAGTTTCTAATTTGCATTATTTGGAGTTATGCATTTAAGAGTCAAAATACATATAATTAAATAAAATAAGACTTGACAATAATTCCATGTCTTATATTTAATTGGGACATTGTATGGTGGAAGGATTGAATTGTACGGTAACTATTTACTCAAATGTTCTTTTATGATTAATGTTGAAATCTATATTATCTGGTAAGTCATTGATCGCTAGGGAGACTTATCCCTATTGTAGAATAAATATTATTTATTTAAATAAATTAATAATTTAATTTATTTATTTAAATAAGATTAGAATTATTCTAATTGATTTATCCACAACCGGTTTAATATGAAGAACCTAAAAGGTCACACCATAAAAGGAAGAATAATTATTTAAGAAGTTAATGCCATAATCGTAATAATAAGTTAAGTATATTTAATTTAATCTATGGTGATAGAATAAATTAAATAGCTTAATATTCATTATTTAATATTTTGGAAATATTAAATATAAATTAATAAGAGGAGTCTTATTATTATTATTATTACTATTATCATTATTTAATTCCTAAAGGAGTTTGGGAATTAATTAATAAAAGTACTCTCATATATTCCTAATAAGATTAGGAGGTTAAATTAATTAAAAGAGTTTAATTAATTATCCCTAATAAGATTAGGGAGATTAATTAATTAAAAGAATTTAATTAATTAAATAATACCCTATTTTCTAATTAGATTAGAAGGGTTAACTGATATCTTTATAAGAAGAGTCTTATATCAGATATCAATATACGTAATTCCAAGAGTTGGGAGAGTACGCTCTTTTTCTATGAGAGATAGAAAAATTAGGGTTTAGCCAACAACCCATCTTCTTGAATCTTTCTTCTTCCTTGGTGGATTACCTCTATAGGACAAACACTTGGGTGGCTAACATTGATCAAAGGAAGGAACCAAATGGTATGATTGGAGGTGAACTTGTACCTGAGGAAGCTCGAATCTTCAATGGTATGATTTTTATTCTTTATCTTTTCGTTTAATTAATAATTGTGCATAATGGATGATCCGGGTATATGGTTTGCAAAATTTTAAAACTCTGATTTTTCACGTTTCCGCTTTATTTGTGCAATTTGATTGCGTTCATAAATATTACAAACCTAACAGTGTATGCCCGGACTACGGTCTGTGGTTTCATTTCAATGTATATATATATATATATATATATACATGGACTAACAATATTGAGTTATGCCTCGATTGAGTTTAAACTTATGTCTGGAGCATTTACTTGCTTTCGTATATATATACTTATATATATATATATATATATATATATATATATATATATATATATATATATATGAACTGTGTGTCGAACTATGTTCTATGAGCTTGGATTTTACATCCGGAGCATTTATTGCTTTAATATATATATATATATATATATATATATATATATATATATATATACACACACACACACACACACACACACTTATATATATCATTTATTGTCAAACTCTGTTCGATGAGCCTGAATTTTACATCCAATGTGTTTACCGCTTATATATATATATATATATATATATATATATATATATATATATATATATATATATATATATTTACGTTTTCGTCCCGCCTGGAGCTTACTTCGTGGCGGTTGATTGCTTTTACAGCTTTATTTATATTTTTGATCCCCCCATGGAGGTGCTTCGTGGTGGCTGATCATGTCTGTATATATATATATATTCGTAGCTTATATATATATATAACTGCTTACTGATTTCATATCAATTGCGGCATCATGTGAGCCTAAGAATCATGTGATCACATATTTAGTCTACTGAATCTAGATTCAGTTCCCGTGATGGACATTTTCAGTTGTAAGCAGCTTGTAAATTTATTCACGGTGTCTGGATTTCCTCAGATGGTTTTCATGCCCACGAGGAGTTCGGCACTGCTTTGTACATTATTTTCTCTAAGATGTTTCGCATCTCGAAAATTAAAAGCAATTAAGCGGAACACTTAATAAAAAAATGGAAGTGTAAAAGGTCTCAATTACTATTGAGCACAAGGGTCTGCAAAACCTTTTTCTTACAAAACATCACTTCTATATCTTTTTTAAAACTGAATTTTTACACAAATTAAAACCATGTGTATATAGGTGCGAACGAGGCCTCGCACTACTTTCATATAAATAGCACATTGACCCACCCACACATTCATATAACAGTTTCTTGTAATGTGGCTGTCACCGTGGTAACACGGATGTCGGGGGGTGCCTAACACCTTCCCTCCGCATAATCAAGCCCCAGGACCCTAATGAATCTCGATTTCACAGACCGGTTTAGCAGTGTCACATCATTACGTCAATGTCCAAACCTTTTCTTGGTTGTGTTGGTACAACCATATAAAAAACCAACTGGCGACTCTTACAGTCCAATCGTCGACATAAAAATGTCAGACCTTTTCATAACTTGTTTTTTCAAATAAATCTCACCTAACATGAGAACACCAAAGAACAAAAACAGAAAGGGACAAATAAAAATCCCGACGTCGACATGTGGCGACTCTGCTGGGGACACACGTAAGAGGGATAAAGCCGCTATTATAATCTTTTCAAAACTGTTATATGCTTGTGTGTGGATGTTGCATTTATATTTATGATGAATGTGTACGAATGCATATATTTTTCTGCGCTTAATGCTTTACACTATATCTGCTTGTGATATTTGTGCTTCACACATGTCATTATTTTTATAAAAGGTGAGACACATTATATGTGAATGTATGTTGTGTGGTTCCTCCCTCAGGAGGCTATCCTATCGGTGTTTGATTACTTGAATCGTAGGAAGAGTAATTCCAACGAGGCTCAGGAAAGGCACCACCCAAATTCGCTCTAGTTGAAAAATTGGATTAACTTCCCGTCGAGTAAATTACGATGATTTGGGAACTTTCATGCCAAAAAGCCACGAGAGTAACCAAAGATAGGTCAACCTCTGATAAACCGAATGCGAAGGAAAGGCTATTCATGCTTTTTCATTTCAAATTACTCGTAAAGTCAATTACTTATAATTTCATTCCATATTCATCTCCATGTAATGAGAAATATGAAGAGATATGTATACATACATATTTAAATTAACATGCTATCTTGTATTACAAATAACTAACATCCGCCTTGAAGGATAATATTCCTAGGATGGATACATCACATATCATGTAAACATTTACACATTCCCTAAAGACTAAACTATGCAAGTCTTTTGCAGGGAAACAATCAAACCAATTACCCGGTCAAAATCCAAAAAGGCCACGAGCCTACAGCCAACTATGTCTTCATCTGACCAGACTAATCTTAGTCTTGTCTCCCGCGAAGAATTTGACGGATTAAGTAAAAAGATTACAATTTTGGATTTTCTGCTTAAAGAATTTCATCAGTCTACTCAGGACCCAAAAATGCCCACACATCCAGAATCCTCAGCACAGGGAGGAATCCGAGTTTCAGATAAAAAAAATTAAAAATTTCAGTTGATTACCATAGACAAAAACCCTGAAAACACCCATCTCAAAGAAGATCCAAACACCGGTGATATCAGGAAAAAGGTCCTTCAAATGAAAGAAACTCTTCGTTCTATCAAAGGAATTGGAGCACAAGGAAGTGTCTCATATGTTGACCTTTGTATATTTCCTGGTGTTCATTATCCAAAGAAGTTCAAAACTCCTGACTTCAAAAAGTACGGCGGGTTAGGAGATCCTTACACACATTTGAAGGTTTTCATTGGAGAACTTGGATCTAATGCAGAGGACGAGAAGCATAGAATGCAGTTGTTCCAGAAAAGTCTGACTGGAGAAGCCTTTTCTTGGTATACCAGATTAGACAACTCAAAGATCCATAGCTGGGAGGAGCTAGCTCACGCCTTCCTCACCCAATAAAGCTTCTAGTTTCAGATGGCTCCTGACCGGTACCAGATTACCAAGGATAAGAAATAGTCCAATGAGTCTTTCAGAGAGTATGCTCAAAGGTGGAGGCGCCTTGCTGCTCAAGTTATTCCTTCTATGACAGAGTCATAAATGGTCATGACCTTCGTAAACATACAAGAAGCTCCTTTCTATAAAAGAGTCTTAGTTGGCATTGGTAAACCATTTTCTGAAATGATTAAACACGGGGAGATGGCTGAGATGGGATTGAAGTCAGGAAAAATTCAAGACCTAGCTTCCCTTAAAGTTGTTGCTGAACACATCCAGTCCGGAACTTATGGAAATAATCCCCAAAGGGTCCATAAAAAGAAAAAGGAGGATGTTTCCTTTATACTACAAGGCCAGAAAGGAAATCAGAATATGCCTTTCTAAAAGAGAAATTACACTTCTTTTCAAGCACAGTCTTCAAACCCTCCATTGCAAAAAGGTGGAGAAGTCAAACGCCCTCGAGTGTTCAAACCTTTAGGGGACTCACTCGAGAACATTCTTACTCTTCTGACGACTCAGAAGAAAATCACGCATCCTCTTCCACCAGCCAACCCTAATGGGAGGGGTTTCAATGCTGCTAAGAAATGTGTTTACCATGTCAGAGCACATGTGACGCCCCCAATTTCAGGTGCTTGAAACCCGAATTCAGTGCTTCACGATACCATTTCTTTGAGTGGAATAATAATAATAATGTCATAAATATCAAACTTAATTTATATATCATAGTTGTCTAAATCCCAAGTACGTGACATTTAAAATATTTCATTACATGATAGATAATAAATATCATCATCTTATTTAAGTCTAGCTATTACATAAGATAACATAAACTTATTCTGCTAGCTTTCCTTTCCCTTTGTTCTTGCACTACTACTAAATAATAAATAGATAACGCGAAAAAAACGTTTTAGTTTCAATCAGAAAAACGTCGTGGTTAAGGGTGTTATCTATTTGACACCTTTACACAACGTTTTTAAAATGTTGTAGTTAGACACCTTATACAACATTTTTTAAGAAAAAAATGTTGTAGATTTATTTTCCATAAATTAGTAGATGCTTGAAATGTTGTAGAAGTAATGATTCCACAACGTTTTCTAATTAAAAATGTTGTAGTTTAATATATCAGACAACGTTTAGGCACATTTACACAATGTTTTTTAAAATGTTGTAGATTAACTTGAAAAAAAAAAGAAAAAAAGTTGTGGTTCACCTATATTACCAGTGCACCTGCAATCTACTAATGTCATGATATATAACAAAAAAATGTCTAAATTCTCATTTAAATTTACAGGCAAAATGTATCAACCATTCAAAATACATTCCAATAATACCATTCGTTTACAGTTTTAAATTACTACATCCACAAAATATATACCAAACTATCCATATATACATCTCAAATTCACTTTTCAATATAAATTACTACTATATTGAATTGTGAATTTGATTACTTTCCACAAAATAAACCAAACTAGTTGTTTTTAAAGATTTATTAAACTTCCCCCATGGGCAATGAGGCGAGCACCAACAAATTCTCCAATAAGAGCAGTAAGATTTGGAGCAATGGTGTTCATCGTGCTCTTTAAATAATCATAAAGTTGAGCTCTGGACTCTGAAAGAGATAGAACTTGATCACAAAGGTTTTTTAAATTGAATGCCAAAAACCATAATAACTTGGGCAACCATTATATATCTGATTATTAGCATATAATTAATTGGAATCCCCCTGCAGTGACTGTGATGCCCACATTATAACTAAAATAGACAATTTAGAAATCACTAAAAGCCATCAACACAATGATAAATAACAATAATAACGTTAATTGCCTCACTGTAACATTTCACCTTAATACTATGTGAAACTCTTTCCAACAACTTTTGTGCCACTAGAGGGATCTACATATGTTGTCAAATGCAGATCATAGATCATGCATTTGCTAGTATTAGTGCAGATCTGACAACATATGACAACATATGTTGTCAAATGCATTTGCTAGTATCTGCATGATCTGACAACATGATATTAATGTAGTTATCGAGAAACGTTTGCTAAACATTTGATAGTGCAGTGATTGACAACATTTACTAATATCATGTTGCATTTGCTACTAACAACATATGCATGATCTGACAATATTTGACAACATATGTAGATCTGTATTTGACAACATATGCAGGTCATATATTAGTGCAGTTATCGAGAAACGTAATGATAGGTGATGACAGATTGACCGCCACGAATTTGACTCCTATTTGGTTTATGCAAAGTGACTACATGGATTAATAATTACATTAAATGGCTTCCATACAAATCAAATCACACGGTTTTAGCAGCTTGGTTTCACGCGGCAAGAAGAGTCCAGACGCGGCAAGGATTGTTGGATTTTAAATTCTATTGTAATTAGGATTTGTTTTTTTCTTTTAATTAGAATTCTTTTTCAAATTGACTTCTATTAGGGTTATAGTTTATTCCTATTAGGATTTGGATTGTTTTGAGTAGTATAAATAGAGGTCCAAGTTATGTAATCGAACACATTATACATTATTTTTTTATTCAATATAATTGAGAGTTTATTCTCTACTTTTGGTTCTTTGAAGAATTCCTAAGAAATTAGTAGTTTCTTAGTTTTTTTCTTTGAGATTCAATTGGACTTATCATACAACAATTCATAGTTGTGTGTGGCGTCTTCTACCGCATCAATCGTCGATTGTACCGAGATTACCGCTTCAATATAAGCGAGGGGTCAAGGTGTCGTTGGTGTCCATTCAACGCAGATTTCCGAACGCGAGCAATTGTACCAAGATTACCGTCTACATATAGGCGAGGGGTTAAGGTGTTGCAAGCAATTCACCCAACAATTGTGCTAGAAACGATCGGGGCGGCGACCACCTCACGCAAGCGTGCCGTGGAGTCTATCATTTGGTATCAAAGCCAAGCCTTCTTCTAGCGAGTTACCTATCTTTAATTTTCTGCCAAAATTTATATTGCAAAAAAAAATCGTGAGTAAAAAAAAAAAAAAAAGAGGAAATAGAAAAAAAAAGGAAAAATATATCATATTTTATTTGTGCTAACCAAACTTGTAGCACACCATCAAATCATCAAATTCCAAAGAAGAGTTCATACCGTTCCATCATCATCAATTCTGAAGCGAAACTACAATTGACAAATCTGAGGCATACAAGAGAAGTACAAGGCAATCGATCGGTGATTTTGTGGTATCCTGATAGTCACACCATCTATCTTTTGTGATAAGTAATTTTTGAATTGATTAGTAAAACCAAGAATTTTACTAGGGGAAATTCAAAAAGAACCTATTAGAGAGAATATTGAGGTAAAAGGCTTAGTGGTGAGATTAATTGAGGGTAAAAGCCAATTTATTAAGAGTATACACGTGTGAACCATTGATTCGAGCGAAAACACGTAAGGGAGTGTGTGAGGAAAATTTTTATCTACTAACATTTGTGTTTGCAGCAAACATGTATAGCTACAATTATGAAAGTTCTTATGGGTCGCAAAGGAATACTTTCCAAGGCAATATTGATACAGAGGCATATATGAAATGGGAGAGAAAAATGGAGCGAGAATTTGACTATCATGATTACTCCGAGAGGAGGAAGGTCAGACGGGCAATTCAAGAGTTCTCCGATCATACAATTATATGGTGGCGGATTATCAAACAAAAACATGGGGAGCGTCCGTTCGAGACATGGGCAGAATAAAAAACAACA
Organism: Panax japonicus; assembly: GCA_020205505.1. Lineage (NCBI taxonomy): Eukaryota > Viridiplantae > Streptophyta > Magnoliopsida > Apiales > Araliaceae > Panax > Panax japonicus. The sequence goes on from CM035105.1 coordinate 29,864,044, forward strand.
ATGAGAAAGCGATTTGCTCCAGTACAGCGTGACAGGAGGGAGAAATATACATCTAAAAAATTTGTAGAGCAACCTTCAAGGCGATCTACATTAGAAGATGATAAGAGGGTTCACAGACATGTAAACAAATAGGATTCACATTGGAGACAACTCCAAGACACTCTTAAGGCATCCAAGAACTTAAGAGAAGACAGCAATGAGAGTTTTAGGGAGGTGGAAGAAATTATAGAATATGCAGTCCAAGGAGAGTTATTGGGTTCGAGTGTTCAAGATGAAATCCATGATCTAAAGCAAGATGGTGAACATCCGAAAGAAAGTAATCAAGAAGATGAGTTCGTACAAGGAAATACATGTGGAAAAGATCAACAAAAAGAAACTGTTCAAATGATTGATAGTGAGAAAAGAAAATTTAAAAAGAATGAGAGAGAAAAGAAAAGGGAGAATGAAAATAAACGAGAGGGTGAGCATAAAGAAGAGAGAGAAGAAATATGTGACTATGAAAAGGAAAGTGAGTTATATTTTGAAAAGCCAATGACTGTACATTCGTACAAGACGGCGCTTTTGAATACTAACCCTAATGATTCTTCTTTGTCTAGTTTTGTTTTGTCTCTTGTACAGGTTATTGATGAAATACCCCGTACTATCATTCCGTACCGATCAACTGATAGTATTCCCGAGGAGACGACGGAGTTACCAAGGCGGGTTGGAGAGTTGGTGAAAGTGGGTATCGTGAGAAAAGACATGAGTTCATGTGTTGATTATGAGATCATAGTATCTAAGGAGGATGAGACAACGAGTTTGTTCGTCGATTTTGAATTGGTAAACAAGTATCGTTATTCTTTTCCTTGTTTAGATAATATGCTTGATAAATTGCATCGTACTTGTGTTTTATCTATATGTGATAATGATACAATGCCTAATCAATTTAGCACGAGAGATTGTGATAAATGGAAAATGGTTTTAACATGTGAGTTATATAGGCGGTTAGTTATTTCTGCTAGATTAACTGATGCATCTAGTGTTTTCATGAGTTATTTAAAACATGTTTTGCATGCTTCCGTTAGAAAATTTGTTGTTAACTATTTTGATGGTAGAATCATTTTTATCATAAACTATGGTGGATATTTGATATTTGTTGAGTTAGTTTATGATCATGATATGTTTTTTCGTTCTCGTCGTTATTACTTGCATAAAATTCGTTCTAGATTATCTTATCCATAGGTTGAGTTAGGTTTTCATGCTAGTCAATCTTTACTTGAGATGTCGATAGTTGACAATGATAGTAATCATGTTGTTTTGTTGGAGCAATCTTCATTGCATGATTTGCTATCATATGGTTTTGATTCAAGAAGTGTTTATCATCAAGATGGTTTGCGAGATAAGTTATTTGCATGTTTAGTTAGTTCACTTAGATTAGCTAAGGCATTGCATACTTCCATGGAATTGTTGAATTATATTTTGCATTCTTTCATGGAAAAATTTGTTATTCTCTATTTTGATGATATTTCAATTTTTGTCAACACTTTGGGAAATTCTTTAGCATGTGCTGAGTTTTTTTGTGATCATCGTCGATATGCTATTGAATTTTCAACTTATGATTGTTTTACTCCGTTGATAATATTATTTGTTCTTTATTGTGTTAAAGTCAATGGAAAGAGGGAGGTTGGTTGTGTTTTGCAGATTCGTGATAGGATCATATTCATCGAGGGAAGCATGAATCGTGCAGTTCATTCCGTTCAATGCATAAGACATCTACAGGGAAGTGTTTTGAATATTGTCTTAGTAGAGTATGCATATGATTTTGGTATATTTAATTTTTTTGTGATTAGACAAAAGAAACTTATTAATTTGTTTTGTTTCGTGTTTAATCCAGGAATTCAAGAGAGTTTGCGTGAGCAGCATGACGAATTTCAAGTATTGATATTTGACCCAGGATCATTGGCGTGGATATGTTTGAAAATGATCGAGATCATAAGATTTCCGTTTGATCCGGGAATTCGTCATTGGGAGAATCTATCACATGAAGAGTTTTTCATTTTAATATTTGATCCAGGAGGAGTTGGAACTTTTCAATTTCTTGCTTGTGTTGCTGATATTGCTTATTCATTTAAATTACCAGATGAGACTTATGGTTATGTTTTGTTTGGTGATTCTAACTTTGATTGTTTTGATGTAGGATCATATTTGTGGACAAATCCTTTTCAAGGGGAGTGGATGCTAGATTTGAGGACAAATCCTTTTGAAGAGGAGGGGAATGATGACAGATTGACCGCCACGAATTTGACTCCTATTTGGTTTATGCAAAGTGACTACATGGATTAATAATTACATTAAATGGCTTCCATGCAAATCAAATCACACGGTTTTAGCAGCTTGGTTTCACGCGGCAAGAAGAGTCCAGACGCGGCAAGGATTGTTGGATTTTAAATTCTATTGTAATTAGGATTTGTTTTTTTCTTTTAATTAGAATTCTTTTTCAAATTGACTTCTATTAGGGTTATAGTTTATTCCTATTAGGATTTGGATTGTTTTGAGTAGTATAAATAGAGGTCCGAGTTATGTAATCGAACACATTATACATTATTTTTTTATTCAATATAATTGAGAGTTTATTCTCTACTTTTGGTTCTTTGAAGAATTCCTAAGAAATTAGTAGTTTCTTAGTTTTTTTCTTTGAGATTCAATTGGACTTATCATACAACAATTCATAGTTGTGTGTGGCGTCTTCTACCGCATCAATCGTCGATTGTACCGAGATTACCGCTTCAATATAAGCGAGGGGTCAAGGTGTCGTTGGTGTCCATTCAACGCAGATTTCTGAACGCGAGCAATTGTACCAAGATTACCGTCTACATATAGGCGAGGGGTTAAGGTGTTGCAAGCAATTCACCCAACAACTGTGCTAGAAACGATCGGGGCGGCGACCACCTCACGCAAGCGTGCCGTGGAGTCTATCAATAGGGGTCTCAAAAAATTGTATAGATAATATGCAGAATTAGAAGAGGTACCTGTCACAAGATGGAAATTATGTTGAGATATGTGATTACTTATAACACGAATGAGTTGAGTATTTCCTATACTAAGATGAAGAACATGTAAATGCACAAAAATATACTTTTAGGAGCGAAGTAGCCCCCCTCATTTATTTGTTCCAGTGGACAAAAGGATGATAAATTGTAATGCTTGTGCTCCTGAATATTCCTGTATTAAGTTGATAGATATTGTTAGTGTTTTCTGTTGAAATTTGTTGATGAATGCATTATGTAGGTAGGTAAAAGAAGGGGTTAGGCTTAGGCTACCTGAGCGCTGATTCCAAAAATGAGGCCAATAGTCTCGAGCCAGGCACAACACCATGAGGCAAATGGTCCCCATGTTGGTCCAACAAAATGTGCAGCCTAGAAATAAAGGGAGCCAGTTGCCTGGTTGTTGAAAATATTAACTGTTAACGCCAAGTTTAGTCTGCGCGTCCAATCACAGAATCCACGCGTTGAAACCTGCACAATAACAGATCACATAGAAGCTTGACGGCCATGCCGCCGGGGGATAGCTCCGGTGTGAGAATAAGTACAGGTCGTTCACAAGGTTTAACAATGGAGGCTTAAGTGTTTAGTGCTCAAAGATGTATTACCTCTTAATTGTAACCTTGGCCTGATATTTATAGTACTCTCACTGCCTTAGCCTCCTTCTCCGAGTTGGAATAGGACTCCTAAATATGGTAGTTACCCATATTTGGGTCCAACATAATCTCCTTAAAAGGTGTAAGTGGAATCCATTTCCAACACTACCTTTGGAGTTGCCTTGTTTGACATATGATTAGGGTTAGGACCCTTAACCACATAGACCCCTTATCACGCCCAACTCTGCATGTGGGCCGCTCGACTGCATAGGCCCAACCCATCAAGCATCATAAACACCAGTCTGGGCCTCGGTCCTGAGGACGCGAAGACCCGAACCCGACCTCTATGATAACCACCGGATCCCGGCCTATTGGGCTCGGGTATCTGAACACGAACATCCTCAACCTCCTGTATGTCTTCGGCCATACCGGGCCAACTCCCCCGATTCCAGCCTAGGCATACAGCCAACCTGAGGGTCGGTAAAACACTCCCGAACTTTTCCCCCCAGTCTCTTGTTATAAGATATTTATGACATGAGACTTGAAAGGACATGAATTTGGATAGTCACGCCATGATGATGAGCTGTCTCGGGAACCCTGATGGTTGTTTTTCGAGTAACGCGCTGGTACACATTTCTCAAGGGCTGGACCTTTGGGAACCGTGTTAGACAAGCTTTATAAGTCCCAATCCCCCCATCACTATCACTTTTTCGAGCCATCATCTTTTTTAAATCTTTTAGCAAATTTTCCAGCAAGGGCGATTTCCGGCGAGATACCTATTTCTCCAGATTCCTTCATTTCTTGCCATTTTCTTTCTAAAAACTCCCCTATGTGCCTCATTGTAACTCTCGAATCACAACAAATGGCTGATTCTAGCACTCCTCCTCCCATGGTACTCACTTTAGCCGAGACTGCTACCCTCACCTCCGGCGACCTGGTCCAGGTCGAGTTACCAACGGCTCCGGCCGACATCCCTATTGAGAGTGCCGATACTCGAGTTCACCGTCTCTATGCCTCCGCAACCGATTATGCCATTATCAACACCGAGTCATCCATCACCCAATCCCAGTTGTCCGACATTCGAACCGTATTCAATATCCCTCAAGAGTACAAGCTTCGGGTGGCTGAGCCGAATGATAGGGTGTTCTGGCATCCCGAAAAGGGTTGGACGGTCGTCCATCTCTATGCCTTGAAGTATGGGGTTCGGTTCCCCCTCCATGAATTTATTTCCTTCTTCCTTTGTTTGGTCGGGATCGGGTTCTCACAGCTGGCTCCGAACTCCTATATCCAGCCGATCAGCTTCATTGCCCTGTGTCAAGAAGCTAGCATCACTCCGGGTTTGGACTTCTTCTTTGTCCTATTTTCAGTCAGTCGATCGAAGGAACCCAGCCTACGCCATCTGAACCGCGTGCCTGGCCGAGCTACCTTCGTGAAGACCCCTTCCAGTAACAAAGGATGGCATTCCCAATGGTTCTTCATGAAGGGAACCGACCTCACCCCCTTACCAGATTGAGCCTGTCCCGAGGATTCCCCGTTGAAGGTAACTAAGTTTCCGAAGGGTCAATCTGTCGGCTTCAAGAAGTTCTACTCACTGCTGAAGCAAACCAGTTGGGGTTTAGGGATAGTGTCCAACGAGTCTTGGCTCCATGAACATGGCTGTAAGTAACAATCCCGATCTCTTTTACTTACACTCCCGACCTCCAACTTCCTTTTTATTAACCTCTTTATCTTCTATTGTAGTGACTATCTTCAAGCCCGATGAGGCCGGTGTAGCTTTGACCCCTCTGCTGATCGTTGCCAAACCCATCCATCCACCTGCTGCGAATGATTCCCCCAAGGATGAGGCTATTCTTATTACTGAATTGTCTATCAGTTCATCAACAGGGCCTCTTCCCGTATCTTCCAAAGCTGACACTTCCACAAAAAATGTGTTGAAGATGAAAGGGGCTGACAAGATGGCCTTGCTAAAAAAATTAAAGAAGCTTTCTTCTGCCCGAGCCCCCTCCAAGGCCATCTCTATCATCCAGCCAAAACCAGCTCCAAAACCAACTCCCCCGCCTCATACCATAGTAACGGTGGTCGAGGATTCGGAGGAGACAGAGGATTGCCCCCTTGAACCTCCACTAAAGAAACCTCGTTTAATTGAAGGCCCTACTCCGGTTGATGTAGTGGACGGCCCGATCCCTGGGTTGACCCCTACCTCGAGGGCCAGTTTTTCCCAAGGGTTGCCGATTACGTGCTGGTGGAAGAGTCCAAGGGTGGGAAATCTTCACACCATCGAGGACCAATTCGGCACGATGCAGGACCAGTTGAGGACGCTGATCCGGTCAAACAATGCTTTGTTAGAGGAGCAGTTCATCATTAAGCAGGAAGCTATCAAAGAATACGAAGATTCGCTTGCCTTGACTGATAAGATCATGGCCCAGTTTGCCGAAGGTGTCGAAGATTATCGGGAGAAGGCCAGAGCAAAGCTTGTTGATGCCGGACTGGACGCCTCGATCCTTGACTCCTCTGATGAGGAATCCGAGGCCGAAGCTGATTATGGTCCACCCTAGTATCTGTTTTTCATACTTGTAATTTTTCTTTTCTTAGTTTTGTAATTCGCTCGATCTGTTAGGCTGATGGTATATGTATCTGAAGCCTGTCTGATCAGGAATTATAAAACAAATTTGATATGAATGAAATAGTATAAAATTGTTCTAAGTTTTTATCTCAATTAATTTTGCTTGACTTTCATCGAACAGTTAGGTCATTTCTGACTGTCTGCTTAATTTATGTCCGAAGCTTACAAGATCGGATTTATAACTTTATCGATCAGTTATACTTGTGGCGTTTACCAATTAGTTAAGTTCTTTCGGACTGTCTGATCGTTTTACGCTCAAAGCTTATCTGATCGGATATGTAACTTTGTCAATCAATTATACTTGTGACCTTTTCTAATCAGTTAGGTCCCTCCGGGCTGTCTGATCAGTTTATGTCCGAAGCGTGTCTGATTGGAAAAGCAGTGCAAATTCAAATGAAGTACTAGTATTTCTCGAAGAGAAGTTTTTATTCCATTGATAAATTGCATAAATTACATAAATGAAGTGGAGAATAGACATGCATTTACTAGTAATATTTTCTAAGTCTTCCAGCATGCCATGTATTCTTTACCTCAGACCCATCCATTGCTCGAAGTCGGTAAGTACCTGGCTTCGGCACATCCACTACCTCATAAGGCCCCTCCCAGTTTGGCATTAGCTTACTTGTGTTCTGGGGGGTTGATGCCTCTGCCTTACGAAGCACAAAATCTCCTACCTCAAACCTCCTCAGCTTCTCCTTCTGATTGTAGTGTCGGGTTGTTCTCTGTTGATAAATAGCCAATCTCAGCATGGCCGAGTCTCGGGCTTCATCCAGTAGATCCAATTTTGTTTTCAGACCTTCATCGTTGTATAGTTCTTTGTACTGACTGACACGAAGAGTGGGGGACCCGATCTCAACTGGGATGAGTGCATCGATTCTATAAGCCAGTCGGAAAGGAGAGTCTTCAGTGGTTTTCCTCGAAGCTGTCCGATATGCCCACAAAACATTGAGTAGTTCCTCAGGCCATCGACCCTTCAACTCATCCAATCTTCTTTTTATTCCGTTGAGTAGGGTTCGGTTGGTCACTTCTACTTGACCGTTTGATTGAGGGTGGGTAACTGAAGTCTTCCGGTGCTGAATCCCTAATTCCTTTAAAAAACTTTCAAATTTTTATCCGACGAACTGTCTGCCATTATCTGATACACTACTCCTTCTTTCAGGAATTTCGAACATTCTTGTTCGGTGATCTTCTTTAGTGGTTTGGCTTCTACCCACTTCGTCATGTAGTTAATAGCCACTATTATAAAACTGAATTGCCCCATGGCCTTCGGCAGAGGCCCCAGGATGTCAATTCCCCACACTGCGAAGGGAATCGGGGATAGGACTGAGTAGAGCTCTTCGGGTGGTTGATGTGGGATATTGTTGTTCAGCTGACACTTGGGACATCTTCTGACGAGTTCCTTGGCCTCTGTGTAGATGGTCGGCCAGTAATATCCCTGCCTCAGAATTTAATGTGCCAGTGACTTGTCCCCCGTGTGATCCCCGAAAATTCCTTCATGTACCTCCCGAAGTGCGTAATTCGCTTCTGATGGTGTTAAACACTTGAGTAATAGAGAGCTGAAGGCCCTTCGATACATATCGCCATCGATGAGTACAAAGTTTGAACTTCTGTACTTGATCTTCCTTGCTAGAATGTGATCCGAAGGCAGTACCCCATCTGCCAAGTAGAAGATGTAAGGTGTGAGCCAGCAGTCCAGCCGATCCACACACAGTGCCTCCTCTTTCGGAACACTTGGCTGCTCCAATATTTCCAGATACACTGAGCCGCTAAAGGAACTTGCTTCAGTCATTGCCAGTCTAGCCAAGGCATCTGCTACTGTGTTGTCAGATCGATCCACTCGCTGACAGCTGACCGAGCTGAAGTATGTCAGTTTATTTTTTGTTTCGGCTAAATACTTCGTCATTCTTGACCCCCCGGGCCTCGTGCTCCCCCGATATCTGTTTGATGACCAACTGTGAATCACTATAGATGACAAGATTTTGTACTTCTAGTCGATGCATCAATGCTAATGTCTGCCCATTCTAATCGTTGTTCCCGCAAGAACCTGAGAAGAATTGCGGGAGACACATTCTGCCAAAATAGTAAAATAGCACATGAGAGAAGAATATAAATATGTAGAAGAAGATCAATGCTTAAAAGATACAATCTAAATCATATTCCAGTGTAATAGTTTCTAAAATTATGGCATCTTTTCATCCTCATTTTTATTTATTTTCAAGTAACAGTTGCTACAAATACACATTCAGTTATTTTCAAAAAGATATAGCAAAAATTTATCGGATTCATAAATACAAATTCATTAATAACTAGAAAAAATCATGGCTATGACCTACTTCTATTTGGAATACAAATACACAATTAGTTATATCAGGAATAAGCATATGAATGTTATTCCTATTTACATATGATTTGATTATGATATATATGAATGAATATGCAAGTATGATTGCATTAAGAAAAGTTGTAAAGTGTTTTGATAGATAATAGAAACATGTGTACAAGGACTTAAAATGAATTGATCAAGTATGTTAGGTTGATCCTACATAAGCAAAACAACTTTGTAAAGTCCTTCAAAAGAAATGATGTACAAGGACTATAAAGATAGAAAGATCAAGCATGTTAGGTTGATCTTATGATGTAATAGATAGGCTTGTCTGATCGTCGAGAACTGCACCAGAAATCGTAGTCGGCCAGGAGAGTTAAGGAGAACTTGAGAGCTATCGAGGCAGATTCGTAGTCTGCAAGATAGTAGATCTAGGAGTTCATAGACTGCCAGGAGAGAGGAGGAAGGATCTTAGTGTGTCGAGTAGAACTTACTCGTAGTCGAAGTCTGCTGAGGAAGTCATGTTCTGAATCGTAGAGACAGTCTGCTTACGAGCCGACCTAATATCTACCGAAGCCAAGTTAGAAACGTAGACTACACTCGGGGTCGTAGAGTCTACTGATGCCGAAGCCAAGTCAAGGATCGTAGACTACACTCTGAGTCGTAGAGTCTATTCATTACATGCAGAGATCGTAGTCGAGCAAGATCAGATGAAAACATCAACCATAAAGACAGAAATCGTAGAGTGTCAAGATCTGATCCCGAAGTCGTAGGGGCACAGCCAAAGCTGAATCGTAGAGTGCAGAACTACGACCTCAACAGTTGTGCTCACAACGCAAAGACAGAATCGTAGAGCAAATGCAATTCTAAAATGAGCCTCCCAGAATATCAAAAGGAACCAAGCCTCTGGTTCAAGCTGCAATGTTACATCCAACTTGAAGGAAACCAGAGAGCACTCCACGAATGGCTTACAAGCTAACAGAAGATCTAAGCATCAACCTAATCAGCATCAAGATTACCTTGTGAAGCCATTCAAGATGAAGTCTTCCACAAGGAGATCAGAAGAAGACTTCAGTAACTAACGAAGGAAAGTCAGCAAGTGCAGTAGCTGTCAAGCAAACAGAAGACAACGATCTTGGAAGAAACCAGGATCGTAGTGTTTGCCAAATAAAGAAAGAACTGATGAAGTACATACAGAGATACTGGACAGCTTCTGAAGAACAAGGCTAAAGTGATTAAGCATTGGGTCAGTCCATTGATGATAAGTGAACGAGAGTTCACAAGGAGAAAGCGAGTTGGACACGCCACAAATCTGAAGTGTCTTGCTATTCAGAATGGGCCAGAGCAAAGAAGTCAAGTCATCAGTATCTGAGAACTGTTGAGGCAAACAGAAGTGTTGAAGCACTGCATAAAAGAAAGAAGAGGTGTTCTACATTGAAGATCCAATCAACACTCTTCAAGATCGTAGTGTTGTCTCTACCAGTTAACATTACACTACGATCAGGTCCTTGAAGACATGTATCAGAATCATAGAGTTTGAATAGCTTAAGACTGAAGCATTGGTAATAGTTCAATCTAAAGGCTAATATTCAGACAAGTTCTTATTGACAGCATCGATGCAAAAGGACAACTTCTGATCGAGAAATCAGAAGGAGGAATAAAGTCTTCAACCTGCCCAAAACATTAAAGTGATATATCTAACAGGGTAGGTGAAACAGTAGACTACAGTATCAGAAAGTCAGATAAAAGTTGTCATGTCACATCTGCAGTCTGCACCAAGCAACTCGAGATCTGTGAAGCATTTCAAAGAGCTTTCAAGGGCTACTCTCGAACGGGAAGATTGGGAAGGAGTATATATCTGCTAGAGCTTCCTAAATCAAAGGTTGCTGGAGTTGCCGAGTTTGGATTAACGGTGGACTGTTCTAAGCCATGTAAGATAGTGAGTCCAAAGGCTCACTCTACGATCCACCAAGAACACTCAGAGACATACAAAGAAAGAAGTAGAAGTGAGAGTTCTACAATGTAGAAGTGAGAGTTCTACTACATGAAGAGTGTTCTGAACTTCCGAGAGAAAGAAGAGCATTAATGACATCTTGATGTCCATCATGGGAAGACTCTAAGTACCATAGAGAAGAGCTCACAGTCATCTTAGCAAGTCCATCATGAGAAGGCATCAAGTATCAAGAAAGGAGATCACAAACATCATCATGGTAGCAAGCATGAGAAAGTTTCTAAGTACCTAGCAGAAGAGATTACGGTCATCTTAGAAACTAATCATCTGCAGCCACCACGTATCAAGAGGAATAATCTTCAAGGCAGTTCATCAAGGGATCATCAGAGGAGGTTGAGTAACTGAAGAAGTTGAGCATCATGCAACACTCAACTGCACTTCAAGGATGATCATTCCAAGCTGCAAATTACAGAAGATGTTCAAAGCATAAAGACATCTTAGCAGCTCAGCACCAACTCCAACAAACAACTCAACAAGAAGCCAGGGCCTGAGGGGTCCTTGTCAGCACCAAGTCTGCTGGGCTTGAAGAGTTCCTAGGAAATTAGATAAGTTCTAAGGCTGCTAGCCTTGAAGAGTTCTTAGTGAATTGAAGTCCCAAGGCCGCTGGCCTTGAAGGAATCGTAGTAATTCAGGGTACTGCCCTTCCTTAGTGGAAATCCTGCTAGTTAAAAGCAGAAGAGTGGATTGAGAGCTTGAGTCTCTGAACCACTTAAAACCCCTTATGTCTTTTATTTTATGTCATTTACATTATGTCTATTAACTGCTATAACTGCTATGTATGTTTTAACTGCTTACCATTGAACTAACTCTACGAACAATGTATGTATGATTATGAATATATCAATGAAGGGGATCTTTAACTTATTCCACAGTGCTTGAAAGGATTCTTATGTTTGTCATATGCTAAATTATGAGCAATACAAAATAAACCAGAAAAGTATTTGAAATTAAAAATAATCTATTCAACCCCCCCCCCCTTCTAAATCTATTGTGTCTACTGGGAACTAACAATTGGTATCAGAGCAGGTTCTCATGCTACATTCAAAAGCTAATTGCTTTGAGTCTGATCCCAGGCACTAACATTGTTCTAAATTTAGTTTAGTAGTAATTCACCTGTTATATGCAGATGAGCTCACACGTTGGAAATATTGTGTACATGTAAATGTGTATATACACCTGAAGCTGCTCAGATTGGTCCATATTCTCGAGTATTATATCAACAAGACCAATCCTTGCCTGCAGTCAATCTTGTAGTCTAAAGACCAGACGAGATAGCACAAGAGACATCAACAACACAATGTTAAGCATCCACCAGCCTAAAAGATGAAAAGTCCATATATGCTAAGAAATTCTTATCCAATGAAGAAAGACGTTCTTCTCAAACATGTGTCTGGCCAATAAGCAGCTGGGTGCAAACTTTGTGAACTGAAGGATGTCAAAGAACTGAAGATGCTGAGACTCTCAGGATGCATCTTCAAGACTACAACTGATTGATTAAAGGCTAATAAGAGAAATAAGCTGTCAGGAGTAAATGTGAAGCTATACACATCAATGCCTAAACTCAGTATATTAAAGATAAATGACTATTAAGAAACTGACAGTAAAAAGGTACGGTTCCTCACTAGTATACATGTGTACATGATAAATGCACCTCCTTATGAAATATAACAGTATTCTATCAAGGAGCCATAATCTACCTAAAAAGGTGAAAAGAGAAAGTACCCTAAGGATGGAAACTCAAATGCCTATAAACTTTCTCTCCATCCAAGTTTTAGGTTGAAGATGACATCTTGAAGGAAATCTGAAATAGGTCATAAGAGTATCACATGCCAAATTAATTTTTTGTGAAGTAATCTTTGCTGGTGGGCTAGTATGTATGTACAAACCTATGCTCTAAGTGCTTGATAACAAACAGAGTATGATCAGGTCCACAAGAGTATCTTGATGATGTGTAGAAACTGATCACCTCCATGAATCAACTAGATACTCCTAAATCGTAGAGTTGATTCTCACTTTGTGAACACTTAAACCTTGTGAACATAACCCTGCAAATGATGAAACCATCAAAGAAAAAGAGTGTGTTTCTTAAAATGACAAATCTTACACACACTCACCATCATGCATCTCAAAATGTATTATCTAAAACTAGTTGCATCCATGAATATGACTGTTGGTGATAAATGTGATGATTATCTATATATGAGGAACAAGGGTTTAGAAAACTAACCTAGCAGGACCCATTTAATTGTGGGTACCAAAAATAGAAATGTATCTAACCTACAGGTACTTGGTCTTTCTGACCACACTAAGGAATGTTGAAGAAGAAAACTTCAGTCAAGAATACTCAACCAGCAAAAGGCTAAGGACTGTTCAGAAATGATTCTGAGAAAATTCCTATATGTCCAAGCCTATCCTTAAAGACCCGCTGAGCTAACCTGGATGAAGCTACTGCTAATCTCTATATGGAAACAGGCCATGCAACCAAAGATGAAAAGGGTCTTACATGCTCAAATCAGGCAAAGCATGCTTTATGACAAGAATCCTCAAAGAAGCTCACATCATAGGATCATCGAGCATCAGTCAAGAGGAACTCATTACGGGAGCAGAACTTCACACGCAAAAGACTATCAAAGAATACTACGTTCGTAGTACTATCAAATGATCGTAGAATGATCAGTCCTGAAAATATCCATGCCTACGATACAAGGAGATCTAAGTGATAATTGTGATTCCAGTCAGAAGGAGATATGCAAGGCTTCCTTCAAATGAACCTAAAGTAAAGGGAATCACATCTATCCGGGAAGACATCATCAACTATCGGGGACCAGTGATCTGTTAAGAAACAACAACACTGAGTTATACTATGAAGAAATGTACCAGCTACAGAGTCCCAAAAGTTTATGGCTGATGAACCAAATGAAGATCCATAGTCAGTAGGAACGTCTCAAAACGTACTACTAATAACCTATCAGCCACCCAACTCAAAATCATGGACTGCTTACGATCAAACATCTGATCGCAGTGTAGAAGTAGGAGGACATCACGATTACAACAAATGCAATTGTCCAAAGTTGGTAGAGGACCTCCCCACCAGAAAAGATCAAATGAGATATCATTGCAAATCACTTCTAAACTATTTCATCTGGAAAGCACCTCAGGGACAAACCTGACCCTTAGTTCACTCTAAGAGGTTGGCCCTTCCTAAGCTACCTTGACCTAGAAGGAATACTTAGTAAAGTTCATCTCAAGGACCAAGTCAGTCAAAAATCGTAAAGTCGAGGTTGAAGAGAACTCCACGATCGTAGTGCAACCTCAGCGATCGAAGAAGTCAACTCGATGATTGCAGTCCTACCAAAGGGTACTCCAGTTCATAAGGAGCTTGGAAAATGGGATAACTGCTCAACCATTCAAATTATGAGGAGATAAGTTCAGATATATTAGTGGTCAAGCTATACAGTTTTAGGATGAGGATTAATGTCAAAACCACCCTCTGTAATATCCCACAATAGTTGATCGTTGAGTCAACAGAGGAAAACGTAGAGTCCATAACTGCTCTACCATGCTACTCTACGAACCAAAAAGGTCAACAGTCAATCCATGTCAATTAAATGTCTACTCTCCTAAAGGAAATATCTAACTGAAACTTTATGGGGAGTTACAGCTCATTACTAGACTTCGTGCAACTAATGGTTTGTTAAAACATCATTGATTATGCAGAGTTAGAAGGAACTGTCATTAAGACAAATTCAAAATCTGTAAACAGTTATCAGAAACCATCGAACCTTTCTCCCTCCCATTTTTAAACCCTAGAATCCTCATCAAAGCCAAAATGTATTAATCCTACAGAGCCTTGCCTAAATCACAATCAGCTATCTCTCATAGAATCCTCTGAATCATATACCCATATTCCTCGAACTATTCAAATGGAAGATTGGCGAGCAATCACTGGCATTCAGCTCAGAACCAAGTCGTTTGAGAAATCTAAAAAGAAGTTCAGAGACATTCTCAAACTTGTAAAGAAAGCTTGATTCTCAGAATGTCTTGAGGCAAGCACTCAAGTATATGTTAACCTGGTTAAAGAGTTCTACTCAAATGCTTCTATAAACTGCGGAACCCTTTCTAACAACGTCAAAGGTCAGTCTCTCAAGCTGAAATTTTCTGACCTCGATCAATGCTTAGGTTATCCTGACCAAGGACTGAAGAGCCTTGACAATATCGATACGAAATAAGCAAAGAAGATCATGGAGTACCAAAGAAACCCTAGTCTGAAGGACATGAAGAAGAAGGAGTTTTCAGAGGAGTTTAAGTTCATTGCAGAGATAGTGGGGAAATGTATATTATGCAAGGATACTGCACATGATATTGTGCTTGATCAGCAGTTGAAGATTATATCTGCAATAGTTCTGAAGAAGTGAGTCAACTTTCGAGCTATCTTGTTCGATTAGATCTCCAAATGCGTAGAAAAGGCTGAGCTAAAGAAGTCTATAGAAAAACCTCTGACAAAGGTGTTTCATGGAAGACTGTTAAGCATTGTAATGAACAAAAAGCTGGGAAGCAAGATTAAGGATGATGAAGGAGATCCTCTTAATGTTCATAAAGTAATGTCTCCACAACTATTTGTGAATTAGAAGAAAAAGCCCAAGGAGAACAAAAGGCTGACAACTGGGAGCAGTAGCAAGGCCTCTACACAGAAGAGGAAGGAAAAAGAGGTAGAAAGCTCTGAGTCTGAAGACTCTGCACCAGCAGAAACCACATCCATAAGAAAGAGATTCAGAGGTGTGAAGAAAACTGAGATCCCATCAAGAAGTCTCTACACCAAAGACAAAGATAAAGAAGAAAAAGTCCTGACTACAGAAACCACCAAGAGGAGAAGCAACAGACTGCTTCTAGGGCCATCACAAAAGAAAGCTAATGTGGTAAACAAACCAGCCTCAGTTTCCAAAGATAATACATCTGATGAAGAGGAGAACGCACAGTCAAAAGAAGTGAAGGGAACCGAGGATCTCAAGATCGAGTCCCCTCAGACAAAATTCAGCAATGAAGGTGAAGCTGGATTAATGAATGAAAATGCAGCATCTGCGGATGAAGAAGAATGCTCAAGCCATGTGGCTAATCCTCTGAGCATTCACTCTGATGATGAAGAAGAGATTCAAGATGACCCAACTCCATCCCCAAATGCAAATGACCCAACAAGCCCAGATGATGGGTCAAATAATATTATTTCTAAAGAAGAAGAATGTGTCCATTCCAATACTGAAAGCACCCATGACGGCTCAAAGGGTGATGAGTTTACAGAAGAAGGGACTACCCCTATCAGTACTAAACCTCAAGAAAGTTCGTCTGATGATCCAAAGGCTTTAGAGTCTGAAGAGGAAGAAGAGTCTGAAACTCCTATAGCTGAACTTCCAACAAGAAGGAAGAGCTACAGACTGCAATCCAAATTTGCCTCTAAAAGGAGAAGCGATCACTCCAATGCTATCATTGAACTAAGTGATGATGAGTTTATATCAAATGATGAAAGGGCTGAAGATGGAACCAGTGGTGAAGAAGATGAATCAGAGGAAGATCTTGCTGAAGAAGGTTCTAAAAATGAAATGCAGCAAGAAGGATTCACTGTTGGAAATGATCAAGATGGTTCAGGCTCCGAAAAAGAAGAAATAGAGAATGATTCTAATTCTAAAAATCAGGAATCAAAGGAACCAGAACTCTATCATGTCCTCTCTCCAGCAAAAATTACTAGGAGAATAGTGGTGGAAGTCTCGAATGAACTACCAGAAGCACCACCAGACAAATGGGTGAACTATGGAGATGAACAACTCAGAGTAGTAAGGATGACTACATTTGATATAGTTAAAATCTAGAACAACATGGAACTAGACAGCACGACCATTCTCTACAATCCTGATGACCTGCTGATGAGATGGTTCTTCCAATGGATGTCATGGCTAAAGACCCATAATGAAAGAGATGGAAGCTACTTCAGCTGGTGCTACTCTCATTTTCCAAGCATGAAGCTGGTGGCTCAGAACTTTCCAAGAGTGAAGAAGTTTGCCACCAAACTGATCAAAGACCAGCCCCACTTCAAAGTCTATCGTCATGCTTGAAATCACTATATCCCCCTGCGATCGTAGAGTGGACTCTCAAGGAAGAAGGATCATGACCAAGGAGATGATTGTAGAGTCTGTACACTTTACTACTGATGGTGTTCAAGTTCAATACTAGAAGCCTCCATCTGCTCAAGTACTACTAACAGACATTCCTTCATCCTCAACCAGTGATTGAAACTCAACAATTCTTCAGATTCCCAACACTTTTGAAAATCTGTCCAAGGATGCAGATCGTAGAGTTCAATCTAATGCTCGACAGGAGACTTCTCAACCAGATGATCAAGTATTTGTGGAGAAGGAGCTGATGAAAAATTCTGATGAACTGATTGAGAAAATATCTCTATTCATGGAAGAGTCACAGAAGCTGACAGTAGTAAGAGATAATTCATTCCAGAAAAGACTTCAAGCTACTATAGCTGATGTATCTCTCAAACTCAAAGAGAGAGATAACATTTATCTGAAGGTCATGAGTAATCAGAAGGCAGATGCACTACAAGCAAAGAAGGCCAGTGAAGAGAAGATCCAAGTCCTCCCTGACATGATTGACAATATGAAGCAGTCTTTCTCAGTGCAACTTGAGTTAGGCCAACATGAACTCAAGTTTGAAGTTGCCAACTCTCCCAAATGATTAATGATAAAAAGGGGGAGAAAAAGAGGCATACAAAGAGGGAGAGCAAGAGGCACTCAAAGAAGAGCAGAAGGAAAAGAGAGAAGAACTCAAAGAAGAAGATAGCATAAGAAGAGGCAGAGTCATCTTCTGAGGAGGAGCCGAAGAATGATGAACCTATGTATGCCGAAGCTGAGGGGGAGCCTGAAGGAAAAGAGAAGCATACATCTGAGGGGAAGCAAAGAAAAGCAGGAAAGTCATTATCTCAAGGGGAGCAGGAGCAAGAAGGCCAAACAGATGATTAGCTGATCAACAGAATCCTGGAAACATACATGGAGCCAAAAGAGGTACATCTCTAACTAGTTAGGGTATTAAATTCCACATCATTATAAATAACATTCATGAATATCTGTTTTAGAAATACAGATGCTCACTGTATATAAGATTCATTCTTAACATGCATATGCACTTATTGTTTTTGTCATAATCAAATAGGGGGAGATTGTCAGGAATAAGCATGTGAATGTTATTCCTATTGCATATGATTTGATTATAATATATATGAATGAATATGCAAATATGCTTGCATTAAGAAAAGCTGTAAAGTCTTTTAATAGATAATAGAAACATGTATACAAGGATTTAGAATGAATTGATCAAGTATATTAGGTTGATCCTACATAAGCAAAATAGCTTTGTAAAGTCCTTAAAAAGAAATGATGTACAAGGACTATAAACATAGAAAGATCAAGCATGTTAGGTTGATCTTATGATTTAATAGATAGGCTTGTCTGATCGTCGAGCACTACACCAGAAATCGTAGTTTGCTAGGAGAGTTAAGGAGAGCTCGAGAGCTGTCGAGGCAGAATCGTAGTCTGCAAGATAGTAGATCTCGGAGTTCGTAGACTGCCACAAGAGATGAGGAAGGATCATAGTGTGTTGAGTAGGACTTCCTCGTAGCTGAAGTCTGCTAAGGAATCATGTTCAGAATTATAGAGACAACCTGCCTACGAGCCGACCGAATATCTGTCGAAGCCAAGTCAGAAATGTAGACTACACTCGGAGTCGTAGAGTCTACTGATGCCGAAGCTAAGTCAAGGATCATAGACTACACTATGAGTCATAGAGTCTATTGATTACATGCAGAGATCATAGTCGATCAAGATCAGATGAAGATATCAAGCACAAAGACAGAAATCGTAGAGTGTCGAGATCTGATCCAAAAGTCGTAGGGTCTGCACAGCCAAAGCTGAATTGTAGAGCGCAGAACTACGACCTCAACAGTCGTGCTCACAACGCCAAGGCAGAATCGTAGAGCAAATATGATTCTCAAATGAGCACTCCCAGAATATCCAAAGGAACCAAGCCTCTGGTTCAAGCTACAATGTTACATCCAACTTGAAGGAAACCAGAGAGCACTCCACGAATGGCTTGCAAGCTAACAGAAGATCTAAGAACCAACCTAATCAACATCAAGATTAATTTGTCAAGTCATTCGAGATGAAGTCTTCCACAAAGAGATCAAAATAAGACTTCAGTAACTGACGAAGGAAAGTCAGCAAGTGCAGTAGCTATCAAGCAGACAGAAGAAAATGATCTTGGAAGAAACCAGGATCATAGTGTTTTCCAAACAAAGAAAGAACTGATGAAGTACGTACAGAGATACTGGATAGCTTCTGAAGAACAAGGCTAATGTGATTAAGCATTGGGTCAGTCCATTGATGATAAGTGAACGGGAGATCACAAGGAGAAAGTGAGCTGGACACACCTCAAATTTGAAGTGTCTTGCTATTAAGAAGGGGCCAGAGCAAAGAAGTCAAGTCATCAATATCTTAGAACTGTTGAAGCAAACAAAAGTGTTGAAGCACAGCACAAAAGAAGGAAGAGAAGTTCTACATTGAAGATCCAATCAACACTCTTCAAGATCATAGTGTTGTCTCTACCAGTCAACATGACACTACGATCTGGTCCTTGAAGACATGCATCAGAATCGTAGAGTTCGAATAGCTGAAGACTGAAGCTTTGGCAACGGTTTAACCTGAAGGGTAATTTTCGAACAAGTGCTTATTGAGAGCATCGATGCAAAAGGGCAACCTCTGATCGAGAAATCAGAAGGAGGAAATAAAGTCTTCAACCTGCCCAAAACATTAAAGTGATATATCTGATATGGTAGGTGAAACAGTAGACTGCAGTATCAGAAAGTTAGAAAAAGTTGTCATGTCACATCTGCAGTCTTCACCAAGCAACTCGAGATCTGTGAAGCATTTCAAAGAGCTTTAAACGGATACTCTTTAACGGAAAGATTGGGAAGGAGTATAAATATTCTAGAGCTTCCTAGATCGAAGGTTGCTGGAGTTATCGAGTTTAGAGTAACGGTGGACTATTCTAAACCATGTAAGATAGTGAGTCTGAAGGCTCACTCTACGATCCACAAAAAACACTCAGAGACATACAAAGAAAGAAGTAGAAGTGAGAGTTCTACAATGTAGAAGTGAGAGTTCTACTACATGAAGAGTGTTCTGAACTGCCAAGAAAAAGAAGAGCATTAATGACATCTTGATGTCCATCATGGGAAGACACTAAGTACCATAGAGAAGAACTCACAGTCATCTTAGCAAGTCCATCATGAGAAGGCATCAAGTGTCAAGAAAGGAGATCATAAACATCATAATGGTGGCAAGCATGAGAAAGTTTCTAAGTACCTAGCAGAAGAGCTTACAGTCATCTTAGCAACTAATCTTGTGCAACCATCACGTATCAAGAGGAATGATCTTCAAAGAAGTTCATCAAGGGATCATCAGAGGAGGTTGAGTAACTGAAGAAGCTGAGCATCATGCAACACTCAACTGCACTTCAAGGATGATCATGTCAAGATGCTAAGTACATAAGATGTTCAAAGAATAAAGACATCTTAGTAGCTCAGCACCAACTCCAACAAACAAACAACACAACAAGAATCCAGGGCCTGAGGGGTCCTTTTCTGGAGGGACTAAATAAAGTTCCAAGCCTGCTGGGCTTGAAGAGTTCCTAGGGAACTAGAGGAGTTCAAAGGCTGCTGGCCTTGAAGAGTTCTTAGTGAACTGAAGTCCCAAGGCTACTTGCCTTGAAGAAATCGTAGTGATTCACGGTGCTGCCCTTCCTTAGTGGAAATCCTGCTAGTTGAAAGCAGAAGAGTGGATTAGGAGCTTGAGTCTCTGAACCACTTAAAAGCCCTTGTGTCTCTTACTTTATGTCATTTACATAATGTCTGTTAACTGCTATAACTGATATATATGTTTTAACTGCTTACCATTGAACTAACTCTACGAACAATGTATGTATGATTATGAATATATCAATAAAGGGGATCTTTTACTTATTCCGATGTGCTTGAAAAGATTCTTATGTTTGTCATATGCTAAATTATGAGCAATAAAAAATAAACTAGAAAAGTATTTAAAATTAAAAATGATCTATTCAACCCCCCCTTCTAGATCTATTGTGCCTACTAGGAACTAACAAGTTAATTTCTTCTTCATGTAACATAAGTAGCAAAAATCGTGTTTCAAGTTTATACCATCATAACTAGCTTATTAGAGGATTCTTGCATTAGTCATTATGATAAGCAAATAATGAGTATCTTACTTGTACAAGCTTGGAAGCTTTAGCGCATAGAACTGCATTATTCATAGATGGAAATCCATTGGAATAAGGAATATCTGCACCCATCATTTTGCTAGGCGATAAGTTCACCAATATGGTAATGTCATCAATGCCATCACTTTCAATCATAGACCATCCCTCATCAGTAAAATCATTCACAGCTTCATTAAAACCCCTATGACATAAAAATACATAATTTTTTTAAAATGAAAACGTCCAACACCACAATGAACTATCCGAAGAATAAAAATAACCTACCTGCTTAGTCTCTAGCTAAGTGCACGTACAGCTGCTGGTCTTCTCCCCAAACCAGTGACAGTTGGCGGAGAAACATCTTGGGAAACTTGCCTCAACTAGCGTAAAGCCTGAAAGAACATGTCAATAGACTGCATTATTTCAAGTTTTTATCAAAAGAAATGTTATAATAATTATGCTAAATCATTCGTTATAAACACGCGTTACATCTAATCTTGTGTACAAAAGTGTAAAAAGAACCACAATGATAATAATGAAGTCTGATTAATTCTGAAACCAACCTCTGTCCACATCTCTCTAACATTTTCCATAACCATGTTGTAGTGTCGATCAAAAGCTCTAACACGGCCCAAAAGTTTTTTGTTGTTCCTTCAGTTGATAAGTACCTAGACGCATGTATAAAATTAGACACAGTCATCAACACACTACTACGTATCACCATCGTTATATGGACTAAAATTAAAAGAATTTATGTACATATTTACCATCTCAAATAGCTCACTCATTGTAGTATATGTATCATTATCATTTGCCAAATTAGAAAGGGTCCATATACTGCAGCGCAGGGATTTGCAGCATTTCATATAATTTGATTATCACTTGACCTAACTTTAATTAGTAGCACATTGACTGAAAAGAAAAAGTAAAAAAGAAACAACCCTACAATCAAGACCTTTCAAAATATTTGGTGGCAAAGTTATAAGTAGTGGATTGGTCCACCACCCTCTTGTCTACTTGTCCATCTTAAAATGCCATATTTTTGTCCTCACAATTACCTCTAATAAATTCTATAAAGCAATGACAGTGCATACTAAAAGAAAATCAGTCTTTGTCGACAGCCCATGCCGTCACCAATGACCTTATGTCGTCGGTAATGAGGGCATTGGCGACGGGCTATACCGTCGCCCCTCAAGTCATAACCCCTGGCTCTCGTCGCTCGCTGTCGGGAACTATGCCAGTGCCGACGGTATCATTGTCGACGACATGAAGTCGGGAATGTGTCATTAGCGATGGCACCAACGATGGACACACTGTCGGCAATAACCATTCTTTTAATTTTGATAATGCAGTCATTGCCGACGGCACGCCGTCGGCAATGACCCACCTCCAAAAATGTTTTTTATTAGAATTACAAAATTCCCCTGTTCATTTACATATACATTGTACCTGTTATTGTAATACCCGAGATTTTTATAAATTAGAAATAAAAGTGTTTGAATATTTATTTTGAACACATATATTTTGGTGTGTCATGAAAGGTGAAAACGAAAATTTAATTGAATCATGTTTGAAAAGATTAAGAAATTTAGTGACAATGTTGATAAGCTTGGTTATGATTGATGAAGCTTAAGTGTTACGCCTTTTGTGGCATAATTAATTTCTTAATGAGATTAATTGATGGATAACTTAATGAAGTGTTGGATCTAGGTTAAATCCAAGCCCTACATTATTAATGTAACATACTTGCATAGTTGGGAGTTTGGCCCAAGAATTCAAATTGATAGACTAATGTTTAACCCAATGTGTCTAAGTGTTTGTACCTAGCCCAATTCAAATATTAAATTGGACAAACCCAATGTACATGGATTATATGAATACATATATAAGATAAGTATACTAATATATATATATATATATATATATATATATATATAGGTATAGAGATGTATGTGTAAAGGTGACAATAAACTAGCATATTGTACAAATGATAAAGTAAAAGTGCAACATATTGATGCTACCCTTCATGACTAAAATTTGGCCCTATTAAATCTAAGTGCATATTTTTGTTGCCCAAAAATGCTTACAAGTAATCCCATGTGACACTAAAAGAAAAAGGTTTATCAGCGACCGCCCATCAGCGACCGCCTATAGTCGCAGATAGCCATCAGCGACCACACGCTGTCGCTGATAGATGTCACACAAAATCTGGTTGTTAATATGCACATCAACGACCACTTTTAGTGACCGACATATCTGCGACCGATATGAGCGACCGAAATGACAAATATGGTCGCTAAGCTGAGTCAGCATGGTCCAGGACCAAAGCTGACGTGTTCCACATGTCCGCGACTGACATCAGTGACCGGAGTCGGTCGCTGATTACCTCAAACATTGGTCGTCGCTAATAAAGGTCAGCGACCGCATGCGGACGCTGATGAGTGAGTTTTATACACATGAATTGGATACATTCGGGCTTAATTTATTATTGTTCTCAAGTCTTTTAGGATGTTTTTATGTGTTTGTGTCTATTCAAGCATGTTTTATATTGTGTTGTAGGATTTGGGACAAAAGTTGCATGGATCAACGTTCGGGGTGGCTAGATTCGCGTTTTCGGCTTGCCATTTACACAGCAGTCACTTCAGAGTCAATTTGACTATAGCTTTAGACATTATTTCGAAACACTCAAAGAATGAAAGTTGTATATCTACTTCTCCTCTTTCCGGATCATCTTGAATCATCTAAATCGGAGTTCGGACGAAGAAGTTATGGCCATTTTCCCAAAGGACGTTGGAGCAGAAAATGTCAGAAAAAGGGGCTAGCGTCGGGGCACTAATATTAGGCCTATTTGCAGCGCCGGGGCGCTAGGGGGCAGAATCCCAGAGCCGTGCCCAGCGCTGGGGTGCTGGGGAAAGGCTTGGTGCGGGCCTGGACGCGTTTTGGGCGAATTTTGATACCTTTTTTACTCCAAATTGGATTGGGTTTGTTCCTAAACTAAACATTAGACTTGTAACCTATAAATACATGATGTAAGGCATAAAATAAGAGGAGATTACATAGCTTAGATTAGATATACACTCTATTAGATTAGAACATTAACCCTAGTTCTTATTAGTTTTGGAGATTGAAGCAACTTGGAGATCATTGAAGATCAAGAGCAAGAGCAAGAGGAGAGTATCAGATTTGCTGACAACAGATTCTATTCTCTTCTCTTATCATACTTTTATCTTTTAATGTCTATTCAGTTGTGGATTCTTGGTTTCCATTCATTAATTATGAACTAACTTTTTTTATTAAGATTTCAATTGAACTTTTTATGGCTATGAATTAGTTATTCATTATATTCCAATTATTTATGTTAAAGTGAGTTGTTTATCTTGTCTTGTGCTTATTGCTTAATTATCTGATCAGTAATTACTTTGTTACTCTAGAAGGAATTGGAAGAAGAATTCTAGGGTTAGAACTGGGCATGATATCATGTGACTTAGTTATTTGCAAAGTGAATAATTAAGTTTGTGAATTGAATGGAAATATCTATTCACCGCATGTAACACATAAGGAATTGGGATTAAAGGAGTTTAATTCACTTATTTTGCATAGGAATATAGCAAAATTAATCTGGATTAAATAGAAGGCAATTGATCACTTGGAAAAGGACTTTTGGCATTTGAGAATTCCTGTTAACAATTCAGTAGGCATAATAATTGGGATAATTGGATAATTGATTTATAGTTCATAATTGGGGATATTGTAGTCTTAATCTTTATTTATTTGAATTAATTTTAGAGTAATCTAGTTTTAATTGATTAATTTAGTTTTCTTAATTTGAAAAATAACGATTTGAGATTGTTTAAATAAAATTAGTTTGGTTAAGAATTAGTACTTGGTGATTTTTATTAAATAATTCCTCGTGGGAACGATACTCTACTTTCACTTTATTTCTTGTTGGCCGTGTATACTTGCACGTATTCATTGATTGCGAAATCGATCAACATGTTTTTGGCGCCATTGCCGGGGAATTAATTTAATAATTATTTACCAATATTAATTTCAATCAAATTAGTCTTAATTTAAACATTTTTATTTTTATTTTTCTTTCTCTTCCTATATTTCTCTCTTTTTAGGTACCATGGATGACTTTGCGTATCAATGTCCATACACGAACGTGACTCAACCAAGGGGAATGGAGATTGACAGACTCGCGACACTTTCCGCAATGTCAGCACAAATTAAAGAACTTTCGAGGAAGTTGGACGTTATCGCATCCCAACAGAGTCGAAGGATGGCAGTTATGTGTGATTATTGTGCTGGCAATCACCCGAGTAATCAATGCACCATCAATCTTGGGCCGGTACAGTATGGTGGTAACTACCTCAATCAGTATGCATATGATAATTATGAACAAGTTTGGGGGTATCACCCGGATTTTTCATGGAGTAACAATCAAGATCAATTTTATGCTCCAAGCCCAACATACCCATTGGATTTCTCCTGTCCACCTCCACTACAACAAGAAGAACATTCAAATTGGGAGGAAGCCTTGGAAAAAATTATTAAAGCTTCTGAAAAGAAACACGAGGAACATGAAAAGAAACTTAATCAAATGAAGCTGAGTATACAAAGTCAGAATGCATCGATCAAGAATATACAAAATCAATTGGGGCAGATAGCACATGCGTTGAACAATCGTCCTCAATAAACTTGGCTCTATGACATGAATTCTGAGATTGATGGTGAGCCCGAACCAAATCTACAACCGGATGTGCCAAATGATATAGATGTTGAAAGAGATGAAGGACTTGGGGACCAAGAAAAAGAGACCAGCAAAGATCTAACTTTGAGTACCAACGAAGATGAGCCAATTTCATTAGTATCACATGTGTCTCCTCCACCAAAGTTCAAGAATCCGGGCAATTTTGCAAAATCATGCCCAATTGGAAGTCATGTCGTCGGCAAAGCTCTTGGTAATGTAAGAGCTAGTACAGTTGTGGAGTCATGGTGGGATGAAAAAGAGAAGATAGAGGAAGATTTCATTATGTTTATTAAGCTTCAATGTCCTAATCTGATCATCGACATAATGGAGGAAACACCTAGTGGTTTGCCGTTCTTAATGGGGATCCTATCTACAAAGAGCATGCTAGGTGACTTCAATTCAATGGCTATTACAAATGGGAACCTCCCAAAAGTAACATTGCTTTTGATGGATGGAGGGTTCCTCAATTTTCGTAGGGGAATTGGATAGAGAATTGAAGAAGTCAGGCTGAGACTATAAAACAAGCGCTTATTGGGAGGCAACCCAAGTTTAATTTTTATTTTTAGTTTTTATTAAGTTTTATATTAGTAGTTTTGAATTTGCATTTATTTAGGATTTAATAAAATTGCTTCTATCATGGATTTACAGGTTATTCAAGTCAAATTCAAGTGTGGTGCCCAATTTGTTCCGTGTACTTAGCCTATTCTCCAAACTTAGCGGACAAGGAGGAAGATTGCTATATTTTCAGGGAAGTCCTCTGCTTTAATTTTTTATTGTAGCCATTGAGGACAATGTCTAGTTTAAGTTTGGGGGCATTTTAGTGTCGTATTTCATATAGTTAGTTATTTACATTGTAGTTCATTATGTTTTCAGGTTATTTACATTTAGTTTTTGCATTCAGTTTTTGGTTTTAAAAAAAAATTAAAAATAGCAAAAATAGTAGTTAGTTTACTATGTTTGTTGCAGTTAGTTTTTATTTGCATGATTCCAACTGTTAGATAGTAAAAGTCTATTTTGGCCAATGATGAGACTAGAGTTAAGTAGATAAGTATAGTATTTAATATTCAGGCTTTGATGTGATTTCTTGTTATGAATTTAATCTTTTCTTGTTTGAAACTGGTATAATTAAGGTTAGCACGTTAATAACAGCTATGTTGACTGATTAAGTTTAAATTGATACATAATGGATTTCTTAAGGATAATACTAATGTGAAGGAATGAAAGGCATAAATAGGCAGAGATGGCTAAATTTTGATAAAAACTTAAATTTGGGGGGAAAATTTGGGATATATAAGCTTCGCTAAAAAAAAGAAAAAGAAAAAAAATAAAAATAAAAATTACATTGGCTAGTTTTGTTTCGGGGCCTTTGTTACTTGAGTAAGTACGCCCGAAGGGGTATCTTAAAACCTAGCGCCCTAAGGTCTTATATGGTCTGGGAGTCGTTGGTCGAAAGCTTGCTAAGGGGTGACACTGTTAGCCTAATGGAATGAGACATTGCACAGTCATGGTTAACAAAAAATAATAAAACGGGAAAAGAGCAAAAAGCCCCCGTAATGAAAAGTAAAGCATAAGTATCTCGGATTGGACTCTTGAACTTGGTGGATGTTTGACTTTAGTTGGATCTAGCTTGTTCGTGAATTTTGTGAATTTGCATTGTATGATGCCTTCGAAGATATCTATTATGTCTTAAATTTGATTTTATATCAGTTAACATTGTTGTGGAGCACACACGCACTATATCAGTGATAACAGTCTAAGATTTGATGATTGATTGGGAAATTACTGATTTGTTTTAATATGATGTATTATCATGTTTACTTGATTTCTCTAAGGCCGGTTGAATAGACTTGTTTCTGTCATTACTGTTGGATTCGTAGGCATATAGATTAGTTTCATTACATTGCATTGCATAACATTTTTGTGTTTTTGCTTGAGGACAAGCAAAGGTTTAAGTTTGGGGGTATTTGATGAGTGAGTTTTATACACATGAATTGGATATATTTGGGCTTAATTTATTGTTTTTCTCAAGTCTTTTAGGATGTTTTTATGTATTTGTGTCTATTCAAGCATGTTTTATATTGTTTTGTAGGATTTGGGACAAAAGTTGCATGGATCAACGTTCGGGGTGGCTAGATTGGTGTTTTCGGCTTGCTATTTACACAGCAGTCACTTCAGAGTCAATTTGACTATATCTTCAGACATTATTTCGAAAAACTCAAACACTAAAAGTTGTAGATCAACTTCTCCTCTTTCTGGATCATCTTGAATCATCTAAATCGGAGTACGGACGAAGAAGTTATGGCCATTTTCCCAAAGGACGTAGGAGCAGAAAATGTCAGAAAAAGGGGCAAGCGCCAGGGCGCTAATATTAGGCCTATTTGCAGCATCGGGGCGCTAGGGGGCAGAATCCCAGCGTCGTGCCCAGCGCTGGGGCGCTGGAGAAAGGCTTGGTGCGGGCCTGGACGCGTTTTGGGCGAATTTTGACACCTTTTTTACTCCAAATTGGATTGGGTTTGTTCCTAAACTAAAAATTAGACTTGTAACCTATAAATACATGATGTAAGGCATAAAATAAGAGGAGATTACATAGCTTAGATTAGATATACACTCTATTAGATTAGAACATTAACCCTAGTTCTTATTAGTTTTGGAGATTGAAGCAACTTGGAGATCGTTGAAGATCAAAAGCAAGATCAAGAGGGGAGTATCAGATTTGCTGACAACAGATTCTATTCTCTTCTCTTATCATACTTTTATCTTTTAATGTCTATTCAGTTGTGGATTCTTGGTTTCCATTCATTAATTATGAACTAACTTTTTTTATTAAGATTTCAATTGAACTTTTTATGGCTATGAATTAGTTATTCATTATATTCCAATTATTTATGTTAAAGTGAGTTGTTTATCTTGTCTTGTGCTTATTGCTTAATTATCTGATCAGTAATTACTTTGTTACTCTAGAAGGAATTGGAAGAAGAATTCTAGGGTTAGAACTGGGCATGATATCATGCGACTTAGTTATTTGCAAAGTGAATAATTAGGTTTGTGAATTGAATGGAAATATCTATTCACCGCATGTAACACATAAGGAATTGGGATTAAAGGAGTTTAATTCACTTATTTTGCATAGGAATTTAGCAAAATTAATCTGAATTAAATAGAAGGCAATTGATCACTTGGAAAAGGACTTTTGGCATTTGAGAATTCCTGTTAACAATTCAGTAGGCATAATAATTGGGATAATTGGATAATTGATTTATAGTTCATAATTGGGGATATTATAGTCTTAATCTTTATTTATTTGAATTAATTTTAGAGTAATCTAGTTTTAATTGATTAATTTAGTTTTCTTAATTAGAAAAATAATGATTTGAGATTGTTTAAATAAAATTAGTTTGGTTAAGAATTAGTACTTGGTGATTTTTATTAAATAATTACTCGTGGGAACGATACTCTACTTTCACTTTATTACTTGTTGACCGTGTATACTTGCACGTATTCATTGATTGCGAAATCGATCAACAGACGCTGATATGAAAAATAATATAAACAGGTTTTTGCTGCTTTGCAGAATTCTCAAAAACCTGTACCTATGTTTTACCTGCTTTATCCCAACACACATACACAACAAGATAAACAACATACACAATAATATAAACATCCATTGTCCACCAACACATACACCAAACTAGTTTCAAAACTAGTTTAAATAAATAATTGAATATACAAGTTATAAACATGCACATGCAATAATAATATTTCAAAACTTGTTTAAGTAACATACATACATCCATAGAAAAATTTGTGAAATTTGTGAAATTACAAGCTTATACAAACAGGTGCGTCAAGCATCATGGCCTCCTTGATCACCCTGTAATTAACAAAATAATAAAAAAAGTTACAAATATATACTAACTATTTTAATATTGGTATATTACGACAATATATACAACATATTGAATTTATACCTCGTCGCCATCCCCATGTTGTGATGCTGCTGCTGCCGCCACAACTTTAGCTAACTCCTCAGGAACCAGAGCCCCCAGATGCCCGCCCAGTATCGTCAGAAGATTTTGATCTTGACATATAGCTCTCACACAGTCAGCCAGAGTATGAACAGCTGGATGGCTCGATGACTGTGTAGACTAGGTAGAAGAGCAGCCTGAGCCATTGAAGGATGGGCCTCGTCATTGTCCTTGACCTTTAATGTAGTTATTCTTCACAACAGATGCCCTCTCCCACAACTCTTGATCAATAGGCGGATGTGGAGTGCCTTCAGGATAGCGCTCATTCAATAAACGCTTATAAGTGTCCTGTCATCATGTTAACAATTAAATAGTTAAAAATAAATTAATTCTGTAAGCATTGATAAACAAGATCAAGTTGTTAAAATTTATTACCGCTATATGGATAGCCTCAGGCAGACCATCACAGGTGGCCATGTACACATCCAGCTAATGGATAGGCTAACCTTGAGACTGAGACTCCTATACAAAAAAAAGCATAATATTACTAAGTAAAAATGTGATATATTTTCTACAATTCATGATTGTGAACATATTAAAACTTGTAATTAAATATGTACCCTGACAGTGATATGCTGCAACTGTGAAATACTACCGCCCTTGTATGTCCCTTTAGCCTTTTCGCCATCGGGTTCACCTGAGGATCTGTTGCTGGCGGCAGTCTTTCGTCTCTTCACCTAGCTCTCAGCCATCCATTGGGCACACATCTCAGCCTATATGGCCTGGGTGCACCACCAGGGACTATGCTTGTGCATGTAATCTTTTCCCTGGCCTGGATGGTCGATCTCGGCATTGTGAAGTGCTTTTTGTTTTTTTTTATTCAAATTATCTTTGGTGCGGACCGCGCACTTCTGCCAGAATAATGTTGTATCACTAAAGCCTGCGCGTCCTCCCATCTATACCGTTTCTGCAAATAAAACAACACTAATAACATTACTAAATAATTATCCTTTGAATATTATATTAATATTATCTGTCATAATTAAAAAAACATACCTGAAATTCTGCCCAAACAGCATCCTTATGGGCGATAGGTGTGCTCGCCCACGTAATCACGGGTGTAGGCCAATTCTGTAAACACAACTTTGATATGCACTTGACGATCTTATTATCTGAAAAATCACTATAATATACAACATCAATTAGCATATATTAAAGCAATTTATATCTAAGTTATAATATTTATGAACATTTTTCAAACTTATACTTATAATACTTAAAAAAAAATCGTCAGAGTCTCTTCTACAATATAGACTAGCCACATGCACGACGGCATGCATATATGGACATTTATAGGCACCCAAGACACAAACCAAGAGAAATATACAAATTTTCAATACAATAAGACCAAAACAATAACGATTGATCGAATGCAAATTAAAGTAGTAAAAAATTCAGACTCATATACATTACCAATATAATATCAATCAAAACATTACCAATATACAATAAATGGAATCTTAAATGTTTATATATAAATGATATATCCGAGACGTACGTACTATTCGGAGGAGGACGAATCTGAATAAGAATCTGATCATCCGAATTAGTAGGGGCCTTGGGCACATGATTAGGCCCCCTACCCAAGCCGCGCTTTTTCTGCGCTGCTTCAGAAGCCATCTGTATATTAAATAATTTAGTACATAAACATGACAGTGATATAAACATGTATATATATGAATATAAAATGAAAATAAACAAAAATTGCATTTAAATAGTTTAGTACATACACATGACAATGATATAAAAAACATGTAATGCTAAACATACAATTTATTTGTTCAAGTGTCAATGTCTGATTCAGAATCATCTTGTATACATTTTGCAGATTCATAACCATCATCTGCTTCAGATTCAGTACTGTCAGATTCAGTCAATAACTCTTCCTCCTCAGTATCAACGTCATCTGACTCAAGTATTGACTCAAGATCTAATTCATGTGGTTCATCTCCACCATCTAACTGGATTACTTCATTGTCGTCCTCCACATTTATTATAGTTTGACTGTGAAGCATCTGCTCTTGGTAAATCTCCCCATCAACTAATGCTACACGACTACGCGCGGGAGTATGAATTATAACTTGCCAATCTGTAGACGGTTTATCCCTTTTCCTAACAAGACTAGGAGTGTAGTATACTTGTACTGTTTGAGTTGGTAAAATAAACGGTTCGTTGGAGTACGAAGACCTATGGAGGTCAATATCGACGATTCTATGTCTGTCAACACATATCCCTTTTTCTGAATCAAACCAACGGCACTTGAATAATTGAATATGACCCCCGTATGTGCCATTGTACGACAACTCTACGATTTCCTCCAACTCCCCATAAAAGGCACGACCAAGCTCATTGTAACAATCTCCTTGGACACACACTCCAGAGTTCGTTGTTCTTTTACCGCGCCCATATGCCTTTGTGTGAAATTCACAACCATTTATTTTGTAACCATTGCGGCTGACTTGGTCCCTGTCTGGTCCCATAGCTAGGACTTGTACATTAGCTGGAATCGTTGATCCCTCAGTCAAAGCCTACAAAAACTCCATCTTATTAAATGAAGTCATAGTTAACATGGAGTATATATATATATATATATACTACGTGCTTAAAAATTGAACTTACTTTGTCCTTTAGCCAAAGTGCAAAGTTTTTATCCCGATTGATTTGAATATCTTTATCAGTTATGCTGAGATGCTTCACTTTTAACTCGTCATCGTACAATCTATACCATGTTATAAACATTAACATATTGAAATAAATTTTCAACTTAAAAGATAAATTATCAAGTTTACATGTGTACCTCACAAATTCGTCAATCTCCTCGCAATTGAGAAGAATGTAAGTATGTGCAGCATGTAATTCTTGCTCAGAGAGGAATATGCGCTTCCCTTTTCCATAAGCACGGCCTGATAGAACAAATATAGAGAGTCGACCATTTAGTTCAACATTTCCCCCATCATCATGTCTCGATACTCGATTGGCCTTTGTCAAGACTTCGTCCGGAAAATAGTCTGAGACAAACGTAGATATCTCATCGAAACTCTATGCCTCGCATATCGACCCCTCGACATAAGCTCTATTCTTCACCTTCCTCTTAAGGTTTCCCATCACCCTTTTGAAAGGCTACATCCATCTATATTGAACTGGACCCCCAACACGAGCTTCATAGGGAAGATGGATTTGCAAATGCTCCATGGAGTCAAAAAAACCAGGTGGGAATATTTTTTCCAGTTTACACGTGATCTCTATGATGTTCTACTCAAGTACATACATGTCCTTCTCATTTAATGATTTTGAACATAAGTCTTTGAAGAAATGACTAAGATCCGTCAAAGCATCCCATATTGGTTTATCAAGCAGATCCCGAAATGCTATAGGCATGAGTCTCTCCATGAACACATAACAGTCATGACTCTTCATCCCTTGTAATTTCCCACCCGTAACACACCTTGCAATGTTTGACGCATATCCATATGGTAGTTTCAGAGACTTAACCCATGTGCACACATCTTCAACTTGCTTTTTGGACAATGTGTACCTTGCATGCGGTTTGACAATCTTACCATTAGGAGATTCATAAAGTTCTAATCCGGGACGCTTAAAAATATCTTTCATGTCCAAACGTGCCTTATCGTTATCTTTTGTCTTCCCCGTAACATTCATCACAGTGTTAAACACATTGTCAAACACATTCTTCGCAATATGCATCACATCTAGATTATGACGAATCAAATTTGTAGACCAATAAGGCAGTTCCCAAAAGATGCTTCTCCGAACCCAGTTATGAGATTTGTTAAACCCATTGATTATGTTTGTGGCATCAACCTTACCAAATGGGATAACCGGCAATCTCATCACACGATCTCGCATCTCCATTCCCGACAATCGCGGTGCAGGCATATCATTATCTATTTTCCCTTTCCTGAAGTGTTTTCTATTTCTTCGAAACGGATGATCTACCGGTAAGAACCGACGAGGACAGTCAAACCAACAAGGCTTTTGACCTTTTGATAGATTAAACGACTTTGTATGCTCCATACAATATGAACAAGCCAACCTTCCGTGTGTACTCCATCCAGCTAACATACCATAAGCTGGGAAGTCACTTATAGTCCACATAACCGCTGCCCTAAGGTTGAAATTTGTTTTTGTTGCAACATCTCAAGTCTGTACTTCATCCTCCCATAATACCTTCAACTAGTCTATAAGAGGTCTCAAGTAAACATCTAAGTTCTTTCCAGGACTCTTAGGACCAGTAACCACGAGTGAAAGAAATAAGTATGGTTGTTTAATACACATCCAAGGAGGTAAGTTGTACTGAGTAACAATCACAGGCCAACATGAGTACGGAACAGCTTAGTGGCCAAACGGATTAAAACCATCGGTGGACAATACAAGCCTCACATTTCTAGGTTCCAATGCAAATCCAGGATGTGCTAAGTTGAAATCTTTCCAAGCCTGCCCATCTGTGGGATGATTTAGTTCTCCATCTTTAGCTGGAGATTTCTCATGCCAACTCATATGTTCAGCTGTTCTTGAAGACATGTACAATCTTTTTAGCCGATGTGTTATTGGAAAATACCTTAGAATCTTAAACGGTATACTTGATTTTTTTGTAGTCACACCCTCTTTATTAGGCCTAAACCGAACATGACTGGAAAACGTGCACCTTGTCATCTGTTCATTTTCCTTATAAAA
The DNA here is from genome assembly GCA_020205505.1 of Panax japonicus. Lineage (NCBI taxonomy): Eukaryota > Viridiplantae > Streptophyta > Magnoliopsida > Apiales > Araliaceae > Panax > Panax japonicus. The sequence continues at coordinate 29,898,419 of CM035105.1, forward strand.
CAACATGCAATCGTTGGGACATGCATCGATCTTTTGGTATCCAAGACCCAACTTCTTCACCATTTTCTTACAAAAGTAATAGTTACCAGGTAATTTCTCACAGTCAGGTAACATACTCTTAATGGACTTCAAGAGCGACTCAAAACACTCATGGCTCATTTTGTGATCAGCCTTGATGTTAAGTAATGTCGCCACTGCAGACAATGTAGTGTCTTTGGTGCAACCATGCCACAATGGCTCGCTACCCTCATCTAACAACTTAAAAAAGTCTTTGGCATCAGAATTCATAGGTTGCTCTCTGCCTTGCTCCCAATCTAAATCTGGCCCTACAATATCATGAACCATTTCATTCATACGATGAGTACTACTGCCCGAATTGTGTACTTGTGTGATGCCAGCACCTCTTCTCTGCCCATGTGCCCACTAGTATTCTTCGTAATTTCTCAAGAACCCGGAAACAAGTAAATGATAGTTTACCATGTCTCTGTCCATATAATTTACATTCTTACACTTTAAACATGGACATTGTATCTGCGACTTACCATTCATACATTCCGGGTGACTATACGTATACTCCAAAAACACTTGGCAACCAGCTCTAAATTCAGCTATAGCACCTATCTGGGCACTTGACTTTCGTCGTGCCATCCAACTACGGTCTGAATAGAGGTCCATGATTCCACGGTACCTACTACAGACAACATGAGCTTATTAATCATATGACTTGAGAATACTTGTAACCATATAACTTCAGCATACTTGTAAACATGCATATGATTAACATTTAAGCATACTTGTAAGCATATAACTTGAGCATACTTATGACCATATGACTTGAGCATACTTGTAAGCATATAAGTATCATTTAAGCATACTTGTAAGTAAATTACTTGAGAGCATATATACTTGTAATCATATGATTTAAGTATACTTGTAAGCATATGATTAACATTTAAGCATACTTGTTTTTATTGTTTATCGTAAGTGAATACGTAAGGTATTTCATTCATGATAGCTTTATATCAGATTTTGCTAACTCATTTATACAACTTTAAAGCTAAAACAGTCTCTTTATTGACCAAGTGTGTTTAGTTACCTTCTCTGTTGCACTAACAGTTCCCTAGCACTGTCTATTTTGTCTTAAAAGCCCCCCTAACAACCAAGCTTGGCTTGGCCCCGTAAGGCTTAGCTAAGCTTGGCGTGGCCTCGTGTGGCCTCGCAGCCCCAAGCCCAGCCCATCAGCTCCAACATCCCCTTAATAGGCTCTAATGGATCACCAATAGGCTCGTTAATAGTATAAATGTTCGCAACTAAACCAACCAATAAAAAAAATTCGCCAAAGTCTCCTGCAAGACCCCAAATTATTAATAAATGAAATTTAATTTCCTCTATTTATCATTTTGAAATAGTAAGGGTTGATTTGATTAATGTGGTTAGTTATGGGTAAAATGCGCAAATATTTTAAATAAGCAAGTGGTTATAAAATACTCATAGTTGTCGGAGAATATTCATTTGATCGTGGAATATTCTTGATGTCGGGGAATATTCGTATGACGCCGTAGCCTTGTGTGGGCCCCATAACGGAAAGCGATTGGATGAAGAAAACGACAAGTATAAGTTGTTTATAAATAACGGTGTAGTTGTTACGATTAATACTATTGGAATACCCGGTGGTTAAAACACAGTAATACGCGTTGTTGCACAGTAGCACACGGTATTGCACCAATTATTAATTCTTACGTAAGAAGGCACTACTCAATAATTGTTACAGTAATTACTGTTCAGTATTTTATTTTATTGATTCAATAATTTCTACGTTGATATTTTATATTACTGTTGTTTCAATAATTGTCACTACATAGTATTTTCCATTATCGGAGCAATAATTCATATTATCTGAATAATATTATTAGATAATATTATTGGCAATGTCTAGAAAGTTCTATCTAAGGAGAGGTTTGGTCACCTAATTGCACGCCAGTAAGGAAAAATTCTTATTGGAAAGCCCCCTCTTTCATGGGAACGGCCTGGTTGCCAATACTAGGATTCTGTAATATTACTTGTGAATAATTAGTTATTAATTAATATGATGAAGAAAATATTGATTTTATGTGGATATAGATGGAGAAAATTTTTAAAGTGACAATTGTTAAAAATTGATATTTTATCTTTTCTGATAAAAAAATATTTTATTATATTATTTTAATATAATAATAGTGATATTTTTACAATGAATGTGGGATATATGAGTATATGAGAAGAAAGATTATTTTTGTTACAAAAGTTGTTTAAAACATGTAAAACATGTTGGTGGACCCATTTCTTGACTAAAATTTGATTATAGCCTGTAAAATCGTCCGTATATGGATTTCATTCAATTTTTGTTTGGAATTTGGAAAAACTTTCTTCTGCAAGGTTTAGAGAATTGAATTTCCTATAAAAAGTTGCGAGATTTGAATTTTCTGATAAAAGGGCTATTTATTATGAATTATTGAAGTTCTGAAGTTCCAAAATAATTGATTTTTGAAAGTTTTAAATATTTATTTTAACAAAAACGTTTTTTGTGATTTTGGTGGGTTGGTGGCTAATGTCTAGACCAAAAAAGTGGGCTAAGGAAAATTTATATAAATATAATAATATTTTATTAAATTTTCTGCTTTAGTGTTCTAAGCAATTTCCTATAAATAGGGTGCTTAGGTTAGAATTAAAAATCACACCAGAAACTAAAGATTTCTTTCTCTTTCTCTCTCTATAATATCGAGCGTATTTTTGTGAGTATATTAGTATTTTGAGTATTGTTATACGGTGTAAGTTTTTTCAGCACTATATCCAGTATTTCAATCAGAAGTATTATCCTTTTGAGGTAAGGGATGTTATTTTATTCGAAAATGATATTATTTCTTCAATATCATTATGCCGAAATATTGGTTAGAACTTTTTATCAAATTTAAAACTTTTTCATGTCGGGGTTACTATTCGTGAGTTACTATTCATGAGTTACTATTCATGAGTTACTATTCACGAGTTACTATTCATGAGTACTATTCACGAAGCATGATAATTTTTTTATGAAATTTCTATCTTTTAGTGTCGGAGTTACTATTCACGTATACGGCACTATTCACGAATACGACACTATTCCAAGAAAAATTAAATTTTTGTTTTTCGTCCAAAATATCTATTATGGATACTAGCTTTGACTGTATCCATGTTTTGATCATTCTTGAATTTTACTCCACTATGATTATTTATGAGTTATTTTTGGACATGGAATAGCTGAAATACGAATCCTTAATATTTTTTCTTTTGTTTCGCTGAATTCGTTTTCTTTAAAATATTTTTTTCATCATCCTCAGTCCTAAATTATGATATTACTGAATATCTTTGGCCTGTAGTGCAAAGATGGATGATTTTTTGATGAATATCTTTGGCCCGTAGTGCAAAGATAAACAGGTGTTTAAATGAACATGACCAACTAATGAAATATCTTTGGCCCGTAGTGCAAAAATGAACAGGTGTTGAGATGAACTTGACCAACAGATGAATATCTTTGGCCTGTAGTGGAAAGATGACTATTTGATTTATGATGTATATTGATTGATGTTACAGGGATAAAATATCGATGATGGACTTTTAAATTCATAGATGATAGTAGATTTCATTCTCTACTTAACTCTTCCAATGAATTGTTGTTTCCGCTGTAGTTGTTGATCTAAAACTTGTTGTCTATTGTATTCTATCAGATTTTTCCCTGTTGAAGACGAAGGATAATTTGTTGTACATTATCTTAGTCATAATATTCTTTACTGGGCTAGTTGAGCTCACCCTTTTCCTTTTTGTTCCATTTTTCTTCTTAGGAGACGAGAATATAGCGGGAACTAGTCGGGGTATGGAGTAATGGTTCAAGACAGTTGTTTTAGTAGTCCTCACTATTTTGTAAAATAGTGTATCAATAATTATAATGAGGACTTAGTTGAGTGTGGATATTGTCTATAAGACAATATTTGTATTTAAACTCACAGTTTATGTGTTGTCGTATTTTGCACGACAATTGTATTAATGAAGTTGTAGTTATTTCTGTACCATGTATTTGGCGACTCAGAATGGGTGATGTGTACCTATTTTGGGGGTGTCACATCTCTCCTGTAATATGGACTAGCCACATGCACGACGGCATGTATATAAGGTCATTTCTAGGAACCCAAGACATAAACCAACAGTCCATATGAGATACCATAGGAATTGGATGGAAATTATGAACTTATCGGAATCCCAATGCTCATAAAAAGAATTACTATCCCCAAACAATTTTAATCTAGAGATTTACTACAAAAAAGTTTTGCAGGTATCCGCAACATGTGAGGATCAAACTTGCAAACTTTGAAACCCAATCATTTTTCGTGGGAGCAATTATTCACGTTTTGATTCACATTATGATGTCAATGTCAAGTTCTCAGTCTACAAATGATTTTTTCACAATGACCAATATATTTGGTTAAACTACAAACATAAATAGGGGATTCACGAGTCTATATCATGTGCATGACTTCCTATAATAACCAAACTGTTACTACCTCTATTGCACAAAAAGAATCCCAAAATATAAATTTTATACTAACTACAATCTAATACATTCATCCTATTACCCAAATCAAGTTACCCAAAATATAAATTTTATACTAACTCCATCCTATCACTAATCAAGTTACCCAAACTGACATAAATTAACAAAATCAAATTACCCAAAGTACTGCGTATTACCCAAATAAATTTTACTCTAATCAAAACTTATACACCAAACATAATCATATTACCCAAATCGACTTCAAATACTAATAAAATAATAATCATATTACCCAAAATATGATTTAAGCATGTTATCCATATTCATTCATTCAACTCTTTGCAATAAATTACTCTTAAAACACATATTCGTAGAAAACATACTGATTTAGAGAAGAACGAACAAAATAACAAACAACCAAAAAAATTAAAGAAGAAGAACTTAAAAAGTAGCTCTTACCTCTACAATTAGTCTCTAATTTGAAGAAGAATGAACGCTCTTCTCCCCCCTTTCTCCCTCTTCTCTCTATTTCGGTGACCTCCCTCTTTTTTTCCCTTTCGTGTTCTGTGTCGAGCGAACTGGTTACTGAATTCATTTAGTTTGATCAGCGACCGCTATCTGCGACCGCATGCGGTCGCTGACTTTGAAGTGGTCGCAATAAAACTACGCGCCAACTTTTCCTGCCAAATTTTGGGGGGAAATTTGTTCAAGCGACCGAGCTGCGACCGCAGTCAGTCGCTGATATAGATTAGCGACTAGAATATAGGTTGGTCGCTAATATCGGTCGCTATTAAGAATAGCAGCGACCGGATATACGGTCGCTGATATAATTGGTCGCTGATAGACCTTTTTCTTGTAGTGTGAGCTCATGATGAAGGAGGACATAGTTGGTGAAGTAGTTGGTAATTCCTTTTTACCTAATCACCTTTTACCAATGGTTATTAACTAGTTGGGTGTACAAATACAAGTATTAGTGTGAAACCCCAGATTTTATGAATAAAGATTTAAATTTCTCAAAATATTTTTTTGAATATTATGGTGTGGATTTGATATAATGTTATAGTTGTGGGTAGTTTTTATAAATTTTTCAAAGTATGCAAGTTGTTATAAAATATTCGATTGGTCGGGGAATATTTTTTTTGTCAGGGAATATTCGTACGACGACACAATCATTGGTGGACCCCACAACGGAAGTATTGTCGTAGTTAGAAAATGACAGAATTATCGTTTTATAAAAATAACGGCAGAAGTGTTACCGTTAAAACTGTTGAATTACTCGGTAGTAAAAGTACAGTAATACGTGTGGTTGCATAGTAGTACACAGTATTGATTATTGATGCTTACGTGAGAAGTCACTCAGTTATACTCAATTATTGCTACAGTAATTGCTGCATCATATATCTCATATTATTGATTCAATTATTGTCACAGTATTATCTGCATAATATGTTATATTATTAAATCAATAATTGAGACGACAAAGTTATTCATATTATTATTTGCAATATTGACAATGTCTAGAAGTTCTGTTAAGGAGAGGTTTGGTCACCTAATTGCGCGCCAATAAAGAGAAATCCTTATCGGAAAGCCCCCTCTTTCCTGAGAACGAACTGGTTGTTAAATATTGTGAGTTATAATATTAATGATGAATGTTATTAAAATTGAAGTTGTGTTCGGAGTTGAATTTGGAGACGCGGACGTGATATTTAAGTTCGAAACGATGAAATTAGTAAAAATAGTCTATAAACACAAAATTTTCCGGGATTCACTATTTGGTCAAAAGTCAAAAGTCAACAGTTGACTTTTTCAGGAAAAGTCAAACTTTAAAATTTCAAAATTTATATTGTTATTAAAAATAGCTTCATTATGTTGGAATTATTTGTGTTAGTGAAAATCGACATCTATTCCGATGATAATTGGTGTCTGGGGGTTATATTGATAAATCGGGTAACTTTTCAGATAAATGAGCAATTAATTGCTACTAATTCACATGCTTATATAACTATTTATTCACATGTGTGTACTATTGAATCACATTCTTGTACTATTAGGGGAGTTAGTGCAAAATTGATAATACTTGCATGACTAAGTTAAAAATAGAGGTATAGATGGAGGTACTATACTGTAATTGTTTTTATCACGTGATTAGAACCATTGAGTCACATGATTTACTATTTATTAACATTATTTACTATTAGGGGAGTAGGTGCAAGTTTGTTAATACTTGCAGGACTAAATTAAAAATGAAGAAAAAGAGGAAGGTATTATACTGTAATATTTCGAGCCCCAAACGTGCAATTATCGAAACTATATTTTCCTATAAATAGAAGCTCATTCTTCCTTCATTTCTCACCAATTCAATAAAACTTTAGAGCAAATATTATAGAGAGAGAATATAGAGAGAAAGAAGAAGAGAAGTCTGTTACCTCACTATTCCAGTATCCAGTATTTTTTAAGGTAAGGAATATTATTTGTTGTACTCGTAAGGAGTATTATTTCTTTCTTATCCATGAAGAGAACTTCTGTTATTCCATTCTTTATTATTCTATTGGAATAACCTGTATACGCGGGCTACCCTATACTTGGTGAAATTCTTCTGTTATTCCATTCTTTATCATTCTGTTGGAACATCCTGTCTGTGCGTTTACGCCGGACCTAGTTCCATTATTTATCATTCTGTTAGAACATCATGTCTGTTCGTTCTACGCCGAACATGGTTCCGTCTTTATTATTCTGTTGGAATATCCTGTCTGTGCGTTTTACGCCGGACCTGATTCCGTCTTCATTATTCTGTTAAAATATCCTGTCTGTGCACTTTACACCGGACCTGGTTCCGTCTTTATTATTATTCTGTTGGAATATCTGTCTGTGTTTTACGTCGGACCTGATTCTGTACTTATTAGTATTCTGCTGGAATAACCTGTCTATGCGAAGTACCGCATGCATGGTGATTTCTGTTGTTATTTCATTCTTTATTATTCTGTTGGAACATCCTGTCGGTGCGAATTTCGCCTGACCTAGTTCCGTTATTTAGTATTCTATTGGAATAACCTGTTTATGCGAAGTACCGCATGCATGGTGATTTCTTTTGTTATTCCATTTTTTTATTATATTTAGTTGGTTAAAGTTTTGACTTCTATACTCCATGAAATTAGTGGAATATCCATGATAATTGCGCTTCATACAGTATCTTTTCATGGAAATATTCTTCTGAGCATTCTTGAATTTTACTCTACAAAGCAGTATCATGTTGACAATTTGGACATTATTAGTTCCTGGATAAATTAATTCTTGAACTTGTTTTATTGAATTTTTATATCATTGTCATCATCGTCATGTTTATATTTTGTTGAAAGTCATCTGTGGCCTGTAGTGCATAGATGGACTTGGTATGATTATGACCAGGGATTATTCGGTGTAATCATGACCGTAATGTTACAAATGATGTGGTAAAAGTCCTCATTGGCCAGTAGTGCTTTGATGGACAGTTTTTGGTATGATTATGGCTATGGATTCTCTTCGGCCAAGGGTGCAAAGATGAATTGTTTTATGGCATGATCAGGACCGTTGATGAAAACACGATTATCTTTGGCCTGTGGTGCATGGATATATCGTGGTCGTGATACTAAAAATATCCTTGGCCTGTAGTCCAGGGATGAGTTAATGATGTGGAATATTTATTAAGCTGAGTCTCAGCGATAAAATTGGTGAAAAACTTTTTAAATCATAGAAGATAGTAGATTTTATATTTTACTTAACTCTTCTAATGGATTGTTTATTCCACTGCAGTTTTTGATCTAAAACTTGTTTTCTATTATATTCTATCAGTTGTTATACTGTTGAAGGCTAATGATAATTTATTCTACATTATCTTAGTCATAATATTTCTTACTGGGCTAGTTGAGCTCACCCTTTCTTTCACTGTTCACTTTAGGAAATGAGAACGTAGCTGGGACTAGTCGGGAAACAGAGTGATGGTCCTAGATGTTTGCATTAGTAGTCCTCACTATTCTGTGAAATAGTGTGATAATAATAGTAATGAGGACTCCTTTTGAGTTAGTATACTCTCTAGTAAATAATATTTGTATTCAAACTCATAGCTCATGTTGTATATTTAAGATTATTTGTATTCTGTACCATGTATTTGGCGACTCAAAATAGGTGATGTATTTCTGTTTTGGGGGCGTCACAATTAGTACATGTATGTTATACATAGACCTTGCCTATAAATATAACCCATCCTAGTTCATTGCTTCATTTACTTGAAATTTCATAAGTACTAGTAGTATAGTAAAAGCTAGATAGGAATTGAGGGAAGTAGAAGAAACCTAGACAAACTCTTACACTTTGGTGGTTCAAGAGGAGTTCAAGACGGAAAATCAAAGGTGGAGAACTACTAAAGGTTCCTAGCTAAGAGGAAAAAAGCCTTCCAGAAGTAAGTTCATAATCTAGCTTTATTTTTGTCAAGTAAAGTTAGTATATGTAGATATTAGTAAGAATGCATGCTTGATTGTGGGACGTTTATGTGTTGTGTGATCATGATGGATATAAAAGTATAATGATGAGTATTGGAAGGAGAATATGTGATTTATATGTCTTGGTATGTGATCTAAGTTAAAATGAATCATGTAAAAGCATGTGAACATGAAACCTAGCTTAGTATGCTTGAAAGTTTGATAATTGTGATTAAAAGGTGTAAGCGATATGTGTAATTCTAAAATGTTATATTAAGCATATATGAAATACGATCATAACCCAAGTTGAATCATTGGATTCAGGCATAAAACGAACTTGTTGTTAGGTTTGTAACATTCAAGATCGCAATCAAATTGCAAAATAAGCGGAAGCGAGGAAAAATCAGAGTTTAAAATTTTTACAAACCATATACCCGGATCAACCTTTATGCACAATTATTAATTAAACGAAAAGATAAAGAATAAAATCATACCCTTGAAGATCGAGCTTCCTCAGGTACAAGTTCACCTCCAATCCTTTTCGCGTTCAACTTGAATCCACCGGGTTGGGTTCCTTCCTTTGATCAACGTTAGCCACCCAAGTGTTTGGCCTCTAGAGGTGATCCACCAAGGAAGAAGAATGATTCAAGAAGATGGGTGGTTGGCTAAACCCTAGTTTTTCTATCTGTATAGAAAAGGGTGTACTCTCCAACAATTGGAATAACGTCTGTTAGATATCTGATATAAGACTCCTCTTATAAAGATATCTAGTAACCCTATTAAAAATAAGGTATTATTTATTTAATTAAACTCTTTAAATTAAATGGGCTCCCTAATCTTATTAGGGATAATTAATTAAACTCCTTTAACTAATTTTCCCTTCTAATCCTATTAGAAATAAATGAGAGTACTTATATTAAATTAATTCCTAAACTCTTTTAGAAATTAAAATAATAATAATAGTAATAATATTAATAAGACTCCTCTTATTAATTTATATTTAATTAATATTTCTAAAATATTAAATAATAAATATTAAGCTATTTAATTTATTCTATCACCATAGATTAAATTAAATATACTTAACATATTATTACGATTATGCCATTAACTTCTTAAATAATTATTCTTCCTTTTATGGTGTGACCCTTTAGGTTCTCCATATTAAATCGGTTGTGAATAAATCAATTAGAACAATTCTAATCTTATTTAAATAAATAAATTAAACTAATAATTTATTTAAATAAATAATATTTATTCTACAATAGGGATAAGCCTCCCTAGCGATCAACGACTTTCCAGATAATATAGATTTCAACATTAATCATAAAAGAACCTTTGAGTAAATAGTTACCGTACAATTCAATCCTTCCACCATACAATGTCCCAATTAAATATAAGACATGGAATTACTGTCAAGTCATATTTTATTTAATTATATGTATTTCGACTCTTAAATGCACAACTCCAAATAATGCAAATTAGAAACTCCTTTCTAATTTCATTCTGCCTTGGCCAAGGACTACTGGGTTGTCATTTATCGAATCACATAGGACATATCTCTTCTTTTACTAGAAGTGGTAGATTCTTTATTGATCATACATTATCTTCATGTACAACTTATTATACCCAAGCATACCCTTTGATATACCCTAAGGGTCTTAAGGAATAAGTCAAAGTATAACTCATCATACACAAGATACTATGATGATCTCAAGTCCAAGGATCACTTGTACTACTATCACTACAGGAATTCCTATTGACATGCAAGTAAAACTCCATTAGGTATTCCTTAGCGAGTCACGTTCAGTGAACTTATTCTCTAATAAGCACCTACATACTTGCTTTAGTGTCTCCACACAAATGATCATGAGATCAATCATCCTCATCTAATGAGCAAGCAACATATGTACCAATCTATCCGGATTCACTAATCCCCAATTTAGTAATCCAACGATTGGGAACTATTTTAGTTTTAAGCTTTCTAAGAATTTAGATCTCATTAGAATGATCATCATCATTATTCTAAAAGCATTGCTTAAAATTATGGGTTTATCACATATTATAAAACAGCATCATGTAGATAATTAAAAGCCTTTAATAAATTAATACTTTTTATTAATAAATGAATAAGATTGTTTACAAAGTATATGCTTTATCATCAAACATGATTCGCTTGTGTGCATACTACTTTCAATCTCCCACTTGCACTAAAGCCAATCGTCATGGTATCTCATACTCTTCTTCTCTAAGTGACGATTATCCTGCTGTTGGATAAGCTTTAGTTAATGGATATGTAATATTGTTCTTGAGAGTTCACTATCTCTATAGTGATTTCCCATCTTTCAATGATTCTTATAATCAAATGAAAGTGCCACAATACATGTTTAGATCTAAGATGAGACTTAGGAACTATTCCTAGTTCTATAATGAACTTTTCATCCAAACAATCAACTTGTAGCTTCATTTATAGCTATATACTTTGTCTTTATCACTAAACTAATAACTCTTTATTGTTTGGAACCTTTCCAATTCACTGCACCACCGTTCAAGGTAACCCTTTACCTTAAAGTGGATTTTCTGTCGCCTTGGTCTGTCTGAAAAACTTGAGTCTGTTAAGCCCTCTAGTTTTAATTCAGACCCGCCATGAATTATATCACATCCTTAGTGCTAGTTAAGTACTTTAAGATGTTTTTCACTGTCTCACAGTGAACTTCTCCAGAATATGACTGATCAACATCAGGTCGCGTATATTTCATTGCATGCATGATTGTCACTCATGCGATCTCTCTTTTAGGAGTCTATGGGGACTATTAAGAGAGATACACTCCATGGCTCATCAACATGAGACATCCCATGGAGTTTGCCATGCTAAACGACTTTAGCCTCAAATGAATATACATTCCTTGGGTTAAGCCGAGCATCCTTTTAAATCTATCTATATAGATTTGTATCCCCAATTAAGATACTCTTCCCAAATCATTCATGGAGGAATGTTTAGACAACTTTATCTTTACTGATTCTAGCATTGACATGTCATTCCGTATCCATAGTATATCAACATATAATACTAGGAATGTCACGACGCTCCCACTGACCCTTTTGTACACACTAGGTTCATTCTTATTTTTGATAAATCAAACTCTTTTGATTGTCTCATCAAAATGAATGTTTCATTATTTGAGAAACTTACTTCAATCCATTTCTCTGAGTGTCTACAACTCTTACCTCATCGTATGTAACTGGATCATCATCTTCTATGATACGTACCTCATCATCATCATCCATGATGAATCCATACCTTCTAGGTATCTTCGGTACAATTCCAGATTTACGATTCGGTTGTGGTACAATAGGTCTATCTATAGGTTCCTCTTATTTGACTTGTAGTGTTTTGTGGTTCTTGAACTTTTCAAGATCTATTATCCTCCCACTAGCCCCTTCAATGATAAACACCTTTATCTTAGAAGGTAGCGTGTTTCACAACAAACACCTTTTGCTAAGTAGGATTATAGAACATATAACCTAAACTTACTTTAGGATGTCCCACAAATCTATACTTGTCAAATCTTGTCCCAAGCTTATCCTTTGAAACCTTTTCATATAAGTTGGACAACCCCTTATCTTAACATACTTAAGATTAGGAATCCTCCCTGTCCATAAATTTTATGGAGTCTTGGGGCCGGATTTTGAGGTTACCTTTTCGTAGATATGCAGCCATTTCTAGGACATGATCCTAGAATGATACTGGAATGTCGGTAAAATCATTATGGACCGCACCATGTCCAACAAGGTACGATTTTTCCATTCAGATACATCAATCAATTATTGCGTATCAGGAGGCGTCCATTATGAGAAAACCATTTGAGATGATCTAGAAACTTATTGCACAAGTATTTATTCCTTGATCTAATCAAAGAATCTTAATACTTTGTCAATTTATTTCACTTCTGAATTCTTTGAACCTTTCAAATAATTCACACTTGTATTTCAGCAAATACATACATTCAACTCTTTGAATGATCATCTTCTTTTCTTATATTAGTTTGTTCAATTTATAAAATATTTTTTTACGTAAGTCAAGTATACAAAATCCATTAAGTAATATTTCAGTTCTATACAAAACATTATTATTATAAATAGAACAACAATTGTTCTTAAATATAATACCAAAGATTTTTATTGTCCAACAATAAAATGGAAATAATGTTTCCAACGAGAACTAGAATACAATAACAACTTATTGACTTAATAGATTTTCCAGTAGGCAGTGCTAAACTATAAGTTCCTATGGTTAATGTAGCAACCTTTGCTTCATTTTCCACACATAGGTTTACTTATATTTGTTTAGCTTTCTACTTCTGCTTGGTCCCTTCATAAATCTATATTTATGATAACCAAAGTCGGTATCCAATACCCAAGTAGAACCTTGACTTAAAGAAAAATTCATTTTAAATCATAAACAAAATTGTATTTGTAACCGAAACTTCACTAAGCTTCTTTGGTTAGCCTCTGCAAGATGCTTCTTGCAGTTTTCTTCCAGTGTCCAGGCTTATTGCAGTGGAAGCAAACTCCTTTGCTATCCGTATCAGTTTTGTTCTTATTATCCTTTATTTTTGCCCTTTCTGTTTACCTTCTTAGAATCGTTCTTCTTTTCAGAAGATCCTTTGGCCCCTATCAGTAAGACTTGGTCTTTCTTGGTTGGAAAGTGACTCAACATTTTTCAACATGTTAAGCAAATCAGCGAGGCTGATATCTAGCTCGTTCATATGAAAAATTCACAACAATTGTGAAAGGAGTCCGGAAGTGAGTGCAAGATCAAATCTTGGCTCAACTCTCCATCCATGACAAAACCCGTTGTCCTAATTGATCAATCAAATTGATTATGTTAAGGACTTTTATCTGTACCGTAGTGTCATCGGTCATTCTAGATCGGAAGAGCTCCTTAGATATCTGATATCTTTCAGTCCTACTTTCCTCACCATCAACTACTTGGTGTGCAGGAATATAGTAAGAGCATCCATAGTTTCATGCTGACGCTGAAGCTCGTTACTCATGGATGCGAGCATGATGCATTGAGCCAACTGTGCATCATCTTGCCACTTTCTAAAAGTAACAATCTCTTCCTCAGAGACATTATCTGCAACCATTGCAGGGATAGGCGTATTAAGGACATAAGATAGTTTTTCAGGCATGAGAACTATTCTCAATTTCCTTAACCAATCCATTTAATTTGGTCCGGTTAAATAAGCATCTAATATGCTATGCAGTGATAGTAATTTAGACATTGTAAAAATCTGTAAATAAATTTGTAATTAACAACATTTTAACATACATTCTTTTATTAATTACCAAAATAAATTAGGTCTTGTTTTAAATTGGTATCTCCCACTATTTTCTTCAAACTATATTACCCTCACTTACATAGTTCGGCAAAATCTAATTAAAGATTTGCTAGTGAGAATAAGGATCCCATTTCAAATGTATATAGCCTTGTGTGTGCACAACAAACTATATATAAATAAATAGGTAGACAACTCTTGTCAATTACATCAACTATGTAACTCCTTGTATTTTGCCTCTTAAATCATAATGGTCAAGTGTGTGCACATCCGAACTAAAACGATTTAAGTTAAGTCAGACCCAGCATTTTCATATAAGTGAAGAGAAAACTACAGCCCTTGTGTGTGCACAACAAAGCAGTAATGTTCAATTCCTTATAAACATCATATGTAATAAAAACAACATCTCAAATATTTAATACTCGCCTTGTGTGTGCACAACAAACTCATATTAAATATTCAATGCTCTATTGTTTCTATCATGCTAGAAGGCGATGTTCGATATTCTAAATATCTTTGAACGTTACAACTTAATATAAAATATTTGAGGGGTTTGTTATTAATTTGTCTCATCTTGTTTAGCGCGCATGCAAATATATATATAAAATACGCATCATATTAATTAACATGCGAAGCATGTTTGCATAATATATAATATATATAGTATAAGCATGCACATATAGAATACTATATTCTACCTGGATTGATTATGGATTTTTATTCTAGTTTGGTTCACTAGAGCCACCAAGTGAACCAAAAGGTCAAACCCTAGGGGTGCAAGAATTAATATTTATATATAACTATTACATTTAAACCCGGGCTCCATTACAAATGGGTCTTCACGCGCTCCTTGATCCTTGATCTCTAATTCTTCAAAATTAATTCTAACTATTCCTATTACAAAACTATTTAAAATAAATAGAAACCTTGATCAGCAGTCAAGGAGAAGTACATAGGAGGGAGATAGAATTTACATTAAGAAAAATTAGAGAAGACGAGGTACGCAGACCCCATTTAATAAAACTCATACATTCATGCATCTAACTAAAATAAAATCCAATCGCATTGGTCAATAGTCCATAATCAATCCCATTTATTATCATACACATCACCATATGCATCAATAAATAATATTCATCTTATGAATAATAAATATTTAATATATATATTGATATCATTTAATGGGCAAATTTAGTTAGTATAAAATCTAATTTTGAATCAAAATAAACTCCTTTATTTTAATCCAAATTTAAATCAAAATAAAACTATTTTATTTTAATTTATCCAATTTTGAATAAAATAAACTATTTTATTTTAATCAAAATCTTTAATCAAAATAAACTCCTTTATTTTAATTAATTATGGAATCCAATTCCATGTAAAAAAAAACTCCTTTATTTAAGGAAATACGGATTTTCTTTCCTATTCACAAATAAACTCCTTTATTTTGAATAATATGAAATCATATTTCATATCTAAATAAACTCCTTTATTTAAGGAAATTAGGATTCTCTTTCCTATTCACAAATAAACTCTTTTATTTTGAATAATATGAAATCTTATTTCATATTTAAATAAACTCCTTTATTTAAGGAAAGATGAAATTCAATTTCAACTCCAATTAGTTATCATGGAATCTAATTCCAACTCTAATTAGTTAGCATGAAATTCCAATTTAAAATTAAAATAAATCTTTTATTTTAAAAATAAAATAAACATTTTATTTTAAAATTAAAATAAATTTATATTTTAATTATAAAATTATTAAGAATATTAATATATATATATATATATATATATATATATATATATATATATTAACCGTATTCTTAATATATATATATCACATATATAGTTGCATGAATCCTGGTAGAAATCATATATCATATATACAATATATATGATATATAATACGGTAGAATCCCTTCCTTATTTTATTTCTAATTAGTTATCCCACGTGGTGACAATCATAATATTGATAAGTATACATCACGTGAACAATACTTCCATTACCGACTTACCGTAAATCATGAACTGGCAATCCGGAAAGAAAAAAATGTGGTGATCCGAAATATATGCTGCAGTTTCGCGAATAACAACATATTTTCGATTTTTTTTTTTTTTAAATAAATTTTATACAATAAAATTATGCCCAATTAAATTGTTCTAAACACATATCAACATACATATTAAATCAAACAATTAATAATTCGCATAAAGATTTGGCTCTGATACCACTGTTAGGTTTGTAACATTCAAGATCGCAATCAAATTGCAAAATAAGCGGAAGCGAGAAAATCAGAGTTTAAAATTTTTACAAACCATATACCCGGATCACCCTTTATGCACAATTATTAATTAAACGAAAAGATAAAGAATAAAATCATACCCTTGAAGATCGAGCTTCCTCAGGTACAAGTTCACCTCCAATCCTTTTCGCGTTCAACTTGAATCCACCGGGTTGGGTTCCTTCCTTTGATCAACGTTAGCCACCCAAGTGTTTGGCCTCTAGAGGTGATCCACCAAGGAAGAAGAATGATTCAAGAAGATGGGTGGTTGGCTAAACCCTAGTTTTTCTATCTGTATAGAAAAGGGCGTACTCTCCAACAATTGTAATAACGTCTGTTAGATATCTGATATAAGACTCCTCTTATAAAGATATCTAGTAACCCTATTAAAAATAAGGTATTATTTATTTAATTAAACTCTTTAAATTAAATGGGCTCCCTAATCTTATTAGGGATAATTAATTAAACTCCTTTAACTAATTTTCCCTTCTAATCCTATTAGGAATAAATGAGAGTACTTATATTAAATTAATTCCTAAACTCTTTTAGAAATTAAAATAATAATAATAGTAATAATATTAATAAGACTCCTCTTATTAATTTATATTTAATTAATATTTCTAAAATATTAAATAATAAATATTAAGCTATTTAATTTATTCTATCACCATAGATTAAATTAAATATACTTAACATATTATTACGATTATGCCATTAACTTCTTAAATAATTATTCTTCCTTTTATGGTGTGACCCTTTAGGTTCTCCATATTAAACCGGTTGTGAATAAATCAATTAGAACAATTCTAATCTTATTTAAATAAATAAATTAAACTAATAATTTATTTAAATAAATAATATTTATTCTACAATAGGGATAAGCCTCCCTAGCGATCAACGACTTTCCAGATAATATAGATTTCAACATTAATCATAAAAGAACCTTTGAGTAAATAGTTACCGTACAATTCAATCCTTCCACCATACAATGTCTCAATTAAATATAAGACATGGAATTACTGTCAAGTCATATTTTATTTAATTATATGTATTTCGACTCTTAAATGCACAACTCCAAATAATGCAAATTAGAAACTCCTTTCTAATTTCATTCTGCCTTGGCCAAGGACTACTGGGTTGTCATTTATCGAATCACATAGGACATATCTCTTCTTTTACTAGAAGTGGTAGATTCTTTATTGATCATACATTATCTTCATGTACAACTTATTATACCCAAGCATACCCTTTGATATACCCTAAGGGTCTTAAGGAATAAGTCAAAGTATAACTCATCATACACAAGATACTATGATGATCTCAAGTCCAAGGATCACTTGTACTACTATCACTACAGGAATTCCTATTGACATGCAAGTAAAACTCCATTAGGTATTCCTTAGCGAGTCACGTTCAGTGAACTTATTCTCTAATAAGCACCTACATACTTGCTTTAGTGTCTCCACACAAATGATCATGAGATCAATCATCCTCATCCAATGAGCAAGCAACATATGTACCAATCTATCCGGATTCACTAATCCCCAATTTAGTAATCCAACGATTGGGAACTATTTTAGTTTTAAGCTTTCTAAGAATTTAGATCTCATTAGAATGATCATCATCATTATTCTAAAAGTATTGCTTAAAATTATGGGTTTATCACATATTATAAAACAGCATCATGTAGATAATTAAAAGCCTTTAATAAATTAATATTTTTTATTAATAAATGAATAAGATTGTTTACAAAGTATATGCTTTATCATCAAACATGATTGGCTTGTGTGCATACTACTTTCACTTGTAGCAAAATAATTGGTAAGACAAGCTAACATGAGAACCTTTGCTTGGAAAGGTAAATAATTTGATTAATTAAATATTTTGGAAAATTGTTCAAGATATCAAGTATTGAAGATATGTAAGTTTATGAGATAATGGAAGTGGTTTAACCTCATTTGGATATGAAATGAGCAAGTTATGAAAGATTGAATAAAAAAGGGTCAAAACTCAAAATGTTAAAAAAAAATCAGATTTTGGCTTCTGCAGGGGAGTGCCTAGGCGCTCAAACCAGGCTTATTTCAAGCGCCTAAGCGCTAGACCATTTTTAGTGTTGAGTCAGGCCGGTTCGGGTCAGGTCAAACAGGTCAAGGCTTGTTATATTTAGATAAAATGAGATAAAATAGGATTAATAACAAGATAAAATATAATAATAATAATACTAAGTAAGGTAAGAATACTTTATTTATGTAATGGGACATGGATAAATAAAATAAAGTGAACAATTGATTAAACAAGTAAAATGATAGAAGGTTATTTATAAAGTATTGACTGAAGTTATTTTTGAAGTCTTCGAATTCGGAGATGATGTTTTCGACTTCGGAAGATGTCTTCGAGTTCGGATGTGACGAGATGTCTTCGGATTCAGAGATGATGTCTTCGACTTCAGAAGATGTCTTCGGGTTCAGAGATGATGTCTTTAACTTTGAAGATGTCTCCGGGTTCGAACTTGGCAGGATGTCTTCGGACTTGGAAACAACATCGTGACTTTGGAAAAGGCTGGATTAATTGATAAATATTATCAATTTGATATATGTTACCCACGCATGAACTAAACTGAATTTTTATGTAGAGAGTTAAACTAGATACGTCAGAATAAACCTAATATATGTAAGCATGCTTTGAAAAGGTTATTTAGCATTGTTATGTGGTTTAATAAATACTATGGTTAGTCTTTGATGCGATAAATTTTCTTAGCTTGTGAAGTAGAAATGTTATGAGTAAACAATAACAATTGTTGAAAGTAAACAAAGAAGACCAAACTTAATTTAAGTGTTCCATGACACGTTTGTGTGAACGACATAATCTAGAATGCGTAACTCAAGTAATGTTTCACGTATACAAATATGAAATGAGTATATTAGACTTAAATTTGCTAAAATGTTTTTAAGCTTTTTAAAAGTAAGAATAATGTGAATTATACATCTATGAGTTCTAAGGTGTATGGATAGATATATGTGTGATAATTGCATGTTGAGATTTATGTCAAGATGTGTGACTAATGAGTACCTATACATACATAAATAGGATAATATAGTTCGTTGAGGTGATTCTACGCTATAAGTGGTAATCAACACTTAAGGCAAGTATCCGAACTCTACTCTTATTGTGCAAGTATCTTTACATTCTTTATTCGACGAATACCGTAAACTTATTTCTTTGAATACAAGTTATATTACTTTCTCGTTCAAATGAGCTAATATGCTTAAACCCTTGTGAGAACTATTATTCATGATGAACTTAGTATTGATCTTGAATATTGTGAAAGAGTCGATGTCATTTGATTTGGCTAGACTATATGAATGTTTATAAAACTGTCCAAACCACTTGATTGGTTCGGAAATCTTAAAAACTGAGTTGAACAACCCTTATGGTAAGGGGAAGGTATGTTGTTGGAAACCCCGACACATGAGTATATTATTACCGTGGTGTTATGCATAACTTAAAGTATTGTAGACTGATCATCTATAGTACTTGATTCTTTTGGGTTATCAGTTTAATATTGGTAATTCTAGTAGATGTTCAATAGTCCTTAATGACTGCTCAGTATAAATTGTGATCCAGACGGATACCTTGATAGCCTTTAAATTTATATATATCAGTTGATTATATTGAATTATTGATCTTATTCCAAGGATTGTTGATATTCATTATTTATGATATTATTCTAAAACTCTGAACTATCTTAGAGATGATACTTTGATATTTCACACTCCTGTTATAAAACTATTACCCTTGTTGTATATTACTTGATGGGCAATTTGTGCTCATTCTTGCTTATTTAAAACCTTTCAGTTAAGGCGGAATAAGGAGGTGTATCTGGGAAAGACAAGGGAAAGGGAAAGGCTACCGACTAGCTTGTCCCTTTATGTTTAAATTATTTATGTTGTATTAAGACTATTTGCAGACTATGTTTAAACTTAAGTAGAATTATGTAATAAGTCTTTATTCGATATTATTATGTAATCTACTAAGTACTGTAGGTTGCGAGACTTGGGGGAATAATTATAATAAATCATTATATATTATTCTAAATTAGATCTTTCGTTGTGAATGTGTGATTTTAGTTATTATGGTAATACTTTGAGAACGTGATGAACCGAATTCGGGTGACCAAGTGGAGGTCAGAATTTGGGGGTGTCATAGGTTGGTATCAAAGCTATAGTTATAAACCTTATGAACGAGAATCCTTTAGACTATAACTTAAGAAAACTTAGAAGTTAGGAAAAGGGATAAAACTCATGTAGAGTTTTCCCTGAGAGACTTAGTGTGTTATGAAATGTAACTTCATTCTATACAATGAACTTATGTTTATTTAATATTCTGATGGAGTTGTTGTTTGTCTTGTCTTATGTTGGTGATTGCAGGATGACTGACATGGGAGGACCTAGCCGAGTAGTAGAGGAGGAGCCGCGTGATATCCACGTAGTCTATGAGGCACCCTTGATTGCATAGCCTATATCGGTAGTTGCCCCTATTTATGACGATGATGAGGAGGAGGAGATGGTGCCTCTACCTGAGGAATCTGATCCGGAGGAGGAGCCTATGGAGGAGGAACCCGAGCCCATGGAGGACTCCGACAGGAATACTTTTGAGGATTGGATGCTAGGAGAGTATGAGGAGCAGATTTTGGAGTTAGGAAGTAGAGTCGAAGAGCTAGAGACTGAGACTCTTGAGAGGCAATTAGTGATTCAGGAGATGGAAGTAGAATTTTCTCACCGTAAGGAGGCAGGGATCCAGATGGGTGCCTTGTTTCACCGATCGGTGGCAAGGAATGTCGAGTTGGCAGGGAAATTAGAAGAATTGGAACAGAGGGTGTTGAGTGAGAAGGCGGAGAAAGAGGCTCTTCAAACTCAGTTAGAGATGGAAGTGATGGATAGGATCAACTTAGAAGAGAAGTGGGAGGATTCTAATGACAGAGTAGGTGATCTTGAAGATGAGGTGCGATACAAGAGGAGGAAGATGAACAAGATGGGCTATGCTCTACGCACGACCATGGAGAGTTTGATCGATGGGGTAAATAACTACTCCGCTGAGCAATGACAGACCCGGCATACCATAAGTTGGGATATGGTGGAACACACCACACAGAAGGAGTATCAGAGCGCCGTGGAACGTGGAATGTTAGATTGAGTCTAGAGGGAAAAGTTCAGTAGTGTAGTATTCTTAATTATGTGTTGTTAAAATATTGTTGTAATCTCAGACTTTTGTGTAATATGTGAGATAGTGGTAAACCTTGAACTTTTGGAAAATATTAGAGGGGTAGTAAGCTAGTGGTGTCCCCGTCTTTTGTGATATTAGGGGATATGTGTTTTCATTTATAGCAGTATGCTAGAAAAAAAACATGTAAAGTAACCATTTGGCATATGAATATAAATGATCTTATTTCAGAAACGTGTTATAAACTTTTAGTTCTTCTCAATTGAGAAATGTCTGAATATGATAGTTAAATAATAAGATGAAATTTTGTGATGCAGAAAATGCCGCCCAGACGTAGAATACCTGTTCTAGAAGAGTCAGTTAACGATGAGAGAGGTCCAGTAGATCCGATACATCGACTGATAGATTTATTCTGAGAAGCTTTGAGGGGAAGAAACGAACCTATACCCCGAGCTATCCCAGTAACAACCTTTAAAGACTTTAAGAGTGTAGGACCCCCAGAGTTCACGAGAACTACTGACCTAATAGTTGAGCAAACCTGGATCAAAGAGATCGAGAAGGCCTTCACTATAGCATGCATAGGTGAAGACCAGAAGACTGTATTTGCCACATACATGATGAGGGGCGAAGCAAACTATTGGTGGGAAACTAACCACCAGAGAGCGGGGGAAGGAACGATAACTTAGGAGAGGTTTACTACATTGTTCTTCGAGAACTATTTCCCGAAGAGTATTAAGAGTATGATGGAAGTAAAATTCTTAGAATTAAAACAAGGTGATATGACGGTGGCGCAGTACGCAGCTAAGTTCAATGAACTAGTGCGGTTTGCGGAGCACCAAGTTGGGGATAAAGAAAGGAAGGTGAGACACTTCGAGCAAGGGTTGAAGCCGTGACTGTATAATAAGGTATCAATCTTTCAGATTGATTCCTTTACGACCTTGTTGGAGAAGGCAGTCATTGCGGAAGGTGGCAGTGAGGCCTTAAGTCTATATTATAAGGAGAAGAAGAATAAGAACACTGGTAGTGAGCATCGTGGAGGAAGCAACAGCGGAGGAAGTAATTCGAGAAAAAGGAAATGGGAAAACAACAACAATAACCACAACAGCAACAAATGAAACAATAATCAAGGTAGGAGTCACCAGGGAAATTTCAAGAGGAGGACCGAAGCTTGTAACAAGTGCGGAAGGAGCCATCAGGGGGAGTGCTGGAAAGGGAAGACAACATGCTATAATTGCGGTCAGGAGGGGAACATATCGCCAAATTGCCCAAAGCCGAAGAAGATCAGGGGATGTTTTGCTTACAGATCAACAGAACACCAGATAAAGGATTGCCTGAAGAAAGGAAGCAGTGGAGCTAGCAGAGGCCAGGGAGGAGGGAGCAAGTTAATGATTGGTGGACCTGCACAACCCAACCGATCGACCACTCGAACCTTTAGCATGACTGTCCAGGACGCAGTGGCCGTGAAGGACGTGGTGTCAGGTATAATCCCAATCAATAATATAAATGCTTATGTATTATTTGATTCAGTTGCCACATGTTCTTTTGTATCTGAAGAATTTTCTAGTAAATTTAGTACACCCCAAGAACGTTTAGAAGATTCCTTGATCATAGAGGTTGCGAATAAGGAAATAATCCCTGTAGAATACGTTTATCGAAATTGTCATGCAAACGTTAGAGAACATGAACAGAGCGTAGACTTGATTCTTATTAGACTGAGAGAATTTGACGTAATACTGGGAATGGAATGGTAATATAACCATGCAGTGATAATTGACTGTCAGAATAAGTGTGTGAACCTTTAGACTCCGAGTAAGTCTAAAGTAATGTTTCATGGTAGCTCATCGCTTAAGCAATTATGTTGTGTTACGATGATGCTAGCCAAGAAGTTGTTAAGAAAAGGGTGTGTAGGTTATTTAGCTTACATTGTAGATACTCAAAAAAAGGGAGTGGAGATTAAAGATATACCCGTAGTGAATGAATTTCAAGACGTTTCAGACGATCTGCCTGGTCTTCCGCCGGACAAAGAAATTTAATTCGTAATAGACTTAGCACCGGGAACGACACAGATTTCGAAAGCTCAATATCGTATGGCACCAGTAGAAATGAAGGAATTGATGATACAACTTCAAGAGCTATTAGATAAGGGTTACATTAGACCGAGTGTGTCTCCTTGGGGAGCACCAGTGTTATTTGTGAAGAAAAAGGACGGATCGATGAAGCTCTATATCGATTATCGAGAATTGAACAGAGTAACGATCAAGAATCGATATCCATTACCGAGGATAGATGACTTGTTTGATCAACTAAAAGGAGCAAAATGTTTCTCAAAAATTGACTTACGAACAGGAAATCATCAACTGAAAGTGCGGGATGAGGACATATCAAAGACTGCGTTTCGAACCCGTTATGGACATTACGAGTTTTTGGTAATGTCATTCGGTTTAAGTAATACTCCGGTAGCATTCATGGACTTGATGAATCAAGTTTTCAAGCCATACTTGGATAAATTCGTAGTAGTTTTCATCGACAACATTTTGATCTACTCAAAAATAGAGGAAGAACACGCCGAACATCTGAAGATTATTTTAGAGGCACTACAAAGGGAGGAGATGTATGTGAAGTTTTCAAAATGCAAAGTTTGGATGAAGAAGGTTCAATTCTTAGGCCACGTGGTGAATGAGAATGGAATCTCAATAGACCCCGAAAAGGTTGAAGCGGTAAGTAGTTGGGAACAACTGAGAACACCAACGGAAGTAACGAGTTTCCTAGGGTTAGCAGGGTACTATCGAAGATTCATTCAAGATTTTTCTAAGATAGCGACCCTATTGACTAATCTGACGAGGAAGATAGTGAAATTTGTATGGACTGATAAATGAGAAGAGAGTTTTCAAGAGTTGAAGAAGAGATTAAGCGAAGCGCCTGTATTATCCCTACCAGATGATACGGGAGAATTCGTGGTGTATAGTGATGCATCGCATAGAGGACTGGGTTGTGTGCTAATGCAGCATGGAAAGGTCATTGCATATGCATCGCGACAATTAAAGGATTACGAAAAACGATACCCTACCCATGATTTGGAGTTAGTGGCAGTAGTTTTTGTGTTAAAGATCTGGAGACATTATTTGTACGGAGAGAAATGTGAGATATACACGGACCACAAAAGTCTGAAATATATCTTCACACAGAAGGAGTTGAATATGCATCAGAGGAGGTGGTTAGAACTAATCAAAGATTATGACTATGAGATTCTTTATCACCCAGGAAAGGCAAACGTAGTTGCCGACGCTCTCAGTAAGAAAAAAAGGGAGAAATTGTTTCAACTGACGACTCAGGAGGAATTAATAAGAGATATAGAGAAGTTGGAAATAGAAGTGAAGGGACCCGAGAAGCCTGACGAGAAATTATTTGTAATGGAACTTTGTCCGACATTATTGGATAGAGTAAAGGAAGCACATGAGAAAGATGAAGAATGCCAGAAAATCAGGAAAAGAATTACGAAAAATGAGGAAGAAAAATTTCGAATAGATAAAGACGGTATCCTAAGATTCGAAGAGAGAGTGTAGGTACCAATGGTAACCAAGTTAAGAGAATAGATTTTACAAGAGGCACATAATACGACATATTTCGTTCTTTCGGGAGGCACTAAGATGTATCGAGACTTGAGACAACATTTTTGGTGGCCCAATTTGAAACGGGAAGTCGTAGAGTGCGTTAGTAGATGTTTAACTTGTCAACGCGTAAAAGCAGAGCATCAGTGGCTGAGTGGGTTACTTCAACCATTAGAAATACCAGAGTAGAAATGAGAGCATATTACGATGGATTTTGTGGTAGGACATCCGGTCACGCAGAAAGGTTTAGATGCCATTTGGGTTATCATGGATCTACTTCTAAAGACCGCACATTTTCTACCGATCAAGATTCGCTACAGTTTGAATCAGTTAGCAAGTCTATACGTAAAGGAAATTGTTTCACGACATGGAGTGCCGATATCTATTGTTTCTGACCGAGACCCGCGTTTCATATCAAAATTCTGGAAAAGCTTACAAGAGAAGATGGGAACACAGTTAAGGTTAAGTACTTCTTATCATCCTCAGACGGATGGACAAAGTGAGAGAACCATACAAACGCTAGAGGACATGCTTAGAACTTACGTGATGGACTTCAAGGGGAATTGGGACGACCACCTACCCTTTGTCGAATTTGCGTATAATAATAGTTACCATGCGAGTATCAGCATGCCACCGTATGAAGCTCTTTACGGAAGAAAGTGCAGAACGCCATTATATTGGGATGAAGTCGGAGAACGATGAATACTCGGACTATAGTTAGTACAACAAATTGCGGAGGTGGTGACGGTAATAAGGTCTAGACTTGTTGCTGCTCAAGATCGCCAGAAAAATTATGCAGATTTGTATCGGCAAGAACGAGATTTTGAAGTCGACAGTTTTGTATTCTTGAAGGTATCTCCATGGAAGGGAAAGATCCATTTCGGCAAGAAAAGGAAACTGGGTCCAAGATTCATAGGACCATTCGAGGTACTAAAGCGAGTGGGTGAAGTAGCATACAAAGTTGCACTACCACCTGAGTTGGAACACATCCATAATGTGTTTCACATATCTGTGTTGCGTCCGTACAAGCCAAACTACAAGCACGTGATTTCTTATGAACCCATTCAAGTGGAGAAGAGCTTAGCATATGAAGAAATTCCTGTCCAGATTCTGGATAAGAAAGAGCAAACTTTAAGGAATAAAGTCATTTCTTTTGTAAAAGTACTTTGGCGTAACCACGATGTCGAGGAGGCAACGTGGGAGTTAGAAGATAAGACGAGGATGGACTATCCCCATCTATTTGTGTAACCTTGTAGCAATTCCGGGATGGAATGTTTATAAGGGGGGAGGATCTAATACCCGAGATTTTTATAAATTAGAAATAAAAGTGTTTGAATATTTATTTTGAACAAATATATATTTTGGTGTGTCATGAAAGGTGAAAACGAAAATTTAATTAAATCGTGTTTGAAAGGATTAAGAAATTTAGTGATAATGTTGATAAGCTTGGTTATTATTGATGAAGCTTAAGTTTTAAGCCTTTTGTGGCATAATTAATTTTTTAATGAGATTAATTGATGGATAACTTAATGAAGTGTTGGATCTAGGTTAAATCCAAGCCCAACATTATTAATGTAACATACATGCATAGTTGGGAGTTTGACCCAAGAATTTGAATTGATAGACTAATGTTTAACCCAATATGTATAAGTGTTTGTACCTAGCCCAATTCAAATAGTAATTTGGACAAACCTAATGTACATGGATTATATGAATACATATATAAGATAAGTGTACTTATATATATAGGAATATATTTATATATATAAATATATAGGTATAGAGATGTATGTGTAAAGGTAACAATAAGCTAGCATATTGTACAAATGATAAAATGAAAGTGCAACATATTGATGCTACCCTTCATGACTGAAATTTGGCCCTATTAAACCTAAGTGCTGATTTTTGTTGCCCAAAAATGCTTACAAGTAATCCCATTTGAGGTCATGATGAAGGAGGATATAGTTGGTGAAGTAGTTGGTAATTCCTTTTTACCTAATCACCTTTTACCAATGGTTATTAACTAGTTGGGTGTACAAATACAAGTATCAGTACATGTATGTTATACATAGACCTTGCCTATAAATATAACCCATCCTAGTTCATTGCTTCATTTACTTGAAATTTCATAAGTATTAGTAGTATAGTAAGATTTAGAGAGAAATTGAGGGAAGTAGAAGAAGCCTAGAGGAACTCTTTCACTTTGGTGGTTCAAGATGAGTTCAAGAAGGAGAATCAAAGGTGGAGAACTACTTAAGGTTCCTATCTAAGAGGAAGAAAGCCTTCAAGAAGTAAGTTCATAATCTAGCTTTATTTTTGACAAGTAAAGTTAGTATATGTAGATATTAGTAAGAATGCATGCTTGATTGTGGGACGTTTATGTGTTGTGTGATCATGATGGATATAAAAGTATAATGATGAGTATTGGAAGGAGAATATGTGATTTATATGTCTTGGTATGTGATCTAAGTTAAAATGAATCATGTAAAAGCATGTGAACATGAAACCTAGCTTAGTATGCTTGAAAGTTTGATAATTGTGATTAAAAATTGTAAGAGATATATGTAATTCTAAAATTTTATATTAAGCATATATGAAATATGATCATAACCCAAGTTGAATCATCGGATTCGGGCATAAAACGAACTCGTAGCAAAATAATTGGTAAGACAAGCTAACATGAGAACCTTTGCTTGGAAAGGTAAATAATTTGATTAAATAAATATTTTGGAAAATTGTTCAAGATATCAAGTATTAAAGATATGTAAGTTTATGAGATAATGGAAGTGGTTTGAACTCATTTGGATATGAAATGAGCAAGTTATGAAAAATTGAATCAAAAAGGGTCAAAACTCAAAATATTGAAAAAATCTGATTTTGGCTTCTGCAGGGGAGCACCTAGGCGCTCAACCCAGACTTATTTCTAGCGCCTAGGCGCTAGGCCATTTTCAATGTTGAGTCAGTCTGGTTCGGGTTGGGTCAAACAGGTCAAGGCTTGTTTTTTTAGATAACATAGGATTAATAACAAGATAAAATATAATAATAATAATACTAAGTAAGGTAAGAATAATTTATTTATGTAATGAGACATGGATAAATAAAATAAAGTGAACAATTGATTAAACAAGTAAAATGATAGAAGGTTATTTATAAAGTATTGACTGAAGTTGTTTTTGAAGTCTTCGAATTCGAAGATGATGTGTTCGACTTCGGAAGATGTCTTCGGGTTCGGACGTGACGAGATGTCTTCGGATTCGGAGATGATGTCTTCGACTTCGAAAGATGTCTTCAGGTTCGAACGTGACGAGATGTCTTCGGGTTCGGAGATGATGTCTTCAACTTCGGAAGATGTCTTCAGGTTCGAACGTGGCGGAATGTCTTCGGATTTGGAAACAACATCGTGACTTTGGAAAAGGCTGGATTAATTGATAAATATTATCAATTTGATATATGTTACCCACGCATGAACTAAACCGAATTTCTAAGTACAGAGTTATACTAGCTATGTCCGAATAAACCTAATATATGTAAGCATGCTTTGAAAAGGTTATTTAGCATTGTTATGTGGTTTAATAAATACTATGGTTAGTCTTTGATGCGATAAATTTTCTTAGCTTGTGAAGTAGAAATGTTATGAGTAAACAATAACAATTGTTGAAAGTAAACAAAGAAGACCAAACTTAATTTTAATGTTCCTTGACACGTTTGTGTGAACGAAATAATCTAGAATGCATAACTCAAGTAACGTTTCACGTATACAAAAATGAAATGAGTATATGAGACTTAAATTTGCTAAAATGTTTTTAAGCTTTTTAAAAGTAAGAACAATGTGAATTATACATCTATGAGTTCTAAGGTGTATGGATAGATATATGTGTGATAATTGCATGTTGAGATTTATGTCAAGATGTGTGACTAATGAGTACTTATACATACATAAATAGGATAATATAGTTCGTTGAGGTGATTTTACGCTATAAGTGGTAATCAACGCTTAAGGCAAGTATCCGAACCCTACTCTTATTGTGCAAGTATCTTTGTATTCTTTATTCGACGAATACCGTAAACTTATTTTTTTGAATACAAGTTATATTACTTTCTAGTTCAAATGAGCTAATATGCTTAAACCCTTGTGAGAACTATTATTCATGATGAACTTAGTATTGATCTTGAATATTGTGAAAGAGTCGATGCCATTTGATTCGGCTAGACTATATGCATGTTTATAAAATTGTCCAAACCACTTGATTGGTGCGGAAATTTTAAAAACTGAGTTGAACAACCCTTATGGTAAGGGGAGGGTATGTTGTTGGAAACCCCGACACATGAGTATATTATTACCGTGGTGTTATGCATAACTTAAAGTATTATAGACTGATCATCTATAGTACTTGATTCTTTTGGCTTATCAGTTTAATATTGGTAATTCTAGTAGATGTTCAATAGTCCTTAATGACTGCTCAGTATAAATTGTGATCCAGACGGATACCTTGATAGCCTTTAAATTCATATATATATCGGTTATTATATTGAATTATTGATATTATTCCAAGGATTGTTGATATTCATTATTTATGATATTATTCTAAAACTCTGAACTATCTTAGAGATGATACTTTGATATTTCACACTCCTGTTATAAAACTATTACCCTTGTTGTATATTACTTGCTGGGCAATTTGTGCTCATTCTTGCTTATTTAAAACCTTTTAGTTAAGGTGGAACAGGGAGGTGTATCTGGGAAAGACAAGGGCAAGGGCAAGGCTACCGACTAGCTTATCCCTTTATGTTTAAATTATTTATGTTGTATTAAGACTATTTACAGACTATGTTTAAACTTAAGTAGAATTATGTAATAAGTCTTTGTTCGATATTATTATGTAATCTACTAAGTACTGTAGGTTGCGAGACTTGGGAGAATAATTATAATAAATCGTTGTATATTATTCTAAATTAGATCTTTCGTTGTGAATGTGTGATTTTAGTTATTATGGTAATACTTTGAGAACGTGATGAACCAAATTCGAGTGACCAATTGGAGGTCAGAATTTAGGGGTGTCACAGTTATAAAGTAAAGAAAAACAAATAATGGCAATGTGCGCATATCAATACCAATCATATCTTTTACTATCAACAATCAATATAATTAGATACCAAACTCAAGTCTGTAAAACTCAAAAGCTAAATACATACATTAAAGTTAAAATATAAATATGAACTAACTACTGCCCAAGATTAGGAATCTTTGTGCCATCGCCTCCGGTTCCATCGTCGGTCCCACCTCCGGTCCCATCCTCCAAAGTCTCACCAGCATCAACCCGACGCTCATCACCATCTCCTCCATGGGCATCGCCTGTGCCACCATCTCTACCCCCACGAGTCTCATCAACAAGACCCTACAAAATTAAAATATTAATAACGAAGACCAAAATAGAGCATATTTAAATTATTTTAGTTTGAGTTCTACAAGTGTTGGCGAGTTTTGCAAACTGGGCGATAACTCGGTCTTCGTATGTCAAAATCAAGTCCCATAAGTTCTAACGCGTGTCTATTAACTACGTGGTGCTATGTGTGTTTGTGTGTCATTCAGACGGCCGATGTTGGTTTTTATATTTTTTTCGGTTTTTTGCCTAAGTATTGGCGAGTTTTGCAAACTAGGTGATAACTCGATCTCAGTATGTCAGAATTGAGTCCTGTAAGTTCTAACGTATGTCTATTACCTACACAGTGCTATGTGTGTGTTTGCGTGTCATTCGGAAGGCCGATGCGGGTTTTGACCTCTTTTTTAACTTTTTATCTAAGTGTTGGTGAGTTTTGTAAACTGGGCGATAACTCGGTCTCCGTATGTCAAAATCAATTCCTGTAAGTTCTAACACGTGTCTATTACCTACGAAGTGCTATGTGTGTGTTTGCGTGTCATTCAGATGACCGATGCATGTTTTGACCTCTTTTTCGGCTTTTTGCCCAAGTGTTGGCCAGTTTTGTAAACTGGGCGATAAATCGATCTTCGTATGTCAGAATCGAGTCCTGTAAGTTCTAACGCGTGTCTATTACCTACGCGATAATATGTGTGTGTTTGCGTGTCATTCAGACGGCCGATGCGTGTTTTGACCTCTTTTTTGTCTTGTTGCCCAAGTGTTGGCGAGTTTTGTAAACTGGGCGATAACTCGGTCTCCGTATGTCAGAATTGAGTCCCGTAAGGTCTAACACGTGTCTATTACCTACGCTGTGCTATGTGTTTGTTTGCGTGTCATTCAGACGGCCGATGCAGATTTTGACCGCTTTTTCGGCTTTTTGCCCAAGTGTTGGCGAGTTTTGTAAACTGGGCGATAATTCGGTCTCCGTATGTCGGAATCGAGTCCCGTAAGTTCTAACACGTGTCAATTACCTACGTGGTGTTATGTGTGTGTTTGCATGTCATTCGCACAGTCTATGCCAGTTTTGACCTCTTTGTTTTTACCCAAGTGTAGGCGAGTTTTGCAAACTGGGCGATAACTCGGTCTATGTATGTCAGAATCGAGTGCCGTAAGTTCTAACGCGTGTCTATTACCTACGCGGTGTTATGTGTGTGTTTGTGTATCATTCGAACGATCGATGCGGGTTTTAACCTCTTTTTTTGGCTTTTTGCCCAAGTATTGGCGAGTTTTACAAACTGGGCGATAACTTAGTCTCCGTATGTCGGAATCGAGTCCCGTAAGTTCTAACGTGTGTCTATTACCTACGCGGTGCTATGTATGTGTTTGTGTGTTATTCGGACGACTGATGCGGGTTTTTACATCTTTTTTGACTTTTTACCTAAGTGTTTGTGAGTTTTGTAAATTGGGCGATAACTCGGTCTCCGTATGTCAGAATCGAGTCCCGTAAGTTCTACCGCGTGTCTATTACCTACGCGGTACTATATGTGTGTTTGCATGTCATTCGGACAATCGATGCGTGTTTTAGGGTTTTATCTTAAGTTTATCTAAGCAATACAATTACAAATTACATAAATTAAATAAGGAAGTACATAATTTAATTGTTTTTATCTGTCAAATATGTGGTGGGAAGATGTTGGCCAAGACAACTACACATACGCGGATGGACTCCTCCCGTACTACACCATGAGGTCATCAACGACAGGTGTAGGATCGCTAGAGCCGTGGACAACCTCCTGAGCCAGCTGGTAGATTCGCTCGCGTAATGGTGCACCTGACTGAACAACACTGCTCGCCATGCACCCCTCTATGATCCACCAGAAGAAGTCGTCGAACAATAAAGGGCCGACGTCCGATCCACTCGCACCACTACCTCCACTAGGTGGGCATCGCCGAGATCTCGCAGCATGGACTAAGGTGTAAGCTGGGACATGGGGAATGCCCAGAGCTCTACCCTTCTTCGGTCCCCCTGTAGCCTGCAGCCAATCCTCTATCTCTTCATCCGCATTTATAGACTCATCTGCTAGAGTGTCACCTCTCTGGCTGCTCCAGGCCACTGAAAGATCCTCATACCGTCGCTGAAAAAAACACATTAGTATATGATACTCAAAGTATAAAATGAAATAATACAAAAGAATATCTGAATTTTAAATACATACTAAATAAGAGAATTAAATAACTTACATCAATGTGTTCTGCCTCAGGTGAGATATAACCACTGTCACTTTTCTTTTAGTGGGCGTGCCACCAAAACTCTAAGCGGGAGGGTGCATGATTTAAACTCACCTTGAGTCTCTCCCGATACAGGTCGTACGACTGAGACCCAGTGCAGTGTGGGAGACGACTCTGCTGTCGGGCAGCTGAACATTGTGTCGACATCTTCTTGAAGGCCTTACCGTCCCAAATACTGCACATCTGGTCCCACATCGCAACAGATATGAAATCTGGATGGACATCTTTTAGTGTATATCCATCAGCCATCTTCGTCTGGGCCTTCTTCTTCCAGTTGTAGACCCACTTGTGCCAATTCATCTCTAGGTATCTGTGCAGAACAGTCATGCCATGGGCTTCTTGCCAGTCCTCAAAACGATAATATCTCTGCTCATTACAGATTAAGAAGCTTAGTGGACAACATAAATTAAAGAGGTAACAGTATATTCAAATGGAATATAAAACTAGCATATGAATGATTGACATCCTACCCTAAACTTTGCAATAATCAGCTGACGTGTGCGGTCATCCACATCCCCTACCTCCACGGGCTTGAGAATCGGTTGCGAACGATCCCAAGCAACTTGTTCCTTGGCATGGCGTCAAGGATACTACAATTGAAATTAATAAATTACAAATTACAAAGAATATAACAAAACTAAATACTTATGTTATAGTAATACTATATAGGATTATGAAATTACCTATGAGTCCCAACACGACATATAAGCGGCGCCTGGGGGGAGGGACTCCCTAGCAAGCCACATTCTAGCCCCCACGGAGGCCTACGTCAATCACCTATGTAGTGAAATACATCAATATTTATATAGACAAATATAATGTCAATAAATTATAAAAAAAAAATAATAAGATGTATCCCAACAAAACATATAATTATACCTGACGATTCGGCCTGATCATCACGCGTAGAATCACCATGGCCCCCACGACCTGCACGCCCACCACGATCGCCATGTGGTGTGCGCTCCATTCGTATTTAGACTGTCAAATAATAATAAAAATATTATTAAACATTCGTAAATACTATATTTGTGAACAAAGATGATAACATACAGATACAACTAAAAGAATGCAAAATAAATAGTAACCTAAAAGGATACATCATAAATAGTAAGCTAAAACATCTAACACCTTATTTAGTATATTAATATAAGTTGAAGATAATGATTGCAATACTACAATAAAAATTGAACTCTTTCCTAGAACAAAATGAATACTATCTTTAGAATGGATTATGAACCACAATAAAAGAAATCAATTCATCGATTCTTATGAGTATACAAAATCAAAGACTGCATATTAAAGAATCCTCTAGAACATATTTAGAATAACGCAATGCTACCATTTTAATTAAGCAACAAAATGGAAACAAAGATATGATAATTTATATTGAGAAAGCATTATATTCATTTCAAATAGATGTATGATAAGTAAGTTTTATACCTACTTATTCGGTATTTTTTACTTGAATTAGTTGCTTATATTCATGTGTCTTAGTTACTTTTCATGCATTTTGTGTTCGTTTTATAGGTTATACATTTGGAAGCGATGTGAGCGATTATTGGTAAGGAAAATGCAAGGAAAAAGCAATCCGGACATCGTTTATGCTTTCTTGTTCAATTCATGTTCTTGGATTGGAGCTTAGACTATATTGTAGAGCATTTTCTTAGCATTCCAGAACATCTTGAATCATTCAAATCGGAGTTCGGATGAAAGAGTTATGATATTTCTACCAACGGACGTTGAACTTCACCGTTTTGGGTGGTCATTTGCATAGCAGTCACTTCCAGTCCAATTTCGACCATCATTAGTTTGTTATTTCTAAAGGATCAAAAAATGAAAGTTGTAGATCTCGTCGATAGCTTCGATTTGATAGGTCGCAGTCCCCGTAACTCCCCATGGTTTAAAAGTTATGGCATTTTTAGCAGAGGAGGTTCCAGCAGAAAATGAATTGGCATATTGGTGCCCAGCCGGGGCTGGACGTTTTTTAGCCTTAGGACCCAGCCGGGGCTGGGGTCCTGGGCATTTTAGGAGCTTACTGCCCAGCCGGGGCTGGGCTTTTACAAAGGAAATACCCAGCCGGGGCTGGCCTATGCGAAAAAGAGTAGATTTTGTCCGAATTTGAGTCCGAAAAGGATTATTTTCGAGTTGTTTGATTCAAGAACTTCCAAGAGGACTTAAAGACATGTACAAAGGTTTATAAAAGGAGGGGAATAATACAGATTAGAGGAGAATATTAGGAGATTAGAGAGCATTCTATTAAATTAGATTAGAGTAAATTAGATCAAAACACTAGTTTTTATGAGATTTGGAGATTGATGCAACTTGGAGACCATTGAAGATTCAAAGTATGAGCAAGGAGGGAGCGTAAAATCTACAGACAATAGATTATTTCTTCTCATCTTCTTCTATCTTTATCTTTTAATGTGTATTCAATTGTGGATTCTTAGTTTAAATTCAATAATCATGAACTAATTCTTTGTTTGAGATTACAATGGATCTTATTGTGTAGTTTATTTTAATATGCTTCGTTATCAATTATTATGTTCTATTGTGAGAATTGTCTATTGTGATTTGGAATTAATTGTTTAATTGCTTGGCCATTAATTACCGTGGTAATCTATA
This sequence comes from Panax japonicus, assembly GCA_020205505.1. NCBI lineage: Eukaryota > Viridiplantae > Streptophyta > Magnoliopsida > Apiales > Araliaceae > Panax > Panax japonicus. The sequence continues at coordinate 29,934,166 of CM035105.1, forward strand.
TGAACTCGAGAGATGAAGTATAGATTTAGATCTAATCATGATAGCATGTGTTCAGGATTTTGTTAATAGCTTAAACTTGATGAGTGTTAAGGTAGAGATATGCTTGACATCGCATGTAATCGGATAGAGAACTTATTCTTCAACCTTCTTCAATTGTAATTCACATAGAGATATAGTGGGTTAGTTGATTAAGGTGTTTAACGAATTTCTATCTTAATTGTGGATTGACGTTAATACGGTATTAGTGCATCGAGAGGTGGTTAATACTACTCTAGTGTTCTTGATTAACAATTCAGGATAGAGAATAATTGATGAGAAGTGTGTTAACTTAAATGAAGCAATAAGTGAAGTTGTGATCTTAAATCTCCATAATCTGATTTTTAATTAGTGGTAATTAGAATTAGTTTAGTTAAATATTTTAATTTATAACATTAAATTCATTCGTTTAAATAAGATTGAGTTGGTTACGGGTTAGTACTTGGTGATTTTTATTAAATAATTCTCTGTGGGAACGATACTCAACTTATCACTTTATTACTTGTTGACCACGTATACTTGCGTGTTGTGCGTAACTAGATTTTACCCAACAAGTTTTTGGCGCCGTTGCCGGGGAATTAATTTAATACAGTTTTACCAATATTAGCTTCAATCAAATTAGTCTTAATTTAAAAATTTTTATTTTTATTTTTAATTCTCTTCCTATATTTCTCTCTTTTCAGGTACCATGGATGACTTTACGTATCAATGGCCATACACGAACATGACTCAACCAAAGGAAGCGGAGATTGACAGACTCGCGACACTCTCCGCAATGTCAACACAAATTGAAGAACTTTCGAGGAAGTTGGACGTTATCGCAGCCCAACAGAGTCGAAGGATGGCAGTTACCTGTGGCTATTGTGCTGGCAATCACCCGAGTAATCAATGCACCAGCAATCTTGGGCCGGTACAGTATGGTGGTAACTACCTCAATCAGTATGTATATGATAATTATCATCAAGTTTGGGGGTATCACCCGGATTCTTCATGGAGTTACAATTATCAAGACCAATACTCTACTCCAAATCCAACATACACACCGGAATTCTCATATCAACCTCCATTAAAAGAAGAAAAGTCAAAGTTGGAGGAATTGTTGTCCAAGTTCATAACATCAAATGAGGAGAGGAGGATTGATCAAGAGATATCAATGCAAAATCTGCAGAACCATGTGGATCAAATACTCAAAGCCTTGAACAATTGTCCTCAAAATAATCGGTGTTATGATGAGGATTCCGAGATTGATGAAGTGCCCGAGACAAATCTACAACTGGATGAGACACGAGATGTTGAAAAAGAGGAGACAAATGGGGATAATGAAAATAAGGTCAGTGAAGAACTAACTATGAGTACCAATGAGGATGAGCCGATGTTATTAATGCCCCAAGTTCCTTCTCCGCCAAAGATCAAGGGTCCAGTTAGATTTGCAAAACCGTGCCCGCTTGGTAGTCATGTCGTCAGCAAGGCTCTTTATGACATGAGAGCTACTACAAATGTGAAGCCATGGTGGGATGAGGAGGAAAAGATAGAAGAAGAGCCCGTTGTTCTTGCCAAGCCTCAAAGCCCCAATCGAATCATAGGCTCAACGGACGGAAAAGCACCTAGTTATTCAACATTCTCAATTGGGCATATATTTAAACAAAGTATGCAAGGTGACTTTAACTCGATGGCTATCACAAATGGGAACCTACCAAAAGCTATATTATTTCCGATGGATGGAGGGTTCCTCAACTTTCGAAGAGGAATTGGATAGCATTGACCAGAAAAAGTCAGGCTGAAAGACTATAAATCAAGCGCTGACTGGGAGGCAACCCAGGAATTTTTTATATTTATATGCTTTACTAATTTATTTAGTTGATAGGAATTAAGTTGCTTATTAAGTTCTCTTATAATCTAATCCATGTTGTCTCTTTTCATTACAGGTATTGGAGGTCCAATGGATAGAAAAATGATCGTCGCCGCCATCGCCACCATCAACTCACGCTTAGCTGATTACAGGGAAGTTCTCTTCTATTTATCGTTATATTCTTACAATGAGGACATTGTAATTGCTAAGTTTGGGGGAGTTTTGTTTAATTCATTATCGCATGTTTAGTTTATGTTATGTTATTTTGCATATGTTGTTAATTTAGTTTATGTTCATTAAAAAAAATCAAAAAAAATCAAAAATTTCAAAAATAATAGTTAATTACTATGTTTATCTTGCATGAGTCCAGCTGTTTGATATTTACAGTTTGTTTTGGCCAATGATGAGATTGGGATCGAGTAGACAAGTAGCGTACTGACTATTAGAGCTTTGATGTGATTTCTTGTTATGAATTAAAAAAAATTTCTGTTGGAAACTGGTATAATAAGGATATCACAGTAAAAATAATTTGTTGACTGATTAAGTTTAAATTGATACATAATGGACTTCTTAAGGATAATACTAGTTTGGATGAATGAAAGACATGAATAGGCGGAGATGACTGAATTTAGACAAAAACTTAAGTTTGGGGGAAAATTTTGGGATATATAAGCTTCAAAAAAAAAGAAAAAAAAAATATCATGGCTAGTTTTGTTTCGGGGCCTTTGTTACTTGAGCAAGTACGCCCGAAGGGGTATCTTAAAACCTAAAGCCCTAAGGTCTTATATGGTCTGGGAGTCGTTGGTCGAAAGCTCGCTAAGGGGTAGCACTGTTAGCCTAATGGAATGAGACATTGCACAGTCATGGTTAAAAAGTAAAAAAAAAGAAAAAAAATAATAAAACGGGAAAAGAGCAAAAATCCCCCATAATGAAAAGTAAAGCATAAGTATCCCGGATTGGACTCTTGAACTTGTGGATGTTTGACTTTAGTTGGATCTTGTAACGCCCCAAAATCCGGTCTATCTTCACACCCAGATTCCGTGCGTCACTAGTACATCATTCATCCAACATACATCATTATATACTGAAATATAACAACATACACTCTCAAATCCCAGGTTCTAAAAACCTTATAGCCTTTCTCATTACAAATAATGATAATTTACATTATTCTTTACATCTTGCACGAGTGACTTTTATCCGCCACCAAGGATACATAATCGTTCATTAAACTATTCTATAGTTTAATTCTCATCTTTCTACATTACAAGTCTTCACTTGATCTTCTCGCTCATTCACATTCTGAATGGCACTTCATCTGGATACCGAAAGCTTGATCTATACGGGATCCTTATGTTCTTCTAACATCGTTCGCTGAAAATGTTTTTCATTTAAAGCAAGTGTGAGCATTCAATTGCTCAGCAAGTCTTAGCAGTTGAATAACAACTTCAAGAGTTTAACATTCCTTTGGAACTTCGATAACCGAACAAAGGCTATGAAGCAGCTTGAACAATAGGAATAATCTCGATTCCTATCATTTTAAAACATCAGTTACATCCACTTTGAAATACTTTCATTCTCTACTCTCTTCCATACACATTCTGTCTGGCTAGAATCAATAGCACAGACTTAACAATAACGGTTCATGTATAAACAGAACATTCTTTTATTGAACAGTTCAATCACAGAACAGTTCATATCATAGAAACACAAAAGTGTTCACATTGTGGCACAAGGCCTCATACGTTCTACCACCTTGTACAAATATCACACATTCACACATAGACAAAACTTCTCAAGTTCAACATCTGAGAAGTTTAAGAAACTAGCATTCATTTAAAATATGAATGAAGTTAGGAAACTTGCCTTACGCACAGCTACAGCTTATGCTGAACTGCTCATTCCATTCCCTATAACACATAAGGAAATAACACATACACCAATTAGTCATATACTTGACTTACACATTGGTTTACTTAACTTTACTTCTTAAGGTTCGCGTTCTTGCAATCTAAGTTTACGCGACCAACTTTCATTACCATTCTACAGCTTCATGACATGCGGAGATGTCTTACTCAAAACGTTCATCATCTTTGATGATTAACATTCTTATCTTCTTCTTATAACTTCTCTAGGACTCAGCACACATCGCTTCTCTGCTGGTAGTCCATATGGTACTCTGAGTGGTTTCCCACAAACAACCAACAAACAAGTTCCCGTCTCATCTACACTGCCATCACAGTGAGTTAGATCGGTTGACAGTTTCGTATATACCTTCGCTCTCTAAAGGAATTGTTTAGCCCAGCTCCCATATGTCAACCATCAAAGGTTACGACTGTACCACCACTTAAATTTCTCTTAACTTATACGAATTATTAAATTATAATGTTCGTTAAGTTAATTTCTTATTCCTTTTTGGCTTTCTAGCAAGTAATTGTCATACCTCAGGATTCATTCTTATCCGATTCACATTCGACTTTCATTAATCTCATTACCGTTCGATACGGCTTTCTTGATACCATTCGTATCTTACTTACTACATTCATCAATGTCTAAGTTATACAACCAGGGTATACTTAGCACGTTCGTCAAACGCGAATACGATTCACGAGGATCGTTTACGTATTCAACGTTCACGTTGCTCGTCTCTTAATCTCTCATTCAACCTTTACTCAAGGTTTTAATTACTTCTGATCGTTATCCATCCTATGAACCCCATGTTCATTATTCTTTCTTAATGTCGAAGCCATACTGATCGTTGTATGCTAAGACCGATCGTTCATTGCAACAACGTTGCATTCACAGCGTCTATACGCTTTACATTCATATCTCATTACCATGTCATAACATTGAAATGTTATACATTACTATCGTCCATCAAAGTCTAAGGAATCACCATCATAGCAATCCCTCACGTTCGATTCATTGCGACTACGGTCCCCGGCTATCGGTCCCGTAACCCGTAATTACATTCTTTTAATCTCGTTCAACCTTTTCATTCGACCTTCATCAAAGGTTTAAAACACTTACTTAAGTGTTACATTAGTAAAACTACATGTTCATATCTCTTTCTTGTACATTCCCAGTAGTTGAGCATTTAAAATCTCATTACTGGCTTTTTCCCTGTACCGGCGCTGCGGCGCCAGTTCCCTTTACAACTCTCGCGCTGCGGCGCCACTCTGCAGTGTCAAACTGCCGAGGCTGGCGCTGCGGCGCCACTCTCTACACTAAGACTCGCGCTGCGGCGCGAGTTAGCAGTGTCTGGCTCACCGGCCTGGCGCTGCAGCGCCACCATTCTAGGCATGCCTGGCGCCGCAGCGCCAACACCTTCTTCCCGAAAATTTTTTGTAAGTCTTTGGTCGTTCTGAGATGCGTACTTCGAAATCTCATAACTTCTTCGTTATAACTCGGAATGGAGTCGTTCCAAAGCCATTTTCTTACTTATCTTACGTACTTTGATTACTCATGGATAGAAATTTATTCTGAATCCAGTAACCTGCCATTCAATTGGCTTAATCTTCACCCTTCGTTCATTTTAACGTTTTTAACGTTCTTCGTTCGTTCGTCCGTAATTCGGTCATCCGAACTCGGAACTCGTTCATTCTTGAGTCCACGACTCACGTTTTCAACATTTTCTTACATTCTTATGAAACCCTACACATTTGGGTTCATTTACTAACTTTCAAATTATCAAACTTCTTTTACGAAATTTTCGTCATAACTTCGTTATAGCTCAATTCTAATCCATTCTTCAAGAAAGTTTCTATCGTTCCTAACCAAGCAATAAGCATATAACTTATACATGATGGTTTTAAACTTGTCCATCAACAACAATTACACTACGATGGTTTTAAATTTGTCCATCAACAACGTTCTTCGCGTTCTTCGCGTATTCTTCGCGTTCTTCGTTCGTTCTTCATTTTTAATCGATATTTTGGATTACGATTTTACTTTTTCTTGGAATTTGATGTTATAGAATACCATTCCTTACTTATTTAACCTACTCATTCATAAGATTCATTCGGATCGCTCAAAATCCTTACGAATTTTATACTTCCTTAAGAAATTTATAAACTAAATTTCTTATTTCTTATTTCTTCTTTTTCTTACAATTTCAACCATATGAAATAATTCTTAACATCTTTACTTCTTATTCTCATTAAGTTATGTTTTTAACATAAAAACTTAAAGAAAAATTATCTAGATGTTAGGTTTTTGGATTACCTTTCTTCTTTAATTTCATTCTGTCGGACAAAGCGTGCTCACGAGCAAGTTTTCCCGCTTTCTTTTTCCTTCTTCCCCCCATCCGAAATCTCTCTCTCTCTCTCTCTCTCAAAGTGTGGGATTTTCAATAATCCAAATAAATGAGCTTAAGCTTACTATTTATAGAAAAATCAAGGTTAGGGGTTTTTTGGTCATTTCACACCCTTAACCTCCTTACTATTCATTACTTAAGGACTAAGTTAACTTACTCCTTAAGTTTACTTAACACTTAAGTTTACTTAATACTTAAGTTTGCTTAGCCTTTAAGTTTGCTTAGCACTTAAGTTTACTTAACCCTTAAGTTTACTTAACCCTTAAGTTTGCTTAGCATTTAAGTTTTACTTACTCATTAAGTAACTTATCCTTTACTTAGATCATAAGCATAAGCACTTTACAGTCTAAAAACTGTGATTTCTCGGAATCCAAATATTTTTGGATATTTCGTCTTTCCTTTACCGATTGAATATTACGTATTCTTCGGATTTTCAAAAAACTGAAAAACACTTTTCTACGATAAGTGTTTTCCTTCACGTTTTTTCCTAACGTAGCTAAACGAGTGAAAAGTACAGAGCAGTACTTTTCGTCATTTTTATTTTATCCGATTTCTGCACGTTTTTCGAGAAAAACTTTTATCGGCTTACTTAACTTTTCACGATATATTATCGTCAAATCTTTCGACGGAAGGTCATTTCGACATACCAAACTCTCGGAAAGGCTTAGGTTATTCAAACCCTAATCCTTAGGTTTCGTCGGGTGAATAGTTTCTATTTCGTCTTTTTCCCCGAAAATATTTTGTCTCCGGAAAAATTTTATTTTCGTCTTGAAAATTCCTACTCGTTCAGTCTAGCTCGTAGCCAGAATCCTCCCGATTAATAATCATTCTAGGTTATAGAACGATTACTAAACACATAGCACATAATAGTATTAATAAAAATTCATTTTATTAATAACTAATTCTTTAAATCTTAATTTCTGGACAATCCGGATTTTCGGGTTGTCACATCCTTTCCCCTTTATAAAAATTCCGTCCTCAGAATTTCTTTAAACTATACCCATACCCGGGTAATCACATTCACCCCTTCTTCATAGAATTTCGTCCTCGAAATTTTAACTTACTCTTCTTTTCAACTTCTCTTCAAAGAAGTTCTTATCTTTCTTTCATTCCCTACCCTTCATAACTTATCAAGAATCATGAAGTGAAAGGAATAATGAGGAATATAAAGATTCCTTTAAAAACATTTTATTCTTTTGCTGAGGGGTCAAATCGACCATGAACTCTTACTAGGTTAAACAGCCTTTCGCCGTAAACCTTTCTTACACGGTAAGTTTACAATCACAAAGAAGGTAAACTACCTCTTCCATACGTAGGTGATCAGCCTATCGTAAAACCCCATTTCAGGGTATGTTCACCTCAGACTTACTCATCGGATTCCACACCAAAACAATTTGGTTTGGCATAACTTTTCAAAGAAAGCTCGATTTTCTTTTAATCATAACATACCATTCGTCTTAGCCAAATCAAGTAGCTTAGACCATACCAATAAATTGGACATCAACTTGAAACATTCGTCTCGTCAACTAAATTGACATCGACTACTTCTTTAAATTCTTTTATAATACATCAAAACGTTTCATGACGTAATGATACCGCACTCTTCATAGTACGTTGAGGACTTCGTCAGTTTATGACTTCATCATTATGCATCATACTATAGCAGGTTGTTGATCCTCTGATCAAATTCCTTACCAAGTTTAATTGCATTAATAACTCCATCCTTTTACCATCCTTGCATCAAATGCACTGATGATATAAAATTCATTTTGATATTTCAAATCAATTTCTGTCTAGCCAAATCAACTAGCATAGACATATCAAGAATAGTTCTTTTAAAATCCATTGGTTTCAAAAATTGAACCAATTCATTCATTTTCAAAACGCGCAAATCAGCACGATTTCAAGAAACTTCGAAATCAAGCATAGCTAGATGACTTGGAATATCCTATTCTCCGTATTCCTTCATTGTCTTACTTGCGACAATACATATTCTTCTCTAGCACCTTCAATGCTAAGTCTACTGAAAATAACTTGTTTTCAGTCTACACATTCCTATACCTTAGTATAGTTCATCCACTTACCACACTTTATGTGTTTAGGAACTTTCCACAACCATATGTGTTTAAGAACTTATCTTCGCAATATGTAATCCAAGAACAAATCAAGGACTATCCACATGCTTAGGGCTCAGAAACATAGCATATAACTATGAGTCACAAACTTTTCATAAGTATGAGTTTCAAGAACCCGCACCTATCTTATCATTCTCTACCTATCAAGTATATACATAAGAAAAGATTCACCTTCTCGTCACATACATCTTGATAGCGCGACCAATTTCAATGATTATCACTATAAGAAACTGAGTGGTTGTTACACCAAGCACAAACCTCTGTTCATACAAAGACTCATACAACTCAGCCATCACATGAGTCCTCAATTGAAATCTTACAACTTCTAACTTTCTCTTTACTTAATAAAAATTTTCTTTAACTTGTATACTATCATTTACCACTCAATTTGAGTTCTTCTTCCCGTACTACTTCGTAGTACCATTCATTCATAGCATTAGCTATAAATCATCCATCGTTTAACAGATCATCTGTTACTACGATTTACTATGATCACGTGGTGATCTTCTTATCCTTCTCTTTACGATTATAGTCTTAGGTACTCATACCTAAGATTTATAACCTATCAGCTTTGATACCAACTTGTAACGCCCCGAAATCCGGTCTATCTTCACACCCAGATTCCGTGCGTCACTAGTACATCATTCATCCAACATACATCATTATATACTGAAATATAACAATATACACTCTCAAATCCCAGGTTCTAAAAACCTTATAGCCTTTCTCATTACAAATAATGATAATTTACATTATTCTTTACATCCTGCACGAGTGACTTTTATCCGCCACCAAGGATACATAATCGTTCATTAAACTATTCTATAGTTTAATTCTCATCTTTCTACATTACAAGTCTTCACTTGATCTTCTCGCTCATTCACATTCTGAATGGCACTTCATCTGGATACCGAAAGCTTGATCTATACGGGATCATTATGTTCTTCTAACATCGTTCGCTGAAAATGTTTTTCATTTAAAGCAAGTGTGAGCATTCAATTGCTCAGCAAGTCTTAGCAGTTGAATAACAACTTCAAGAGTTTAACATTCCTTTGGAACTTCGATAACCGAACAAAGGCTATGAAGCAGCTTGAACAATAGGAATAATCTCGATTCCTATCATTTTAAAACATCAGTTACATCCACTTTGAAATACTTTCATTCTCTACTCTCTTCCATACACATTCTGTCTGGCTAGAATCAATAGCACAGACTTAACAATAACGGTTCATGTATAAACAGAACATTCTTTTATTGAACAGTTCAATCACAGAACAGTTCATATCATAGAAACACCAAAGTGTTCACATTGTGGCACAAGGCCTCATACGTTCTACCACCTTGTACAAATATCACACATTCGCACATAGACAAAACTTCTCAAGTTCAACATCTGAGAAGTTTAAGAAACTAGCATTCATTTAAAATATGAATGAAGTTAGGAAACTTGCCTTACGCACAGCTACAGCTTATGCTGAACTGCTCATTCCATTCCCTATAACACATAAGGAAATAACACATTGATGAATAGGTAGTATACCCATGAATTTGATATATTTGGACTTAAGTTATTGCATTTTTAAGTTATTTAGTAGCATTTTATTGTGTTTATATCTTGTTTTGCAGATTTGGAAGCTGGAGGGGGCAATTATGGGAAATTCAAGCAAATATTGGCAATTCGGTAATTATGGAGAAGTCCAGCGCCGGGGCGCTGGAATTGGTACTATCTACAGCGCCGGGGCGCTGAGCCTCGGCTGGCGTTGACTGGTTTAGCGCGTTTGACTTCTGGTGGGACTTAATTTGGTCATTGAGAGCAAAAATAAAACCTAATTGGAGAAGGATTGTGGGGGGATATAAAAAGAAACTAAATGCTGAAATAAAGAGAGCTCTTTTTGGACTTTTATTCTGGAGAGGATTCAACAAGTTCTCTATTGCGGGCTACGCGAAATTGCTTGGAGATTAGGGATTGGCTACAGAGTTTATTCTTTTTCTCCTTATTTTTAATTTGTAATTCTTTAAGGATGATTTGTCAACAATTATCGTTTTTTATTTCCGAGATGAACTAATTCTTTCATTAAGATTTCAATTGAACCTTTTATGACTATAAAGTAGTTATTCATTCATTCTAATTATTTATATTGAAGTGAATTGTTCATCATGTTTTGACTTTATTGCTTAATTATTTGGCCAATAATTATCCTGTTATTCTAGAAGGAATTGGAAAAGGAATTCTAGGGTTAGAATTGGGCATGATGATATGTGACTTGATTATTTGCATAATTAGGTTTGTGAATTGAATGGAAATATCTTTTCACCGCATGTGACACATAGGGAATTGGGATTGGAAAGCGTTTAATTCAATTGTTTTGCATAGGGATATAGCAAGATTAATCTGGATTAAATAGAAGTCAATTGATCACTTGGAAAAGGACGTTTGGCATTTGAGAATTCTTGTTAACAATTCAGTAGACATAGTAATTGGGATGAGTAGGTAACTGATTTGTGGTTCATAATTGGGGATATTGAAGTCTTAACCTTTATCTATCGAAAATTATTTATTCAAGCATTAGTTTATTTATTCGTTTATTTTAGGATAATATCTTTTGGTGTTTAATTTTGTGTTAATAATTTAGAAAATCATAATTTCTTCTTGTTCAAATAAAATTGAATTGATATAGTATTAGTAGTTGGGATTTATTAATTAGAATTCTCTGTGGGAACGATACTCAACTTATCACTGTATTACTTGTTGACCACGTATACTTGCGTGTTGTGCATAACTAGATTTTATCCAACAAGTTTTTGGCTCCGTTTCTGGGGAATTTTTATTAATATTAATTTCATATTAGTTATAATCAATTCGGTTTTAATTTGAACGCTACTTAATCTTTTTTTTTTCTTGGATTGGCAGGAATTCGTGTATGCACACTAGATCGAAAGCGAGAAAGGAACTTCTTACCTATACCGACAACCTTGAGAAGAAGTTCCAGACAGTGCGTTTGAATAGTGAAACTACACATCTGGACGACGACCTGACAACTCAAGAAATTCTAGTAAACATGGCAGAGAACGAACAGAAATCACTTAGGGATTACGCCCTACCAAATGTCACGGATTTACAGTCGAGCATTAAGAGACCGGCAATTAATGCGAACAGTTTCGAGATAAAACCGGGATCAATTCAGATGTTACAGAATATATGCCAGTTTGGGGGAAATTCAATAGATGATCCGAATGAACATATCTTGAGCTTCTTGGAGGTTTGCGATACCTTCAAATTTAATAATGTATTGGAAGATGCGATAAGGTTGAGGATGTTCCCGTTTACTTTAAAAGATAAAGCACGAAGCTGGTTACACTCCTTACCTCCTGGTTCAATCACCACATGGGATGACTTAGCTCAAAAAATTTTAGCTAAGTTCTTCCCACCAGCGAAGTCGGCCAAACTATAGAATGATATTCATACTTTCGCACAATTTGAGTCAGAATCGTTATATGAGGCGTGGGAAAGATTTAAGGATATGCTCCGTAAGTGCCCTCATCATGGAATCCCACAGTGGATGCAATTAGGGATATTTTGTGATGGTTTGCACGCGGCCACGAGGGCTAGTATTGATGCAGCAGCCGGAGGCGCGATCATGTCCAAAAATTTTGATGAGGCATATCAATTGTTAGAAACAATGGCTACTAACAACTATCAGTGGCCCATGACGAGGAACAACCATCCAAAAGCATCGGGGAAGTATGAAGTGGACAAGCTGACAGCATTAACAGCACAAGTGACTGCAATAGCTAAGCAAATAGAAACATGGCATCCACAAGCCACACATCAGGTAGCGATGGTTTGTGAGTTGTGTGCTGGGGGTCATGCGACGGATCAGTGTGCCATAAATTCTGAATCAGCACAATTCGTAGGAAACTATAATCGCTCTACTCAACCGTATTCGACTCAAAATGCGTATAATCCAGGTTGGAAGAATCATCCAGGATTTTCATGGAGTAACAATCAAGCTGCAGCTCAACCACCTAGGCAACAAAACACCTCTGGTTTTCAAAATCCGAATCAACAACCAGAGAGGATATCAAGTTTGGAAGCAGCCTTAGAAAAATTCATTAGAGCATCAAGAACGAGGAACAAGACAAGAAATTGAATCAATTAGATTTGACTTTGCAAAGCCACGAGGCATCGTTAAAGAATCTGGAAAATCAATTGGGACAAATAGCACATGCATTGAATACCCGTCCACTAGGAACGCTCCCGAGTGATACAGAAATAAACCCGGGCAGAAATGAGCACTGCAAAGCAGTAATCTTACGAAGTGGGAAGGAGTTGCAAACAGTCAAGGATAAAGAAAAGGGGGACAACGCAACAGCTGAAATAGAAGAAGTTGTGGAAACTGGGAAAGATAAAGAGGAAATAGGAGAGAAAAATGCATCCGGGCCAACTACAACACTGCCACCCATACCATATCCGCAGAGATTTCAGAAATCCAAGTTAGATAAGCAGTTTTCAAGATTTTTGGATATTTTTAAAAACTTGCATATCAACATCCCATTCGCCGAAGCTTTAGAACAAATGCCGAGCTACGCTAAGTTCATGAAGGATGTGCTATCAAAGAAAAGGAAATTGGGGGATTTTGAAACAGTGGCGCTAACTGAAGAATGTAGCGCAATTATTCAGAACAAGTTGCCTCCAAAGCTGAAAGATCCAGGTAGCTTTACTATTCCATGCGATATTGGTAATCAGTTTTCGGGGAGAGCACTGTGCGATTTGGGGGCCAGTATTAATCTGATGCCATTATCAGTCTACCGTCAGTTCGGGCTCCAAACACCAAAACCGACAAACATCAGTTTACTGTTGGCAGACCGATCAGTTACATATCCACGAGGTATCGTTGAAGACGTATTAGTAAGGGTGGATAAATTCATCTTCCCAGCAGACTTCGTTATCTTGGATTGTGAAGTAGATACGGAAATTCCCATCATCCTCGGACGACCATTTTTAGCAACGGGGAGAACGTTAATCGACGTGCAAAAAGGGGAATTGACGATGAGAGTTGACGATCAACAGGTCACTTTCAATGTGTTTAAATCCATGTCTTATCCGAAGGAAAAAATTGAGTGTTTGCGGGTGGATTTAATGGAGGAGATCGTTAATCACAAGATTTGCTGTAGTTATTCAGAGGATCCGATAGAATCCATGTTGCTTGGAACAGACAACGATAGTGTTGCTGCGGACAATGAGCAAGTCAAATGGCTAGACACAGCATCATTCTACCGGAAAAGTAATCAACCATTCGACACCCTTGATAGGCCCAAAACGGAAGGAAAAAAGTGCAAACCCTCGATAGAAGAGCCACCGGTGTTGGAATTAAAGCCACTTCCCTCTCATCTTGAATATGCTTATCTAGGGAAAGACGCGACTCTACCAGTTATTGTTTCGACAAAGTTAACTGACACCCAAAAGGAAAAATTGTTGCGGGTTCTGCGCGAGTTCAAAACAGCGATTGGGTGGACTATAGCGGACATTTGAGGTATTAGCCCATCTTTCTGTATGCATAAGATTTTAATGGAAGAGGGATCAAAACCAACCATTGAGATGCAAAGAAGGTTAAATCCTATTATGAAAGATGTGGTAAAAAAGGAAATTATAAAATGGTTGGATGCCGGTATTATTTATCCAATTTCAGACAGTTCATAGGTAAGTCCTGTACGGTGTGTACCAAAAAAAGGAGGCATGACTGTGGTAAAAAACGAAGCTCATGAGCTTATCCCAACGAGAACTGTTACAGGCTGGAGAGTATGCATGGATTACCGCAAGTTGAATAAAGCCACACGCAAAGATCACTTCCCCTTGCCATTCATTGATCAGATGTTGGACCGGTTAGCCGGACATCAATTCTACTGTCTGTTAGATGGATATTCGGGGTACAATCAAATTGCCATAGCACCGGAAGATCAAGAAAAGACCACGTTCACATGTCCATACGGAACGTTTGCATTCCGGCGTATGTCGTTTGGTTTATGTAATGCGCCGGCAACTTTTCAACGCTGTATGATGGCAATCTTCTCTGACATGGTCGAACATAATTTAGAGGTATTCATGGATGATTTCTCCGTGTTTGGTGACAGTTTCGACTCGTGTTTGAAGAATCTGGTCTTGGTGTTAAAAAGATGCGTGGAGACTAACCTGGTGCTTAACTGGGAAAAATGTCATTTTATGGTTCAAGAAGGAGTTATTCTGGGCCATAAGGTTTCCGCATCCGGATTGGAGGTGGATAGAGCGAAAATTGATACAATTGAGAAATTGCCTCCTCCATCATCTGTGAAGGGCATTCGAAGTTTTTTGGGACATGCAGGGTTCTATAGACGCTTTATTAAAGATTTTTCAAAGATTTCGAAACCCCTATGCTCACTTTTGGAGAAAGATGTGCCGTTTAAGATGGATCAGGCATGCATCGAGGCATTTGAGGTATTAAAGAAGAAATTGGTCTTTGCACCAATCATAGTAGCACCCGACTGGTCTTTACCGTTCGAATTGATGTGCGACGCCAGTGATTACGCAGTGGGAGCCGTATTGGGACAACGTCATGATAAGATTTTTCATACTATCTACTACTCTAGTAAGACCTTGACGGATGCCCAGCTAAACTACACAACAACCGAAAAAGAATTACTCGCAGTGGTGTTTGCTTTTGACAAATTCAGAGCTTATCTCCTAGGCACCAAGGTAATTGTCTACACTGATCATTCGGCTATTAAATACCTGATTGAAAAGAAAGATGCTAAACCACGGTTAATACGATGGGTACTGTTGTTACAAGAATTTGATCTGGAGATCCGGGACAGAAAAGGTACAGAAAACCAAGTGGCGGATCATTTGTCTCGATTAGAAAATAAAGAGGAGCAGAAAGAAGACAACTTAGTGATTAATGAAAAATTTCCAGATGAGCAACTGTTCCGGGTAACTACCATATTGCCTTGGTATGCTGACTATGTCCACTATGTGGTTTCCAAAGTGTTACCGCCGGATTTGACTTCACAACAACGAAAGAAGTTTCTCCACGATGTGAAGCAATACTATTGGGATGAACCGTTTCTGTTTAAAGCATGTGCAGACCAAATGATAAGACGTTGTGTACCTCATGAAGAAATGGATAGTATATTAGGCCACTGCCACTCCTCAGATTACGGAGGTCATTATTCCGGTGATAGAACAGCAGCGAAAGTACTACAATCGGGATTTTTCTGGCCTTCTCTATTCAAAGATGCTCATCTCTTTGTGCTGAAATGCGATCGATGCCAACGCGTAGGTAATATCTCTAAGCGCAATGAAATGCCACTCAACACAATTTTAGAGGTGGAACTATTCGACGTGTGGGGAATCGATTTTATGGGACCATTTCCATCTTCTTTTAATAATCAGTACATCTTGTTAGCGGTCGATTATGTTTCCAAATGGGTAGAGGCCACATCATTACCAACGAATGATGCCAACGTTGTTATCCGATTTTTAAAGAAGAACATTTTTACCCGATTCGGTACACCGCGAGCTATAATAAGTGATGAGGGAACTCACTTCTGTAACAAACAGTTTACCAAATTGCTTGTCAAGTATGGGGTTCGGCACAAAATTGCAGCTGCATATCACCCACAAACCAATGGCCAAGCGGAGGTGTCGAATAGGGAAGTTAAGAGGATCCTGGAAAAGGTAGTCAATCCGTCACGAAAAGATTGGGCATTGCGTCTTGACGATGCTCTATGGGCCTATCGAACAGCGTACAAAAATCCGATCGGTATGTCACCGTACAGAATGGTATTTGGAAAGGCGTGTCACTTACCGGTCGAGCTCGAACACAGTGCACATTGGACCATTCGGAAACTGAACTTTGATCTGAAAGCAGCGGGGGAGAAACGATTACTGCAGTTGAACGAGATGGCTGAATTCCGGTTCAATGCGTACGAAAATGCGAAGCTCTACAAGGAGAAAGTCAAAGCTTGGCACGATAAAAAAATTCTTGATAGAACATTTGAACCCGGCCAACAAGTACTATTGTTCAACTCACGCCTGCGTCTATTTCCGGGAAATTTGAAATCCAGGTGGTCCGGGCCATTTGTAGTTATATCTGTTACTCCACACGAAAACATTGAGGTCGAGGAACCGAACTCAAAGCGTACATTCAAGGTCAATGGTCAACGTCTGAAACATTATTGGAGTGGACCAATCGAACGACAAGCTACGGTCCAGTACCTCTTCGAACCAGTCGACAACTGAACAACACCGAAAAGTCGGGCTGACGACTATAAACCAAGCGCTTCTTGGGAGGCAACCCATTAAGTTCTATAATTTTGACGTTATTTAAGCTTCTTTTTATTTATTTTACAGTAATTTATTTTTTCTTTTTGTTTAGTTTTGAAGAATACAATTCTGTTAGGCTAACTTTTAATGATTTTTCATGTATGGGAATCAGGTCAACCCAGCGCCCCGGCGCTCCCATCACTAAGGACCCAGCGCCCCGGCGGTAGGGACCAGAAGCTGCACACCAAGCCCAGCGCCCCGGCGCTGGCCTCCCATTCATTTACAGCGCCCCGGCGCTAGGGACCAGAAGCTGCACACCAAGCCCAGCGCCCCGGCGCTGGCCTCCCATTCATTTACAGCGCCCCGGCGCTAAGGACCAGAATCTAAAATTTAAGTCCAGCGCCCCGGCGCTGGCTTCCAAGGTATTTCCAGCGCCCCGGCGCTATATCATCTCAACCGACTCTGCCACTCAGCGCCCCGGCGCTCTACATAAGGTGCAACCCAGCGCCCCGGCGCTGGGATCAGGTTAGACGATACAAATTTAATTCTCCGCCATTTCCTTCTCCCCCACTCCATTCACACGCCGGCAACCCAGGTCAGTTACGCTCCCACACTCTCCCGTTCTCCTAATCTCCTCTTTCGCTCTCCAAATCACACGGCACTTGAATCTTGGATAACAGTTCTCCCACACATCTACCGCACCCCACTAACTGTGTCGGATTCTTGTGTGCCGAGTTCTACTCCTCCAACTTCTTTGAAGGTAGCAATGGTATAATTTGCTGTGTATTCTTATTATTACAAACCCAGATTTTTCTTTCTTATTCTATGCATCTGGGTAATCCTTTAGAATTCATAGATAATTCAATACTGTTTGGTATACTTTTCCACACAAGGTTGGTGATTGCTACAGGAATGGCATGCAAAGATATGGAATTAGTGATGGTTGTATTCAAACTATCAGTTGAGGCCTAGGTGTTTGACAAATTGTCTAAGTCAAAAAGCATGTGTAGTTTAACATACTTAACAGTTTCAGGCCTCTTCCCCGCCTGTGCACTCACCATGCTAATATTTTATACTGTTTCGGGGTAATGCTATGCACACATGTATCCAACCATGAATTCTTTTTAAACCTAAACTATGACCATGTGTCTTTGCAGAACCCTCTACATGGCATCCAAACGTCTCCGTGGCGAAGGGTCCGGGGCCGCTTCCGTGTCACCTCCAAAATTTGGCAGCCGGCGTTTTGTTAGTCACGCAGCTCAAGAACGCTACAGCCGCATGGCCACCCGCTCACTAGTCCCCGAACGTGGTCTCCGTCCCGATCAAACCAAGGATGGCGAAATCGCAGTGATGATTGCTGAACGAAACTGGTTCTCCCTCACCGAACAGCCTGACCCGGCGGTGATCGCAGTGGTTAAAGAATTCTATGCTAACTTGCCCGAACATAACCATTATGGGGTATTTGTCAGAGGTAAAATTGTGGAAATCGGCGAGGAGGATATAAATGGGTGCTATCAACTACCATTAGAGGGCGTTCATGATGCATATGCTAGCTTAGTGAGTGACGGGTCGAACTATGAACAGATTATTCGGGAGTTGTGTCAACCGGGCACTACATGGACCCTGCATGAGCGAGGCAGCATGACTTTCCCGTTATCTCACCTCAGCTATATGGAAAGGCATGGTATGCCTTCATCTGTGCTAAATTGATGCCATGTACACACGTGAGTCACGTAACCAAAGAAAGGGATGTGCTATTATACTCCATCATACAAGGTTTAAGCATTGATGTCGACCATCTTATTCAGCAATCTATGCTCCGCGCTTCTCGCGGCGGGACTACAGGCGGGTTACCACATCCGTCACTGATCTGCGTTTTATGTGCTAAGTTTGGGGTCAAATGGAAATCCGACGAGATGATTCAAACTCCTATGCCCGTGTTGGACCATAACTTGATCCGTCGTTATAAAGTGTGGTCAGGTGGAGCTAATCACCCTAGGGGACTGGGTTTCATTATTCCCCAAAGTACGTCTACACAAGCCCCACCCCCTCAGGCTCCATCTACTTACGGCCCTTCGACAGCAGCTCAGCGAGGTGTGGTCCCTGACGCTGTCCAGCGGGAAATCGACGGCTGGTTTTACAACATTGAGTCCCAGAATGTGCGCTTATCGGAACGCCAAGATGTGATTTTCAAGTATTTAGTTGACCAATTTGCTGCGCAGAATGCGCTAACCCTCCAAACCCATCCGGGTATTCCACTTAGCCATTTCCCACCGGCTCCCGTTCTGCCGGTATTTCCCCCTTCCGATCAAGAGATGAGTGAAGACGATGATGCTCCCCCGGAGGAATAGGCTCGTCAGGGAAGTCCTCTGTTTTATTTTGCCTTATTTTTCGCATGAGGACATTGCTCTAGATAAGTTTGGGGGTAGTTAAGTTTTATTTCTAAAAAGTGGTAGCTTGTTATTCGTATGTGGATTGTTTATTCATAAAGTTGCATTTAGGATTGCATGTTAATTCCAGTTTTTGATAGTGCGTATATCTGGGGCCAATGATGAAAGTAGAATTGCATGAACAAGTCTAATAAGGATTGTTGATTCAGTGATATGATTTTCTTGACATAAATGGGGTCTTTATCTGTTTGACATTGATATTATAGGAAAGCACTTTGACAAAACGACCATGTTGGCTGTGATAGTTTAAATGGCTAGATAATAGAGTTCTAAAGAAGGATTGCTAGTGATATGGAAGAACAATTTGAATAACTAGAGGAGACTGAATCTATGCATAAACTCGAGTTTGGGGGAAAATATATGGAATATATAAGCTGGAAAAAAAATGTGTGTTGAGTTTTGTGGTGGGTTGAGGGGAAACACTCCCCATAAACACAAGCGTGAGATGGAGCGTAAAACGCACTCACCAACCATCTATCTAAAAAAAAAAATATACAGAGTGACTAGTCTTGTTTCGGGGCCTTTGTTACTTGAACAAGTACGCCCGAAGGGGTATCTTAAAACCTAGCGCCCTAAGGTCTTATATGGTCTGGGAGTCGTTGGTCGAAAGCTCGCTAAGGGGTAACACTGTTAGCCTAATGAGATAAGACATTGCACAGTCATTTATATATATATATATATAAAAAAAGAGAAAAGAAAAGTATAAGTATTCCATGTTGACTTTTGAATTCGGGTAAGTGCTTGGATTCAGTTGAAACAAGTACATTACTGGATGATGCCTACTAAGAAATTTTATTATCTTTCATATTTTTGTCTTTCATGGGTTAACATGGTTGTTGGACACACACGCACAATATCAGTAATAACAGATTTAGATCCGTTGATTGTCGGGAGATTGTCGATCTGTTTTTGCATGATGAATTGGCCTGTTTACGTGATTTTTCTGAGGCATATGGATATACGCGAGCTCTTGAATTGCTGGAATTACGAACATATAAATATAAATAGTTTGTGTTTGCATGATGTTTAGTTTTGTTTGTGAGTTTATGTTTTGTCGCATGAGGACACGCAACATTTTAAGTTTGGGGGTATTTGATGAATGGGTAGTATACCCATGAATTGGATATATTTGGACTTAAGTTATTGCATTTTTAAGTTATTTAGTAGCATTTTATTGTGTTTATAACTTGTTTTGCAGATTTGGAAGCTGGAGGGGGCAATTATGGGAAATTCAAGCAAATAATGGCAATTCGGTAATTATGGAGAAGTCCAGCGCCGGGGCGCTGGAATTGGTACTGTCTACAGCGCCGGGGCGCTGAGACTCGGCTGGCGTTGACTGGTTTAGCGCGTTTGACTTCTGGTGGGACTTAATTTGGTCATTGAGAGCAAAAATAAAACCTAATTGGAGAAGGATTGTGGGGGGATATAAAAAGAAACTAAATGCTGAAATAAAGAGAGCTCTTTTTGGACTTTTATTCTGGAGAGGATTCAACAAGTTCTCTATTGCGGGCTACGCGAAATTGCTTGGAGATTAGGGATTGGCTACAGAGTTTATTCTTTTTCTCCTTATTTTTAATTTGTAATTCTTTAAGGATGATTTGTCAACAATTATCGTTTTTTATTTCCGAGATGAACTAATTCTTTCATTAAGATTTCAATTGAACCTTTTATGACTATAAAGTAGTTATTCATTCATTCTAATTATTTATGTTAAAGTGAATTGTTCATCATGTTTTGACTTTATTGCTTAATTATTTGGCCAATAATTATCCTGTTATTCTAGAAGGCATTGGAAAAGGAATTCTAGGGTTAGAATTGGGCATGATGATATGTGACTTGATTATTTGCATAATTAGGTTTGTGAATTGAATGGAAATATCTTTTCACCGCATGTGACACATAGGGAATTGGGATTGGAAAGCGTTTAATTCAATTGTTTTACATAGGGATATAGCAAGATTAATCTGGATTAAATAGAAGTCAATTGATCTCTTGGAAAAGGACGTTTGGCATTTGAGAATTCTTGTTAACAATTCAGTAGACATAGTAATTGGGATGAGTAGGTAACTGATTTGTGGTTCATAATTGGGGATATTGAAGTCTTAACCTTTATCTATCGGAAATTATTTATTCAAGCATTAGTTTATTTATTCGTTTATTTTAGGATAATATCTTTTGGTGTTTAATTTTGTGTTAATAATTTAGAAAATCATAATTTCTTCTTGTTCAAATAAAATTGAATTGATATAGTATTAGTAGTTGGGATTTATTAATTATAATTCTCTGTGGGAACGATACTCAACTTATCACTGTATTACTTGTTGACCACGTATACTTGCGTGTTGTGCGTAACTAGATTTTACCCAACACACATACACCAATTAGTCATATACTTGACTTACACATTGGTTTACTTAACTTTACTTCTTAAGGTTCGCGTTCTTGCAATCTAAGTTTACGCGACCAACTTTCATTACCATTCTACAGCTTCATGACATGCGGAGATGTCTTACTCAAAACGTTCATCATCTTTGATGATCAACATTCTTATCTTCTTCTTATAACTTCTCTAGGACTCAGCACACATCGCTTCTCTGCTGGTAGTCCATATGGTACTCTGAGTGGTTTCCCACAAACAACCAACAAACAATTTCCCGTCTCATCTACACTGCCATCACAGTGAGTTAGATCGGTTGCCAGTTTCGTATATACCTTCGCTCTCTGAAGGAATTATTTAGCCCAGCTCCCATATGTTAACCATCAAAGGTTACGACTGTACCACCACTTAAATTTCTCTTAACTTATACGAATTATTAAATTATAATGTTCGTTAAGTTAATTTCTTATTCCTTTTTGGCTTTCTAGCAAGTAATTGCCATACCTCAGGATTCATTCTTATCCGATTCACATTCGACTTTCATCAATCTCATTACCGTTCGATACGGCTTTCTTGATACCATTCGTATCTTACTTACTACATTCATCAACGTCTAAGTTATACAACCAGGGTATACTTAGCACGTTCGTCAAACGCGAATACGATTCACGAGGATCGTTTACGTATTCAACGTTCACGTTGCTCGTCTCTTAATCTCTCATTCAACCTTTACTCAAGGTTTTAATTACTTCCGATCGTTATCCATCCCATGAACCCCATGTTCATTATTCTTTCTTAATGTCGAAGCCATACTAATCGTTGTATGCTAAGACCGATCGTTCATTGCAACAACGTTGCATTCACAGCGTCTATACGTTTTACATTCATATCTCATTACCATGTCATAACATTGAAATGTTATACATTACTATCGTCCATCAACGTCTAAGGAATCACCATCATAGCAATCCCTCACGTTCGATTCATTGCGACTACGGTCCTCGGCTATCGGTCCCGTAACCCGTAATTACATTCTTTTAATCTCGTTCAACCTTTTCATTCGACCTTCATCAAAGGTTTAAAACACTTACTTAAGTGTTACATTAGTAAAACTACATGTTCATTTCTCTTTCTTGCACATCCCCAGTAGTTGAGCATTTAAAATCTCATTACTGGCTTTTTCCCTGTACCGGCGCTGCGGCGCCAGTCCCCTTTACAACTCTCGCGCTGCGGCGCCACTCTGCAGTGTCAAACTGCCGAGGCTGGCGCTGCGGCGCCACTCTCTACACTAAGACTCGCGCTGCGGCGCGAGTTAGCAGTGTCTGGCTCTATGGCCTGGCGCTGCAGCGCCACCATTCTAGGCATGCCTGGCGTCGCGGTGCCAACACCTTCTTCCCGAAAATTTTTTCTAAGTCTTTGGTCGTTCTGAGATGCGTACTTCGAAATCTCATAACTTCTTCGTTATAACTCAGAATGGAGTCATTCCAAAGCCATTTTCTTACTTATCTTACGTACTTTGATTACTCATGGATAGAAATTTATTCTGAATCTAGTAACCTGCCATTCAATTGGCTTAATCTTCACCCTTCGTTCATTTTAACGTTTTTAACGTTCTTCGTTCGTTCGTCCGTAATTCGGTCATCCGAACTCGGAACTCGTTCATTCTTGAGTCCACGACTCACGTTTTCAACATTTTCTTACATTCTTATGAAACCCTACACATTTGGGTTTATTTACTAACTTTCAAATTATCGAACTTCTTTTACGAAATTTTTGCCATAACTTCGTTGTAGCTCAATTCTAATCCATTCTTCAAGAAAGTTTCCAACGTTCCTAACCAAGCAATAAGCATCTAACTTATACACGATGGTTTTAAAATTGTCCATCAACAACAATTACACTACGATGGTTTTAAATTTGTCCATCAACAACGTTCTTCGCGTTCTTCGCGCATTCTTCGCGTTCTAAGTTCGTTCTTCATTTTTAATCGATATTTTGGATTACGATTTTACTTTTTCTTGGAATTTGATTTTATAGAACACCATTCCTTACTTATTTAACCTACTCATTCATAAGATTCATTCGGATCGCTCAAAATCCTTACGAATTTTATACTTCCTTAAGAAATTTATAAACTAAATTTCTTATTTCTTATTTCTTCTTTTTCTTACAATTTCAACCATATGAAATAATTCTTAACATCTTTACTTCTTATTCTCATTAAGTTATGTTTTTAACATAAAAACTTAAAGAAAAATTATCTAGATGTTAGGTTTTTGGATTACCTTTCTTCTTTAATTTCATTCTGTCGGACAAAGCGTGCTCACGAGCAAGTTTTTCCGCTTTCTTTTTCCTTCTTCCCCCCATCCGAAATCTCTCTCTCTCTCTCTCTCTCAAAGTGTGGGATTTTCAATAATCCAAATAAATGAGCTTAAGCTTACTATTTATAGAAAAATCAAGGTTAGGGGCATTTTGGTCATTTCACACCCTTAACCTCCTTACTATTCACTACTTAAGGACTAAGTTAACTTACTCCTTAAGTTTACTTAACACGTAAGTTTACTTAATACTTAAGTTTGCTTAGCCTTTAAGTTTGCTTAGCACTTAAGTTTACTTAACCCTTAAGTTTACTTAACCCTTAAGTTTGCTTAGCATTTAAGTTTACTTACTCATTAAGTAACTTATCCTTTACTTAGCTCATAAGCATAAGCACTTTACAGTCTAAAAACTGTGATTTCTCGGAATCCAAATATTTTTGGATATTTCGTCTTTCCTTTACCGATTGAATATTACGTATTCTTCGGATTTTCGAAAAACTGAAAAACACTTTTCTACGATAAGCGTTTTCCTTCACGTTTTTCCCTAACGTAGCTAAACGAGTGAAAAGTACAGAGCAGTACTTTTCGTCATTTTTATTTTATCCTATTTCTGCACGTTTTTCGAGAAAAACTTTTATCTGCTTACTTAACTTTTCACGATATATTATCGTCAAATCTTTCGACAGAAGGTCATTTCGACATACCAAACTCTCGGAAAGGCTTAGGTTATTCAAACCCTAATCCTTAGGTTTCGTCGGGTGAATAGTTCCTATTTCGTCTTTTTCCCCGAAAATATTTTGTCTCCGGGAAAATTTTATTTTCGTCTTGAAAATTCCTACTCGTTCAGTCTACCTCGTAGCCAGAATCCTCCCGATTAATAATCATTCTAGGTTATAGAACGATTACTAAACACATAGCACATAATAGTATTAATAAAAATTCATTTTATTAATAACTAATTCTTTAAATCTTAATTTCTGGACAATCCGGATTTCCGGGTTGTCACAGATCTAGCTTGTTCGTGAATTTTTTGAGTTTACACTGTATGATGCCTTCGAAGAGACCTATTATGTGTTAAATTTGAT
This sequence comes from Panax japonicus, assembly GCA_020205505.1. NCBI lineage: Eukaryota > Viridiplantae > Streptophyta > Magnoliopsida > Apiales > Araliaceae > Panax > Panax japonicus. The sequence continues at coordinate 29,959,030 of CM035105.1, forward strand.
TTTATATCAGTTACATTGTTGTGGAGCACACACGCACTATACCAGTAATAACAGTTTAAGATTTGATGATTGACTAGGAAATTGTTGATTGGTTTTGATATGAAGTATTATCATGTTTACTTGATTGCTCTAAGGTCGGTTGAATAGATTTGTGTTTATCAATACTGCTGGATTCGTAGGCATATAGATTAGTTGCATTTCATTGCATTGCATTTTTGTTTTGTTTTTGCTTGAGGACAAGCAAAGGTTTAAGTTTGGGGGTATTTGATAAGTAGGTTTTATAACTACTTATCCGGTATCTTTTACTTGAATTAGTTGCTTATATTCATGTGTCTTAGTTACTTTTCATGCATTTTGTGTTTGTTTTGTAGGTTATACATTTGGAAGCGATGTGAGCGATTATTGGTAAGGAAAATGCAAGGAAAAAGCAATCTGGACATCGTTTATGCTTTCATGTTCAATTCATGTTCTTGGATTGGAGCTTAGACTATATTGTAGAGCATTTTCTTAGCTTTCCAGAACATCTTGAATCATTCAAATCGGAGTTCGGATGAAAGAGTTATGACATTTCTACCAACGGACGTTGAACTTCACCGTTTCGGGTGGTCATTTGCATAGCAGTCACTTCCAGTCCAATTTTGACCATCATGTGTTTGTTATTTCTGAAAGATCAAAGAATGAAAGTTTTAGATCTCGTCGATAGCTTCGATTTGATAGGTTTCGGTACCCGTAACTCCCCATGGTTTAAAAGTTATTGCAGTTTTAGCAGAGGAGGTTCCAGCAGAAAATGAATTGGCAGATTGGTGCCCAGCCGGGGCTGGACGTTTTTAGCCTTAGGACCCAGCTGGGGCTGGGGTCCTGGGCGTTTTAGCAGCTTACTGCCCAGCCGGGGCTGGGCTTTGGCAAAGGAAATACCCAGACGGGGCTGGCCTATGCGAAAAAGAGTAGATTTTGTCCGAATTTGAGTCCGAAAAGGATTGTTTTCGAGTTGTTTGATTCAAAAACTTCCAAGAGGACTAAAAGACATGTACAAAGGCTTATAAAAGGAGGGGAATAACACATATTAGAGGAGAATATTAGGAGATTAGAGAGCATTCTATTAAATTAGATTAGAGTAAATTAGATCAAAACACTAGTTTTTATGAGATTTGGAGATTGATGCAACTTGGAGACCATTGAAGATTCAAAGTAGGAGCAAGGAGGGAGCGTAAAATCTACAGACAATAGATTATTTCTTCTCATCTTCTTCTATCTTTATCTTTTAACGTGTATTCAATTGTGGATTCTTAGTTTAAATTCAATAATCATGAACTAATTCTTTGTTTGAGATTACAATGGATCTTATTGTGTAGTTTATTTTAATATGCTTCGTTATCAATTATTATGTTCTATTGTGAGAATTGTCTATTGTGATTTGGAATTAATTGTTTAATTGCTTGGCCATTAATTACCGTGGTAATCTATATGAACTCGAGAGATGAAGTATAGATTTAGATCTAATCATGATAGCATGTGTTCAGGATTTTGTTAATAGCTTAAACTTGATGAGTGTTAAGGTAGAGATATGCTTGACATCGCATGTAATCGAATAGAGAACTTATTCTTCAACCTTCTTTAATTGTAATTCACATAGAGATATAGTGGGTTAGTTGATTAAGGTGTTTAACGAATTTCTATCTTAATTGTGGATTGACGTTAATACGGTATTAGTACATCGAGAGGTGGTTAATACTACTCTAGTGTTCTTGATTAACAATTTAGGATAGAGAATAATTGATGAGAAGTGTGTTAACTTAAATGAAGCAATAAGTGAAGTTGTGATCTTAAATCTCCATAGTCTTAATTTAATTAGTGGAATAGTAGTTAATTTATATAGTTTGTAATTCATTCGTTTAAATAAGATTGAGTTGGTTACGGGTTAGTACTTAGTGATTTTTATTAAATAATTCTCTGTGGGAACGATACTCAACTTATCACTTTATTACTTGTTGACCACGTATACTTGCGTGTTGTGCGTAATTAGATTTTACCCAACAAGTTCAAACGATACCGGATATCCGGCTTGCTTTTGTTTGCATTTTCCGTACTTTTCCTTACCAATAATCGCTCACATCGCTTCCAAACGTATAACCTACAAAACGAACACAAAATGCATGAAAGGTAACTAAGACACATGAATAAAAATAACTAATTCAAGTAAAAGATACCGGATAAGTAAGTATAAAACCTACTTATCAATGTATCTCAATAACATATATGTATCTCAACCAAAAGTACACATGTTATACTTTCCAAAATGGACTGAAATTTTATATTAAGTGTTATACTTTCCAAAGTGGACTGAAATTTTATGGTTCTTGAAGTAAAAATTATTTTTGATTTCTTTTGACATAAAAGCTCATCAACACATAAAATTACCATGTCTAACAATAAACCATCATATAACATATAGATCTACCATCACATGACTCAGAAATATAAACTCATCCTTTGATCTAAAACAACTATAGACAATCACATAAATCTAACTAGGGTTTTGAGATAGTAAACACACAAAATCACTACAAAATTCTAATTTTCCTTGCAATTCCCTAATATACATATTACATGAAAATAATGATTAACTATAGACATGATGTACTAATCCATCAGTCCTGCATATGCTTGATGAATGGGAAATTGAGTAGATGTTTAAAGAGTAAGCATCATTTGTGATGATTACTTCTCGTACTTATGACCCAACTGCTTACTTGTGTTGGCTGTGACCTTTAAATGCTAGATAATACAAAGGAATATGTTAGCTTCTATTGGATGTCAAATCATGCATTGTTTTTTATCAACTAGAGCATATAATGAACTAATGAAGGTATCCATCAAATAATAAGTGTAAGGTCATATAAGTTACAACAAAGTAAATCTGTCAATAGGTGCTAGTCCATGTATGATGCAAGGTAGAATCACTTTAATGATATTATTCTTCCACCTGTTTAATCTTTGATTTATTTAATAGCGTCTAGTTTGCTATAGTTAAGTGTAATATGAACTGACAAACATATTACATGGAAATATTTCAAATAAACATATATACATGAACTGACATACAAACTACTCCAAAAAAAAGAGACGAGATAAAAGAAAAACTTACACAAAAGAGAGAGATGTAGAGAAGGTCAATGCCAGTTGCTTACTGCCCAAAACAAGACATACAGGTATTAGGAAAAAACCCAAATTAAACCCTAACATAACTAAATTGGAACTTATATACAAATAAAACCTTAAAAAGAAGAAAAGTGCAAATTATTAATGGAAGCCAACAATAAGAAATGTAGAACCAGAGCTAAGAGGGAAAAAAAATTGGAGGGAGATTGTAACAGTGTATCAGGCCAAAGAAGGGGGAGGAGAAAGGGGGAGGCCAGATAGTAGAGGACCGACGATGAGGACCGACGACGACTAACGACAGCGACGAACGATGGCGAGAATCGACAGCACAATGATGGAGAGAGAAACAGAGGGAAAGAATAGAAATGAGAGGGAAAAAATGGAGAGGAAAAAGAAATTGAATCTGGAATTAAAAATAAGACTTCATTCTCGACGGCGTGTCCTGTCATTCGAGTACCGTCGCCATTGAGTCATTCTCAACAGCGAGGTCGTCGCTATTGACATCTATAACCGTCGCCAATGAGTTTTCCCTCCACTGCCAATTTTTTGCACCTATTTTTCCATGGGAAAGAGTTATTAGCGATGACACCCATTAGCGACGGTATGCCCGTCGGCATTAAGGTCATTCTCGACGGCGCATGTGTCTTCGCCTATGACATGTTTTTTGTAGTATATGTTGATGATAAATAAAAAGCCGTAAAGATTTTAAAGATTGGGGAACATCATACCATGCTTGATATCAAGAAATCAATGATCTTCACTCTAGTGTCCCTTCTTAACTGCAATATAAAGCGAATCGAGTGATCAAGAAAAGAACAGAATATTCAAATTTTACCTGTAATATAAAGCAAATCAAATGATCAAGATTCAATTTCTAATTAAACATTTTTACCAAAACCCCACCTGGTCCGTGAGCTCCCAAGAGTGAGTTCTAGATGAGCATGGGCTCGCTTATGTAGATCCACCCATAATGTCCATGTGTTCCACGGGCTTGCATACCTAAAATTTTTTGGCAGGCATTTAAAGCATTATGAAAGTATTCACTGGAATTTCAATGGGACAGACAATTTGACTGCCAATAGTGGTCGCTATTCGCGATCGTAGATATATCGGTCGCTAATAGTGGTCATTGAGGTGCATTCCATAGACCATATTTTATGCGACGACTATCAGCGACTGCACTCGGTCGCTAATAGCTATCTGCGACCAACGGCGGTCGCTGATACGCTGTCGCTGATAGACCATTTTCTTGTAGTGTTCCATGATATATTACAAACATCATTACATGTTTTACATTTTCACATTTTACATTCTTCTATACATATGAAACAAGGCATTGGCAACAAAGACATCTACCTGACCATGTCAACACAACTAAAACTGCCCATTTAATCAGTTCTCTAATTGAACCCAACATCAACACTTGCTCTAAAATAGTAATAGTTCAAATTATCAATTTCAATAGTAGAGTAAACAAATGAAATTCCTAATGTTGCCTTCTCAATATATCCAACACTAACAATTAATTTTCTATTAAGGGGGAAAACAATATAATATAATTAATTTGCTAATAAGGGGGGAAAACATGAAAATATAAGAATAAAGAAACTCTAACCTTTGAGAAATCAAAATCAACGATTACGTTCAGCAGGTAAAGGTCGATTAAACCCAGTGTGACGATTCATATATTGTCTAGGAATCCTCTTCGTCACCGCTCTCACTCCACTAACATCATTACCAACCACAGAGGCTTCCTCTTGGCCGAATCAAACCCTACCGGAATCCCCATCATCTTTATAATTTCCACCTCATCTGGATCCATCTCCACATTATCATTCACTCCACCCGCTTTTTGTTGTTTCTGCTCCTTCACGATGCCATCAACGAAGTCCGACACCACCGCGGCTGCATACCACCGCCTGTCCTTCTCTCTGCTCTCACCGCGCTTGTGGCGCTTCCACGCAGGGTCAGGAGAGAGGGAGTGTGGTGGCGGTGGCAGTTCGATTGAGAGAAGGAATAAGATTTTAGTATAGGATTATTGTGGCTTAGAATTGAGAAGGAAACAAGTTACCTTATGAGTAGGTTTTATACCTATGAATCTGATATTATTAAACTTAATTATTGTTATCTTCTATTGTTTTTTAGTATCTTTTTATGTGTTTTGTGTTTATTTGTTGTAGGTTGGAGCTGGAGGGACAAATTGGTCATTTCGGAGAAGAAAAAGGTCAAAAATCATGAAAATTAAAGCTGAGTGGCATTTTTGTAATTACGTGGTCCTGGTCAAGCGCCTAGGCGCTTGGAAATGGCCTATGTTGAGCGCCTAGGCGCTCCTGTGCGGAAAAAGATGCGTTTTTCTACTGCTAAGTGGGTTTTTGAAGCCAAAGAGGAGTCTGAATGAGGGCTGAGACCAATACAAATAGGAGAACACTTTAGAAAAGACGTATCAACTAATTTTTCAAGAGATTTGTAGAGAGAACAAGGAAGAAAAACACGAAAGAGAATTGCAAAGGCTAAAGATCTAAGAGAGAGTATTGGAGCAAATTCAGAGTTTCTTCTTATCCTCTCTAGTTTTATTTATTGTAACTATCTGGGATGTTTGGATTATTAATTTGGATGATGTTTTTCTTTATTATTATTATGAACTAAATATTAATTAAGATTGCAACGAAACTTGGTATGTAGTCTAAATTACAAGCTTCCCATTGAATGAAAGTTAGTTTTTATTGAATTGTTTATTATATCTTATGTTTATTGATTAATTGTTTGGCCAACAATTACTGTGATAATCTATATAAAATTGGAAGATGGAGTATAGATTGAGATCTGGATATGATAACATCTGTTCATATAATCTGAATAGGGTTAATATGATTAGCGTGTAGGATAGGAATATACCTATGTGTCTTTTGTATCCATTGAAAGAAATTGTGCGTAAACCCTAATTAACTTGATTCACATAGGAATATAGTGAGTTGATTAATTGGGGTGTTCCTTGTAATTCCTCGTCTTAAAGATTGGATTTAGGAGGATTTGTTCACGTGTCTTTGGAAGAAGTGTGTGAGTATTCATAAAGCATTCTCGGATAATGATTCATATTAATTGATTTATTTTAAATGAGAAGTAAGTTAGTTTAGATGAAATACCAAGGGAAGTTGTAATCTTAACCTGTTAAATCTGCAGTTATTCTTGTAAAATTTTGATTTTAATTATTAGTTTGTTAAGTTTTAATTTTCAAATCACAAACAAAATTTTCGTAGTTTAAAATAGGATTAATTGCATTAGAATTAGTAATTGATAAATATTAGTCTATTTCCTCGTGGGAACGATATCCTTGCTTGTTGAATATTACAATTGAACGCGTATACTTGCGTGGTAAAGTGCTATTAAAAATTTAGGCAACAAGTTTTTGGCGCCGTTGCCGGGGAAATTAGTTTAATATTTTGTCATTATTGATTTTTATAGCGTTAATCTTAATTTAAACTTTTTCTGTTCTGTTCTATTCAGGTGTTCTTGACTAGTGTATGCAAACGCGATCGAAGAAGCCAGATTTATTGACTCAAGAGGACGACATCGAGAAAAAAATTTCAGCAGTTGCGTAAGTGGGTTAAAGAAACCAAAGAAGCACTTGATAAGAAAGATACTATGGCTGAAGAAGAGCAAAAAGCACTGCAGGATTATGCTACGCCGCGGGTTACTGAAATTCAGTTGATTATTACGAGGCCTGCCATTACTGCTACAAGTTTTGAAATAAAACCAGGGAGTCAGGGACAATACAGATGATTCAAAATTCATGTCAGTTTGGAGGGTTACCAAATGATGATCCGAATGATCACATAGTCAGCTTTATAGAAATCTGCGATACTTTCAAGTACAATAATGTGTCAGAGGATGCAATAAGGCAAAGGCTGTTTCTATTTACTCTCAGAGATAAGGCTAAGAGTTGGCTCCATTCACTACCACCAGGCTCGATTACTACATGGAATGATCTCGCCCAAAAATTTCTTGCAAAATTTTTCCCGCCTGCAAAAAATAGCAAAGTTGCGGAACGATATCTTCTCTTTCATTCAGCACGATTCAGAATCACTATATGAAACTTGGGAGAGATTCAAAGATTCATTGCGAAAATGTCCACACCGTGGGATTCCTAAATGGCTTCAGGTGCAAACTTTTTATAACGGTTTATTCAGCACAGTGAGATCAAGTATAGATGCTGCAGCAGGAGGAGCTATTATGGCCAAGAATTATGATGAGGGGTATTAGTTGCTTGAAACCATGGCAGCTAATAATTATCAGTGGCCAACAGCAAGAACAACTCAGCCAAGGACAGTCGGAGTGTATGAAGTGGATGTGATGACAGCATTGTCAGCTCAAGTGACAGCTCAGATTTTTGCTCTTACAAAGAAGATAGATGCACTTGGGGTACAACCAGTTCAGAAAATGGAAACGATTTGTGAAATATGTGCGGGTAACCACTCAAGTGATCAATGTGCAATAAATCCTGAGTCAGTCCAGTTTGTTTCCAATTATAACAGGCAGCAGGGCAGTTATTCAAACAATTAAAATTCAGGAGTGAGAAACCACCCGAATTTTTCTTGGAGTAATAATCAATCACATGCTCAAGCCCAAGCTTCAAGGCAATCATATCCACCTGGATTTCAGCCACATAAACAATCTCAACAACACCCACAACCTCATCAACCTGATAAGTTATCACAAATGGAAGAATTGTTGGCAAGATTGGGAACTCAGTTTGAAGCCACAACGAAAAACCAATCAGCTGCAATAAAGAATCTTGAGAACCAAATGGGGCAAATAGTTAATTCTTTGAATATCAGAACTCCAGGTTCTTTACCTAGTGATACGGAGAAAAATCCAAGGAATGATGGAAATGAGCACTGTAAGGCAGTTACACTCAGAAGCGGGAAGGAGTTGACTACATATCTGGACGGACACAAGAAAATAATTTCTGCTGAGGATGGTGAACAAGAGCGTGGAAATTCAGAAAGTAAATCTGGGAAAAAAGTTATGAAAAAACAACAAGAAGGTAAGCAAACAATAGTCGTACCACCTGTGCCGATTCCTCAAAGATTTCAAAAGCAGAAATTAGATAGACAATTTTCAAAATTTTTAGAAGTGTTCAAAAAGCTGCAATTCAACATTCCATTTGCAGATGCTTTAGAACAAATGCCTAGTTATGCAAAATTCATGAAAGATATTTTAGCAAGAAAGAGGAAGCTAGGGGAGTTCGAAACTGTAGCATTGACAGAAGAATGTAGCGCAATTCTGCAAAGAAAGTTACCACCGAAGTTGAAGGATCCGGGTAGCTTCACAATACCGTGCACGATTGGGCCCCAGTTCTTTAACAGATGTTTGTGTGATTTGGGTGCGAGTATTAACTTGATGCCACTTTCGATCTACACTCAGTTGGGATTACCAGCGCCAAAGCCAACAAATATCTCTCTACAGCTCGCAGATAGATCAGTGACATACCCTAGGGGCATTGTGGAAGACATATTAGTGAAGGTGGACAAATTCATATTTCCAGCTGACTTCATTGTGTTGGACTACGAAGAGGATAAAGACATACCCATTATCCTTGGAAGACCATTTTTAGCTACTGGAAGGACATTAATTGATGTACAAAAGGGAGAGTTAACAATGAGAGTTCAAGATGAAGAAATAACTTTTAATGTTTTCAAGGCTATGAAATTTCCGAAGGGAGAGGAAGAGTGCTTAAGAGTTGATCTGATTGAAGAAGCAACTGAAGATGTATTTAGTGAATCTGTGATTGAAGACCCTCTTGAAACCGTATTGGTTAGTGAAAATTTATTTGATGATTCAACTGTGCTAGAATGGGTTCAAATGTTAGATTCAACTCCGAAGTTCACACGATGTTTGCAAAAATTTGAACCTCTGGATTATCGGGGAAAGCTAGATAAAAAGGTGACATCATCCTTAGAAGAACCTCCTACCTTGAAACTTAAGCCATTGCCTAACCACCTCCGGTACGCCTACCTTGGTTATTCTTCCTCCTTGCCAGTCATTATTTCTGCATCACTTGATAAGGTTCAAGAAGAAAAGCTACTAAGGATACTTCGACAATACAAGACTGCTCTTGGATGGACTATTGCAGATATCAAGGGGATAAGCCCATCAATTTGTATGCATAAGATCTTGTTGGAAGATGAAGCAAAACCAACTATTGAACAACAACGAAGACTCAATCCCATCATAAAGGAAGTTGTCAAAAAGGAAATCATTAAATGGTTGGATGCGGGAATTATCTACCCTATCTCAGATAGCAAATGGGTAAGTCCGGTTCAATGTGTGACACCCCCAAATCCGGGTTACCTGACCCCCGAGTTTGGTGTTCACGATCCACAATATAAGTAACATTTAACTATCCATAATATATATAGATAGTATCATACATAAATTTTTATCAGAGTTTCATAATACATCACCCAGGTTTTCTAACCTTAACTTTACAAACATACCCTTTAGATATACAAAAAGGATTTACAATACAACAATATAAATAATATTGTTTAATATAACTAATTTATAACTACGCCTTTGCCTTTGTCCTTTGCAGCACCTCCTGCAACTTCGCCCCTAGCTGAAAAATTTTATTTATAGCAAGGGTGAGCAACAAATTTGCCCCGCAAGTTAAGATTATACAATAAATGTATATGAACCAACAATAATATCCTATCTATTTTGATAGTATGAAACCAAAGTTCGGGGAACTTTGAAATAGCTGAACAATTTGTTATTCAATAACAAGGCTTCTCCTTTTCTATGCAACACCATAATTTGATAGTGAAAGAGTACAACGGTTTCATAATTCTACAAGAATCAAATTCTACACAATAACAAAGTGGATTAATTTCCAGATTTATACTGAGTGATCACACAAGATCTTTGAACTTATTTTTTCGGGCATCTATCAAAGATTTACTTTGATACATACCAGGAGTATCAGATAACCATAAAGATTAAATCATACCCCTCTGCAAGTACTTAGAGCCGGCCAACTCCTTGTACCCTATATTATGCATAATACTCAAAACGCGCGCAAAGGTCGAATTCACGACCCAAAATGTTCCCTTTGTATAAAAGGTTGTTCTTCTCAGTTTTAGAATCAATATTTTGATTTTACAACGAAATACTGTGATTTCAAATTCTACTTACTTATCGATCTTGCTGAAATAATTAGCATCGATTCTACCAATAACAATTGAATTATTTTCTTGAATTTATCAAGTTCTAACCAATGTTTGTCTAGCCAGAATAATTAGCTAAGACATTTCTCAATACAATTTGACAATAAACAGGAATTATCTGTACTGTCAATTCTAACTTCTACAAATTTGAATATTCAACAACAGTAATTCTACGAATATATATTTCTGAATTAATAATTCAATTTGAATTATTAAGCATGCACTAACTGCAAATAATCAACAATAACTTTTCTGGATGTGGTGTAATTAGAAATAATTAACCACTATAATAATTGAAGGAAATATAACTCAAGGTTGAGTTAGGAAACTTGCCTTCCACGTTGATTACAGCTACACAATATAATTAACTGCGTTCGTAAGACCTATATTCAACAATGTCGGTCTCACAATTAGTACAAATATTTATAACACATAACACTGTATTTTACAGTCAAACTTCTCCTAGGCACATTACCACATAGGCACATTAGTGTTTATAACCTATATAAACACTTATCACGTCTAACTATTTCGATCTGGTTGGATTTCGGTCCATTCTCGGTGTTCTGGTCACCCTATCCGACAATTAACACATTGATTGTCAATTAAACTTGGTCTCTAAGCTTCAATTTTATTTTAGAAAAGCCAAATATCGTTTATAATATTTTCCGGAAGCTTTTGAATAATTTATAAACACTTATTATAATTTATAATAATTTTTCAAACACTTAAATCATTTTTAAATGATTTAATTATCAAATAATCTTATCATTATTAATATTTAATAATATAAAAATATTAATAACATACATTTCAAAATATTAAAGTTATTATTAATAACTTAAAATATTTTTAAATCATCAATATTCTACTTAAATGATTTTTAAAATAATTAAAATCATTTTTAAATCATCACCATTAATATATAAATATTAATGAAATTATTATCTAAATATTAAAAGTCATACTTTATAACTTAAAATATTTTTAAACTATTTTTCTCATTTTTAAATGATTTTTAAATCAATAAAATTATTTTTAATTCCTTTATTTAATATAATAATTAAATAAATCAAATATCATTAATATTAATTTATTAATGAAAATTCTCCAAAAATATTAAAAATTATATTTTATAATTTAAAATATTTTCTAACACTTTATTCTTAATTAAAATGATTTTTAAATCATTTAAATCATTTTTATCTTATTTATTTAATTTAATAATCTAATAAATATAATATTCTTAATATTAAATTATTAATAAAAATTCTCCAAAAATATTAAAAGTTACATTTTATAACTCAAAATATTTTTAAATACATTTTCCTTATTTAAAATGATTTTTCATAATATTAAATTATTTTTCTCTGATTTATTTAATAAACTAATTAAATAAATTAAATAACTTTAATATTTAAATAATTATAAATATTAAAAAAAATATTCCAATTGGTCAAAAATTATTTTTCATAATTTAAAATAATTTTTAAAACTATTTTTGGTAATTTTTAGAATTTATTTCTATTTTTTTATTAACTTCCGAAATTTTCAGAAAATAAATAAATAAAACCGTCGCTAAAGCCCTTTAGCGACACAAAGCGTCGTTGTTGGTGTTCTTGAGCTCAAGAACACTGACAGCCGGCAGATTAAGGGTCCACGTTTGACCGCTTGTAACTTTCTGTACATTCATGTTCTTAGTTAACTTAGACACTGATCATGTAGACAAATTGTAATACTATAATAATCAGTCATTACTTCAGTCATAACATCACGTAATATGAATATCTGAGCGGCTAAACCTACTGTCAGACATCATCTGGGTTTTTTAAGAAACCCAGGCAGTTTGAGTGACCTCCTTGCAGTCCAAATTTTTACACGTTCTAATCTTGTTTCATGTGATTTGGTGGTTCATACTTGTAGTCCTTCTGTCAAGGAACAACACCACACCACACCAACAAATCGGTTCAAAAACAAACAGATCCACAATGTAACACTTGGTCAAAGTCGGTCAGAAAACATGTTCATACCGATTCTGGGTTTTCCAGAAAAGTAAACAGATCGGGTGGTCTACTTTGACCACCTTCCACGATCGATCAGCTGAGGATATAAGGGATATAAAGACTTTAATTTATAGTACACATAACCAGCTACAAGACTTACCAATTAACAACATCAAACAATAAACATACTGACAGATCCGATCATTAGAACTCACTGTCAGACTCGGTTTTTCTATTTCTGGGTTACCCAGAATTCGACCCGGTCATGGCCGGTCAACGGTCTTTGACCGTTTATATCTCCCGATCTGGACATCATTTACCAGTACTACCACTTGTAGAATAAAGACAACATTCTAGGCTACCATTACAAAACATAAAACAAGAAAACGAAAACACAGGCACCGATCTATGGCACCTGACATTAGCTTGTCAGACCACAGATCGTGTTCTTGACAGTTTTGAAAAACTTCGAGTTTTATCAACTTTGATGCTATGGATCTATGATAGATCATCATAGATCAACTAAAAACATATCCTAGCATAAATCTAAACACATAAACACAATTATTTCCCAAGCATCAAATATCAAAAATAAAAATAAGGTTATACCTTTCTAGCTTTTAATTCTTGATCTATGCTCTCTGAATCTGATCTGTGTTTTTAAGAGGGTAATTTGTGACTGATTTACAATGGATTTTCGAAGGTTGAGAGAGAATGAGAGTTGGTGAGACCTTGTGTACAAAATGGCTAATTTTTGTGATTTTCTCTCTCTTAAATCTTTATATATTGCTTGTAAAGTTGTTGGATCTGATCAAATTTTGGCTGGGATCTGATTTGCTGAGATTTTGAGAGCCACAAAGTCAAGAGAGTTGGTGACCAACTCTTGATTTGGCAAGATTCACAAGAAATCTAATAAAATCTCCATAAAGGGCATTTTGGTCTTTTCCAATTTTTCTCTAGGATTTGAATTTGATGAAACCCTTAGGGTTTAGGGTTTGGACAATAAGGTTTAGGGTTTGACCCTTTTAGGTTTTAAAAATTTCTAGTTCCCAAAATTTTCAAATTTAGGGTTTAATTAGAAAAATAAATTTTCTAAAATAAAATTAGGGTTTCAAAAATAGAAATTTAACATACAAGAATATAATTAGAGTTTTCTAATCATATTTAGGTTTAATGACACAATAGTCTTACCCATTAGGATTAAGGTTTCCTAATTTAGGGTTTATAATTCTCGGTTTTAAAATTAGGGTTTCTCGGCGTACAATTAGGATTTTGAACAGCATATTAGGGTTTCTAATCCTGAGATTAGGGTTTCTAATCTCTTATTAGGTATTATTAATATTAAACCTTATCTAATCAATCACTGATCAAAAATTCTATACCGCTCAAACACATACATATTAATATAATTATTTTAATTATATTTTCTATCGAATCCCGTTCCAATAATTAGGGTTAGGGTTTCTATTCTCCGTTAAGCACAACTCTACTCCAATTTTATTAGTCAATAAATAAATTGACCTTCTCGATACACGTATCATAGAAACTTGTCACAAAATTAATAATTAATATTAATATTAATTAAAAAAAATTATTCCTAAATTTTGGATTATTCGAAATCCTGGGTTATCACATTCACCCCTCCTTAAAAGGATTTCGTCCTCGGAATCACCGCTTTCTTATATTCTACAATCTTTTAAAGTTGTATCATCAATTTATTTTAATCAACACCATAATAATTTTGGTTTCAAAGTCTAACCTGTGACTTAAGTCTATAAAAGAAAATAGTTCACAGAATTATCTAACTCCTATTATTCGCGTAATGAAATCATTACCTGCTGCCACGTCCTGAGTTACCACATCTTGCGCCGTCATGTTGAATATATGGGCCGTTGGTCTTCCTGGCTGTGCAGGTCCTCGAATCGTCAAGCTTCTGTCACCGGGTCCCTTGTTAGCGCTTTCCTTCTCAACATTTCTTTTCGGACAGTTTCGTACAATATGGTCGGTCGATCTGCATCCAAAGCAACCTTGAATTTTCTTCGGACTGGGACAATTGGGTGACATATGTCCCTCCTGCCCGCAGTTATAGCAAACTCCCTTCTTCTTCAGGCAAACTCCAGCATGGTGCTTCCCACAATTCGAACATGGCTCCCTTCCCTTCCTATTATCTTCTGAATTATTACCCGACTGGGTATTCTCCTTCCATTTTCTCTTATTCGGATTACTTCCTCCACTACTTTCACCGTCATTTGTTTTCTTCTTCTTTTCCTGATGAAATCGAAACACTGCTTCGCTCCCTCCTTCAGCAATTAGCGCTTTCTCCAATAGAGCCGCAAAAGTGTTGATCTGCAGCACAGCTACTTTGTTGAATATCCCCGGCTTCAGCCCATTCTCGAATCTTCGCGCTTTTCTTGCTTCTGTGTCCACTTGATGGGGTGCAAATCTTGCCAGCTCGTTGAATTTGGCAGCATATTCAGAAACAGACATATTCTCCTGCTTAAGTTCCAAGAATTTAACTTCCATCCGAGCTTGCATACTCGGTGAGAAGTAGTTCTCAAAGAACAACTCCTTGAATCTCGTCCACAACACCACCTCTGTACCAGCTCTTGCTTGGTTCGTCTCCCACCAGTAATTGGCTTCTCCCTTCATCAGATAAGTTGCAAAAGCCGTCTTTTGCTCTTCTGCCACACGTGCAATGATGAATGCTTTCTCCATCTCTTTTACCCAAGTTTGGGCTTCAATCGGATCGGTGATTCCTTTGAATTCCGGCGGTCCTACCGCTTTAAAATCCTTGAAGTTAGCTAATCTATCAGCTTGTTGTTCTCTCGCTCTTCCTCTTCCTGCGGGAGCTCTATTCTCCATAGCTTCGGCTATCATATTTGCAAAATTTTGCATTGGGTCAACTTGACCTCCATCGTTATTCATTGATTGTTCTTCTCGTTGGTTTCGATTCTGTCGTCTAGGCGGCATGATCTGATTTAAATAAAAAATCTTATATTAATACTTTTTCTCTATACCAATTCTTAACACAATAAGAATTCAACACATAATTCTCAAGTAATTGCATATTTATTCAAATAGCACATAGTACATTTAGTACTTCACATATTACCATCCCTTTTTAAATCATATCAGGATTAACAACACAACTTTACACAAAAAAGTTGTTATTCTCCATTTTCACATTACTATATCCAGTTCATCAAACTTACCACACTTAGGAGTTCAGGAACTTGCCACAATTATATGAGTGTATGAACTTATCCTAGTCAGACCTTTGGCGTCCATTCGCTGAGGGGTTCAAAACATTTCATATAATTATGAGTCATGAACATACCATAAGTATGAGTTCTAAGAACACACAAATTTATTTTAATCTTATATTCATATAGAAAATAAAGATTTCATTCATACAAACATACATTGCATTTATATTCATGTAAATATTACATAGTACTTTTTAGTACCCAACCTATACAACTACAAATAAGTACTATCCCTTTTTGACAAAAGTCGGGATTAATTACTATCACTTTACACAAAAAGTGGAGGCATACAAAAGTTATCTCATATCAAAGAAAATATTATTCTCCACACACTTAATCCTTCTTCTTTTTAGGACAATTCTTAACCTTATGACTCGTTCCACCACATGAAAAACATCATCCTTTCTTTGGTTTAGGACAATTTGGGGATAGATGTCCTTTCTGGCCACAATTATAACACACATTCTGACCCCACATACATTCCCCCAAATGGCTCTTTCCACACTTTCCACATGCTTGCTTCTTCTTCGAGCTTGACTTTTCTGAATTAGGGCTATCGTTGTCCCTCTTCCTTTTCTTCTTGTCTTTCTGCTGCTTGATCATCCCTTCAAACGATCCACCACCTTCCGCCTTCATTCTGTCTACCTGCGCCTTGAGTTCGTTCCTTTCTTCAGTCATTTCGCTTAGCGCTCGTTCTGTCTTCCATAGCTGCTCCAAAAGAAACGCCTTACTCCGGAGTTCTTGAACTTCTGCAACTAGTTGATCTTGTTCTTCAACTGTAGCCTTATTCTTTATCTCTTCCATAGCTGGCTCAGACTCTACCTCCTCATCTCCACTCAGATACATCTCGGGATAATTGTCATGATCGTTCCCCAGATTAACCGTAGGTTCATCTTCTTCCACCTTATCAACCGATTCACTTTGCGCTCGCACCTCGGCTTGTGGCATTGGTGCAACAGCCGCTAGTATCTCCGTACTCATTTGATTTTCTCCAGACATCCTACAATCAATTTAAATAACTTGATTAGTACTTCATTAGTACAAACTTCTCACACTATGTGTCCCCATTTCTCACTATCGCTGCACTTCGGCAATCTCTCACTTAGTACTCTAAATGAGTATTCTCTATTTCGCTTATGGTTATAATCCTAGGTCTTTTCCCACCCCACTTAAGGTTTATAACCTACAGCTCTGATACCAACCAGTGACACCCCCAAATCCGAGTTACCTGACCCCCGAGTTTGGTGTTCACGATCCACAATATAAGTAACATTTAACTACCCATAATATATATAGATAGTATCATACATAAATTTTTATCAGAGTTTCATAATACATCACCCAGGTTTTCTAACCTTAACTTTACAAACATACCCTTTAGATATACAAAAAGGGTTTACAATACAACAATATAAATAATACTGTTTAATATAATTAATTTATAACTACGCCTTTGCCTTTGTCCTTTGCAGCACCTCCTGCAACTTCGCCCCTAGCTAAAAAAAAAAATTTATAGCAAGGGTGAGCAACAAATTTGCCCCGCAAGTTAAGATTATACAATAAATGTATATGAACCAACAATAATATCCTATCTATTTTGATAGTATGAAACCAAAGTTCGGGGAACTTTAAAATAGCTGAACATTTTGTTATTCAATAACAAGGCTTCTCCTTTTTTATGCAACACCATAATTTGATAGTGAAAGAGTACAACGCTTTCATAATTCTACAAGAATCAAATTCTACACAATAACAAAGTGGATTAATTTCCAGATTTATACTGAGTGATCACACAAGATCTTTGAACTTATTTTCTCGGGCATCTATCAAAGATTTACTTTGATACATACCAGGAGTATCAGATAACCATAAAGATTAAATCATACCCCTCTGCAAGTACTTAGAGCCGGCCAACTCCTTGTACCCTATATTATGCATAATACTCAAAACGCGCGCAAAGGTCGAATTCACGACCCAAAATGTTCCCTTTGTATAAAAGGTTGTTCTTCTCAGTTTTAGAATCAATATTTTGATTTTACAACGAAATATTGTGATTTCAAATTCTACTTACTTATCAATCTTGCCGAAATAATTGGCATCGATTCTACCAATAACAATTGAATTATTTTCTTGAATTTATCAAGTTCTAACCAATGTTTGTCTAGCCAGAATAATTAGCTAAGACATTTCTCAACACAATTTGACAATAAACAGGAATTATCTGTACTGTCAATTCTAACTTCTACAAATTTGAATATTCAACAACAGTAATTCTACGAATATATATTTCTGAATCAGTAATTCAATTTGAATTATTAAGCATGCACTAACTGTGAATAATCAACAATAACTTCCCTGGATGTGGTGTAATTAGCAATAATTAACCATTATAATAATTGAAGGAAATATAACTCAAGGTTGAGTTAGGAAACTTGCCTTCCACGTTGATTACAGCTACACAATATAATTAACTGCGTTCGTAATACCTATATTCAACAATGTCGGTCTCACAATTAGTACAAACATTTATAATATATAACACTGTATTTTACAGTTAAACTTCTCCTAGGCACATTACCACATAGTCACATTAGTGTTTATAACCTATATAAACACTTATCACGTCTAACTATTTCGATCTGGTTGGATTTCGGTCCATTCTCGGTGTTCTGGTCACCCTATCCGACAATTAACACATTGATTGTCAATTAAACTTGGTCTCTAAGCTTCAATATTATTTTAGATAAGCCAAATATCGTTTATAATATTTTCCGGAAGCTTTTGAATAATTTATAAACACTTATTATAATTTATAATAATTTTTCAAACACTTAAATCATTTTTAAATAATTTAATTATCAAATAATCTTATCATTATTAATATTTAATAATATAAAAATGTTAATAACATACATTCCAAAATATTAAAGTTATTATTAATAACTTAAAATATTTTTAAATCATCAATATTCTACTTAAATGATTTTTAAAATAATTAAAATCATTTTTAAATCATCACCATTAATATATAAATATTAATGAAATTATTATCTAAATATTAAAAGTCATAATTTATAACTTAAAATATTTTTAAACTATTTTTCTCATTTTTAAATGATTTTTAAATCAAAAAAATTATTTTTAATTCCTTTATTTAATATAATAATTAAATAAATCAAATATCATTAATATTAATTTATTAATAAAAATTCTCCAAGAATATTGAAAATTAAATTTTATAATTTAAAATATTTTCTAACACTTTATTCTTAATTAAAATGATTTTTAAATCATTTAAATCATTTTTATCTTATTTATTTAATTTAATAATCGAATAAATATAATATCCTTAATATTAAATTATTAATAAAAATTCTTCAAAAATATTAAAAGTTACATTTTATAACTCAAAATATTTTTAAATACATTTTCCTTATTTAAAATGATTTTTCATAATATTAAATCATTTTTCTCTGATTTATTTAATAAACTAATTAAATAAATTAAATACCATTAATATTTAAATAATTATAAATATTAAAGAAAAATATTCCAATTGGTCAAAAATTATTTTTCATAATTTAAAATAATTTTTAAAACTATTTTTGTTAATTATTAGAATTTATTTCTATTTTTTTATTAACTTCCGAAATTTTCAGAAAATAAATAAATAAAACCGTCGCTAAAGCCCTTTAGCGACACAAAGCGTCGTTGTTGGTGTTCTTGAGCTCAAGAACACTGACAGTCGGCAGATTAAGGGTCCACGTTTGATCGCTTGTAACTTTCTGTACATTCATGTTCTTAGTTAACTTAGACACTGATCATGTAGGCAAACTGTAATACTACAATAATCAGTCATTACTTCAGTCATAACATCACATAATATGAAGATCTGAGCGGCTAAACCTACTGTCAGATATCATCTGGGTTTTTTAAGAAACCCAGGCAGTTTGAGTGACCTCCTTGCAGTCCAAATTTTTACACGTTCTAATCTTGTTTCATGTGGTTTGGTGGTTCATACTTGTAGTCCTTCTGTCAAGGAACAACACCACACCAACAAATCGGTTCAAAAACAAACAGATCCACAATGTAACACTTGGTCAAAGTCGGTCAGAAAACATGTTCATACCGATTCTGGGTTTTCCAGAAAAGTAAAGAACAGATCGGGTGGTCTACTTTGACCACCTTCCACGATCGATCAGCTGAGGTTATAAGGGATATAAAGACTTTAATTTATAGTACACATAACCAGCTACAAGACTTACCAATTAACAACATCAAACAATAAACATACTGACAGATCCGATCATTAGAACTCACTGTTAGACTCGGTTTTTCTATTTTTGGGTTACCCAGAATTCGACCCGGTCATGGCCGGTCAACGGTCTTTGACCGTTTATATCTCCCGATCTGGACACCATTTACCAGTACTACCACTTGTAGAATAAAGACAACATACCAGGCTACCATTACAAAACATAAAACAAGAAAACGAAAACACAGGCACCGATCTATGGCACCTGACATTAGCTTGTCAGACCACAGATCGTGTTCTTGACAGTTTTGAAAAACTTCGAGTTTTATCAACTTTGATGCTATGGATCTATGATAGATCATCATAGATCAACTAAAAACATATCCTAGCATGAATCTAAACACATAAACACAATTATTTCCCAAGCATCAAAGATCAAAAATATAAATAGTGTTATACCTTTCTAGCTTTTAATTCTTGATCTATGCTCTCTGAATCTGATCTGTGTTTTTAAGAGGGTAATTTGTGACTGATTTACAATGGATTTTCGAATGTTGAGAGAGAATGAGAGTTGGTGAGACCTTGTGTACAAAATGGCTAATTTTTGTGATTTTCTCGTTCTTAAATCTTTATATATTGCTTGTAAAGTTGTTGGATCTGATCAAATTTCGGCTGGGAGCTGATTTGCTGAGATTTTGAGAGCCACAAAGTCAAGAGAGTTGGTGACCAACTCTTGATTTGGCAAGATTCACAAGAAATCTAATAAAATCTCCATAAAGGGCATTTTGGTCTTTTCCAATTTTTCTCTAGAATTTGAATTTGATGAAACCCTTAGGGTTTAGTGTTTGGACAATAAGGTTTAGGGTTTGAACCCTTTTAGGTTTTAAAAATTTCTAGTTCCCAAAATTTTCAAATTTAGGGTTTAATTAGAAAAATAAATTTTCTAAAATAAAATTAGGGTTTCAAAAATAGAAATTTAACATACAAGAATATAATTAGAGTTTTCTAATCATATTTAGGTTTAATGACACAATAGTCTTACCCATTAGGATTAGGGTTTCCTAATTTAGGGTTTATAATTCCCGGTTTTGAAATTAGGGTTTCTCGGCGTACAATTAGGGTTTCGAACAGCACATTAGGGTTTCTAATCCTGAGATTAGGGTTTCTAATCTCTTATTAGGTATTATTAATATTAAACCTTATCCAATCAATCACTGATCAAAAATTCTATACCGCTCAAACACAAACATATTAATATAATTATTTTAATTATATTTTCTATCGAATCCCGTTCCAATAATTAGGTTTAGGGTTTCTATTCTCCGTTAAGCACAACTCTACTCCAATTTTATTAGTCAATACATAAATTGACCTTCTCGATACACGTATCATAGAAACTTGTCACAAAATTAATAATTAATATTAATATTAATTAAAAAAAAAATTATTCGTAAATTTTGGATTATTCGAAATCCTGGGTTATCACACAATGCGTGCCAAAGAAAGGGGGAATGACAGTAGTTGCGAATGAACATAATGAATTGATCCCAACTCGAACAGTTACGGGTTGGCGGGTGTGTATGGATTATAGAAAGTTGAATAAGGCCACTCGTAAGGACCATTTTCCTCTACCATTCATAGATCAGATGTTGGACAGGCTTGCAGGGCACGAGTATTATTGTCTCTTGGATGGATACTCAGGCTATAACCAGATTGCCATTGCACCCGAGGACCAGGAGAAAACAACATTCATATGCCCATATGGTACCTTTGCTTTTCGCAGAATGTCTTTTGGGTTATGTAATGCGCCAGCAACATTTCAACGGTGTATGATGGCTATTTTTTCCGATATGGTAGAACAAAATCTCGAGGTATTTATGGATGATTTTTCAGTTTTTGGGGATTCATTTGATTATTGTTTGGAAAATCTCACGCTCGTGCTCAAACGGTGTATGGAAACGAATTTGGTTTTAAACTGGGAGAAATGTCATTTTATGGTGCAAGAGGGGATAATTTTGGGTCATCGAGTATAATCAAAAGGAATTGAGGTTGATAGAGCTAAGATCGAAACCATTGAGAACCTGCCACCACCTATTTCTGTAAAGGGTATTCGAAGTTTTTTGGGACACGCTGGTTTCTATAGACGATTTATAAAAGACTTCTCCAAAATCACGAAACCACTTTGCAATCTTTTGGAGAAGTATGTCCCATTCAACTTTGATCAAGCATGCCTGGAAGCTTTTGATGTGTTGAAGAAGAAACTTGTTACCGCACTTGTAATCATAGCGCCAGATTGGAATATCCCGTTCGAATTAATGTGTGATGCTAGCGACTTTGCGATTGGCACAGTTCTTGGCCAACGAAAGGATAAAATTTTTCATGCTATATACTATGCTAGTAAGACATTAACGGATGCTCAACTGAATTATACCACTACCGAGAAAGAGCTATTAGCAGTTGTTTATGCATTTGATAAATTTCGCTCATATTTGATTGGGACAAAGGTGATTGTGTTTACAGATCATTCGGCAATTAAGTACTTAATAGCAAAGAAAGACGCGAAACTGAGATTAATTAGATGGGTATTATTGCTACAAGAGTTTGACTTGGAGACCCGGGACCGAAAAGGAATAGAAAATCAGGTTGCTGATCATTTATCACGATTAGAGAATTCAGAACTAAAGAAAAATGATACAACAGTGATCAACGAATTTTTTTCGGATGAACAGCTATTTGCGGTAAGGATGGATACACCGTGGTATGCAGATTATGTAAATTTCATTGTCAGTAAGGTGTTTCCGCCAGATTTGACAAGCCAACAGAATAAGAAATTTCTCCATAATGTGATACAGTATTTATGGGATGAGCCATTTTTATTTAAACAATGTGGCGATCAAGTAATAAGAAGGTGTGTCCCGGAAGTTGAAATGGAGAATATTCTATACCAATGTCATGCATCTGACTATGGTGGACATTTTGGGGGAGAAAGAACGGCAGCTAAAGTGCTTCAATGTGGATTTTTCTGGCCAACACTCTTTAAAGATGCCCGTGTGTTTTCATTAAAATGTGACAGATGCCAAAGAGTTGGTAATATATCAAAGCGACATGAGATGCCACTTAACATGATCCTCGAAGTCGAATTATTTGATGTTTGGGGCATTGACTTCATGGGACCATTTCCACCATCTTTCTGTAACTCCTATATACTTCTAGCGGTGGACTACGTTTCGAAGTGGGTAGAAGCTATAGCATCGCCCACCAATGATGCGAAGGTTGTGATTAAGTTCATTCGGAAGAACATTTTCTCTAGATTCGGCACTCCTCGCGCAATCATTAGTGATGAAGGCACGCACTTCTGTAATAAGCAGTTCTCAGCTATCCTCGCTAAGTACGGAGTAACTCATAAGATAGCTACTGCTTACCATCCACAAACAAGTGGTCAAGCCGAGGTATCTAATCGAGAAGTGAAACGAATCCTCGAGAAGATAGCGAATCCTAGTCGGAAAGATTGGTCTAGCAAGTTGGACGATGCTTTATGGGCATACCGTACAGCTTACAAAACTCTGATAGGGATGTCTCCGTACAGGTTAGTTTATGGGAAGGCATGCCATCTTCCAGTTGAACTCGAACACAATGCTTATTGGGCAATTCGGAAGTTAAACTTTGATATGTCTGCTGCGGGGGAGAAGCGCCTCTTACAATTGAATCAAATGGATGAATTCAGACTCCAATCGTATGAGAACGCGAAGTTATATAAAGAAAAGATTAAGAAGTGGCATGATGAGAAAATTCTGGAAAGACAGTTTGAAGCAGGGAAAACAGTGTTATTATACAATTCAAGGCTTAAACTGTTTCCTGGAAAGTTGAAATCTCGTTGGTCAGGGCCATTTATCATTACAAAAGTTTATCCTCATGGAGCTGTGGAGGTGGAAGACCCGAATTCCAAACATAATTTTAAAGTCAACGGTCAAAGATTGAAGCACTACTATGGGGGTTGTGTTGATCGTGAAAAGACATCAGTCAACCTTGCTGATTAGAACAGAGGAGAAAGTCAGGCTGAAGACTATAAACCAAGCGCTAACTAGGAGGCAACCCAGGAATTTTTATTGTTATTTGCTATTTTTACTTTTATTAATTTGCTCTACTGTTAGTTTATTTAGTGGTTAAACTTTTATAGTTTAGGATTTATTACACCCCTGACATTCTCTAACAGATATTCAATTTATTGCAGGAAAGGAGGCCAAGCATTTATGATCTTAATAAGTTGAATGTCCACTCATCAAAATCTCAAATTTCTAATCAATTCTGCAAATTTTGGTGTGGAAGGAAACACGTTATTAGAGTTATGGCATACAAGAAGCGTAAAACACCAAAACAAGCAATGTACACTGGCCAAGCTCCTAGGCGCTCCAGACAAGCCAAGATCAAGCGCTTAGGCGCTCCAAGTCAGTACCAAAAACGCAGCACAAGCGCCTAGGCGCTCATCTTCAAGCCAAACCAAGCGCCTAGGCGCTCCAAGTTATTTTTGCATTCTGCAGCCAACCGCCTAGGCGGTCCAGACAAGGCTATCTCAAGCGCCTAGGCGCTCCAACAGAAAGAAAGAAAAAAAAGCCCTAATCGGGCTAAACTCTTCCAATCCCAAATCAAACACATTCTTGCTCTCTTACTCCAACTCTAACTCACTCAACTCTCAACCCTCATCTAATCTTGCCACAACAACCATCTTTCTCTTCCAAATCCTAATCAAACACTAAATCTCCTACCCAAACTAAGTCACTCAAGCTCCATCTTGTCATCCTTCTTCACCAATTCGGGCATCAACTTACATTCAAGCCACATCTATCTAAAGTAAGGGTTCAAAGCTCAAATTGCTCATCCAACTTTGATTGAAACATCATATTTGGCTATACCCAAGTAAGTACACAAGATTTTATTGCAAATTATTTGGATTCACTTAGATAATAGCTATGTTAGTACTTTGAAGCTAGTTTCTATCATTGTGTTGGCTCAAGTGGGTGTGGGTACTCTTAATTGTTGCTTGTATTGCCTTGGAAGTATAGTGTGCTTAGTAATTGACAAAATTGGTGAAAATTAAGTTTGGGGGAGTGCCTACCAATAGTGTTCCAAATCTGTGCACACCAAGTGTTCGATAATTTGTCACAAAGGGAATTTGGCTATCCTAAGTCACTGAATATCATTTGGTTTGGAAAGAACTTAGTACATAAGACTATGGATACTAAGAGACAAAGAGGAGAGACTTCGGGCACTTCGCAAAAGTATGACAAAAAGAGATTTACAAGTGCTAAAACGTCCGAAAGATATTACAATGTACTTTCTAGTAAAGCACTAATTCCCGAGCGTGGATTATTGCCAGAGATAGAAGATGGGGAATTATTACAAATGATTGGGAGTAGAAGATGGGTGAACTTTACAGCCCAACCGGACGCATCGGTTGTTAAAATTGTTAAGGAATTCTACGCCAATGCAAAAGATCATGTTGGTAACATAATTTGGGTTCGCGGAAAATTAGTGGAGGTCAGTTTTAGGTCAATAAATGCTTACTACGGCTTGAACACGATACCCAATAATGGCTACATGCAATATTTAGAGCACGAGCTAGACTACAGTGAGATCATTCAAGCCTTGTGTGCACCTGGAACAACATGGAAATTAACAGATCAACAAGAAGCTGTTTTGTTCCCTGCATCCACACTAAGCAGTTATGGGAAAGCATGCCATGCCTTTATTTGTGCCAAGTTGATGTCGTGTAGGCATATGAGTGATGTTATAAATCAACGGGCAGCGTTGCTTTTCTGCATTGCACAAGGAAAAACTATAGATGTGGGTCAGGTTATACATGATTCCATTAATAAAGCAATTCAAGGAGGGACCTCAGGTGGATTACCACACCCATCTTTGATCACTGGACTATGTCAACAAGCTGGGGTAAAATGGGATGCCGAGGAAGCTACACAACCTCCTTTAGCCGCAATTGACCACTCGCTTATTAAGAAGTACAAGGTATGGGGTGGGGTATTGTTGGTCGATTTCGCAACCGAAAAACTCGCGCAAGTATACGCGGTCTAACAAGTAATACAGTGATAAGGGGGTGTCGAACCCACGAGGACAAAGACTTAACAGGAAACAACTACTAAGGTAAAATCGTTACTAATCTTATCTAAACAAAAGAAATAGATGGTTGGTTAAACAAATTCTATCGGACAATCAAATTGCGAGAAGAAACAGCTCTAAGAAATAAAGATAGGATTACAACTCCCCTAATGCTTCGCCTAATCTTCTAACTCTCCGTATATAAACGAATCAAGGAATGGCCAACCGAGACTAAAGTAAGCATAAGCTTCTGTCGAAGGTCAAATGCTAATCCTTGACAAGCTAGAACACAATATGTCTATTGGTGAATCTAATCTGACCAAGGTCGTTATGCTCAACTCCAAGGTCACACAAGGCAAGTGAGGATATGTCTATCCCACAAGCACAATAAGCCCACAATTAAATGTCAAGACAAAACAAGTGTCATTGTATTTAAAGAAAGACAGTAATATCCATTTATCAATTTCCACTACTATCAAAACCTATTTCTTTATCAAGAAATAAGACATTATAAGCAAAATACAACAACCCATTCCAAAATGCTTCATTATATAAAACGAGAGAGAAAGTCGATTAAGCTATTCAAAAAGTTACATTGCAATCCTAACAATGGAGTTAGTTCATAACTATGAGACTAACACATAGTTCTAATACACCACCCATTTCAGACAAATACAATAAATAGAAGATTTGAAATAAGAAAAACCCCTAAAGAAAGGAGTACTCTTCAGCCAAACAATCTCTTCACTTGCACGATCTGAGAAAATGGAGAGCAACGGATCTCTTTTGGTCCAGCTATCTCTTCTCCTCTTTGCTATCTTCTAGCTCTCTCTATGTTTTCTGGACTATGCTCTATTTTTCCTTAACAGCCGCCGCCCCCTCCTTGTATATCTCTAACATTTGCTAGGTCAGACACTTCCTGTCTGCCTGGGAACCGGAGGTGGCGCCGCGGCGCGGGCCACGAAGCTTTTGAGTCGTGCTGCGGCGCGGCCTAAGGAGTTTGGACACGGAGCTCGCGCTGCAGCGCGAGCCAGTGTATTGTAAGTGGCGCCGCGGCGCGGCTTTTTGTCCGTATGGAACAGCATGTGGCGCTGCGGCGCGGCCAATGACTCTGGCTTTGGCGCCGCGGCGCGGGAAGGCTAAAAATGACAGTTTTGCCCCTTCAAAGCAGCAAAAACACTGCGAAGCTCTGCAATGCAACGATTAAATACAAAAACACTTTAATCCCAATAAAACTATATAAAAACTATGAATCCAGGCAAGTAATTAAGGCAGAAAATATCCGATTCGCAGGTTTAAATCCCACTCATCAAATACCCCCAAACTTAAGTCTTTGCTTGTCCTCGAGCAAACTATCTAACAAATAATAACAGTAGATACTAAGAATGCGAAAGGAACATAAAAATATATACTAGCATCGCAGCTACGTTTATCTATAAAAACTACCCCCAAAAGAACAAGTCAAACACGGGGATGAACAAGGGGTCAATCTAATTCAAGAATAAGACTGTAATCGATCCAATCTGTGCATGTGTGTGAAAATCAACCGTCCTGACTAATCATAGCCCAAATAAGCTCGCATAGTTGATTGTTAAAACCACGCACATTCCCCAACTTAAACATTCAACAAGCATTAAGAACAAGACGCAAATGCAGGGAAAGATCAAAGGTTTTAGCAAGCCGATATTAAAATCAGACTCGGACAGTACTTAATTACCTTAGGCTAATCAGAACTACCCATGAATGAGCTTTTGATCAGCGACTCCCAAGCCAGACGACTTTAGGGCACTAGGTGTAGAACACCCCGAAGAATCTAATAACTCGAGCAGTAAAGGCCACGTAATCAACATAAGCCAAATGAGACTTCACAACAAGAATGAAAATTTAACAGCGAGTGCATTTTATGCTCCATCTCGATACCGGCCCTGCGTTTATGGGCGAGTGCGTTTTACGCTCCATCTCGACCCACCGCATAACTTTCGATAAAATAAATTTTTTTTTTTTTTTTTTTTTTTTAAACGAGTGCATTTTATGCTCCATCTCGATACCGGCTCTGCGTTTATGGGCGAGTGCGTTTTACGCTCCATCTCGACCCACCGCACAACTTTCGATACAAACACCCTTAGCTAGAAACCAAGATCCAAAACTGCATAGACACCCAAATCTTTTATTACCTTGCACAAATGAAGGTTTATAAGAATGAACAACTAGTCAACACAATCAACACACAAACTAAATTCGAAGAATAACTAGTTAACACAGCTGGCCAGAGCATGCTAGAAGGACGGATCAATAACAGTCTAAACTTGTCAATTCATAAACCCCTAGCACAAGGCAAGCTTGACACAATTCTACGAGATATATGCTCATTTGGCGCTAGACATAGCCACAATCCCACAAAAATTAGCAATGATAAGTATAACACCCTTGCTAAATAGCAGCTCAAAATAGGGTGAAAAGGCCATTAACATGGCACAAACATCCAAATCTGTAAAAGCCCCAAAAAGATTGCTAGAAACCACAATCATGCTAAATAATATCAAAATAAAACCCAAAAACAGCTCATGCATTCATAACGATAAAGCATCCATAATGATAAAGTTAATAAACCAAATCCCGCAGTTCAAAAGACTGCACCAAAACATAATAAGGAAATAAAGACAGTATTCCTAACATGGTAGCACTAAGATAAACAAATAAAACTTAAAAGCAACACCCCCAAACTTAAGGAAAGCAATGCCCCCATTGCTAAAACATAAAGCAGTTGAATACACAAGAGGGCTTCCCTGGAGATCGCTCACTCCGCAGCAGGATCAGCCTCATCTTCATCAGCGCCGTCAGCTTCGGCGGGCGGTGATGGAGGAGGGTAAGGTGGAAAGATGGGAGGATCGGGAAACTGGTAAGGCGTGAAGTCAATGCCCTCGCCACAATAATCGGTGTAGATCCCCTGCATAATATTAACCAGCTCAGCCTGGTACTGCATCGCTATCTCCTGCCTTTGAGCCACAGCAGCGATATGCCTCCGCTGCCTCTGTGCTTCGGCGTCCTGCTTCTGATGCAGCAGGGTAAGGGATGCCATGATGTCTGTCAAAAGACCCTGACTAGCCGGTTCTGACTCAGGTGCTTGAGGAGGCTCTGGTTCGGCGGAAGGAGGCGGTGCTGTAGGCGGTCCATACCCTTCGCCCCTGACATGAGATTCTGCCCCGTCCCAAACAGTGAAGCGTTTGATCGTCAGATGGTCAATTATAGTCATGGGCGGCGAAACTGTCTCATCAAGCCCCCACTGTACCCCTGCATGCTTGCACAATGTTGTGATCACAGATGGATGGGGAAGTCCCGAAACGACCGTACTCTTGATTGCCTTAATGATCGAGTCGTGGATGAGAACTCCTATATCCACGTTCAAGCCCGTGACAATGGCGAAAAGCAGAATCGCCCTGTCTTTAGTCACATCGCTTAGGTGACGGGTTGGTAGCATGGAGGCGCAAATGAAACTGTACCACGCCTTCCCGTAGCGACTGAGCGCAGCAGCCGGGAAGCTGGTCTTCTCACCGGTGTAATCATTTTTCTTCCACGCCGTGCCAGGCTTGCAGAGCCTTCTGATAACATCCTCCTGGTCATAACTGCGGAGCCCTAGCTGCAAATAATCATTACCCGCGTAGTTGGGTGCGTCGAACAGTGCATTGATTGCTATACTGTCAAATGACACCGGTCTGCCCCTGACTATAACCACAGCAGGACCATCAGGACTGGCGTTGGCATAGAATTCTCGAACCACAGGGACAACAGCAGACACAGGCGGCTTGGTGAAGTTTACCCACTTCCGCTCAATAATCATATTCATGAGCTCCCCGTCCTTTCTATCGGGCCGCAACCCCCGCTCAGGAAGCAAATTGCGCTTGCCAAAGGAGTCTCTGTACCGCTTCCATGTTGCCTCACTAACAAACTTGGCAGGGTCCCAAGCCTGTGGCGGCGCCGGGGCAGAAGACGAAGATCCGCCGACACTAAGACGCTGTCTTTTTGGTGCCATGGCAACAGTATGCTTGAATCAAATTTGAGCAGAACGACCCTAGAAGCACGGCCAACCTCAACCCCAAAGCAAACCCAACGAAAATTAAACCAAGACAACCCCAATTGGCCTACACTTTTGGTTCAGGCAATTTATCGAACACCTTGCGTGCGATGTCCAAACAAAACCTGGACAGCCCTTGATTGAACTAGCTCTAACCCGATTTCCGTCAGTGGAAATCGCCCCAAATCAAACTAGAAGAAGAGCACGGAAAATAACTGAACAAAATCTCGGATCCAAGGAAAACTGTCAAAAGTACCTTTGGAAGGAAACCTAACACTTGAGTGAGGGGGCCTTTGATTGAATTGATGCAAATAGGATTGTTAGAGGCTGAGTAGATACACGACCGATGGAGACAAGGATATGGCTGATGGATCGCAGGAGCAGGAAGCCAAGAGGGAGACTGCAGAGATTGTTTGAGAAGAGGAGGAGACTTGCCGATCAGTTTGCTTTATAAAGCAATTGGGAAACAAATTCTCGCTAGTGGCGCCGCGGCGCGAGAAATTGTGCATTGATTGGCGCCGCGGCGCGAGTTTGCAGTAACTGGCCACTTCTTGTGGCGCCGCGGCGCGAGCTTTTTCTTTGTTATATGGCGCCGCGGCGCGAATTTGCAGTAGGTGGGCATATATGGTGGCGCCGCGGCGCGAGATATTGTATGCTGTTTGGCGCCGCGGCGTGAGTTTGCAGTGGCTGGGCATATTTGGTGGCGCCGCGGCGCGAGCTTTTCCTTTGATAGATGGCGCCGCGGCGCGAAATAGCAGTGGCAGGGTACTTCTTGTGGCGCCGCGGCGCGAAATCCCCTTTGGTGGATGGCGCCGCGGCGCGAGTTCCTGCACTCTGAGCCTCCCTTTTTATCTGCACAGACCAAAACACGCATAACAACTACACTATACAAGCAATCATATATTATTAAAAACACAACAAACTCTAATGGCAACATGCTAAACACAAAACATAAAAGCTATCAACTATGCTATTTGATAAAATTAACAATCACTGAAAACTGGAAATCAGTGAAGAAACAAATAATATTTATACCGAGATGGGGGTGCCTCCCCACCAAGCGCGTGTTTTATAGTCGTCAGCTTGACTATTCATCCCGACTCAGGTCGGGTCTCCAAGTGTAATGGAGGTATTTTGACGGTCAACCTCGCCGCCCCAGTAGTGCTTTAAACGTTGCCCATTCACCTTGAATGTGGAATCGGAATTTGGATCCAATAGCTCAATTGCTCCATGATTATAAACCTTAGCTATAGTGAAGGGGCCCGACCATCGGGACTTTAGCTTCCCGGGAAACAATTTTAGCCGGGAGTTAAACAGAAGAACTTGCTGACCCGGTTCAAAATGCCTGTCAAGGATCTTCTTGTCGTGCCACTTCTTGGTCTTTTCCTTGTACAACTTGGCATTTTCATATGCCTGCAGACGAAATTCATCTGCTTCATTCAGTTGTAACAGCCGTTTTTCGCCGGCTGCGTCAAGATCAAAGTTAAGCTTTTGAATCGCCCAGTAAGCGCTGTGCTCCAATTCGACCGGGAGATGACAAGCTTTTCCATAAACTAGTCGGTAAGGGGACATTCCGATGGGCGTTTTATACGCTGTGCGGTATGCCCATAATGCATCATCAAGCTTCTTCGACCAATCCTTACGGTTTGGGTTAACGATCTTTTCCAGGATTCGTTTAACCTCTCGGTTTGAAATTTCAACTTGGCCGCTGGTCTGAGGGTGGTAAGCAGTGGCTATTTTATGAGTTACCCCATACTTGGCGAGAAGTGCCTCAAAATACTTATTGCAGAAGTGCGACCCTTCATCGCTTATTATGGCCCGAGGTGTGCCAAAACGGGTGAAAATATTCTTTTTGAGGAACTGAAGCACCACCTTCGCATCATTTGTCGGCAAGGCAACTGCTTCCACCCACTTTGAGACATAGTCAACTGCCACCAGTATGTAGAGATTGTTGAACGAGGAAGGGAAAGGTCCCATAAAATCAATGCCCCAGACATCAAACAACTCTACTTCCAGAATATTTTGCAGCGGTAGTTCATGCCGCTTCGAAATAGTGCCCACCCTTTGGCATCTGTCACAATGCATCACAAATGCGTGAGCATCTTTAAAAAGGGTGGGCCAATAGAATCCTGACTGTAGCACTTTAGCGGCAGTTCGCTGGCCTCCGAAATGACCTCCATAATTAGATGAATGGCAATGATGCAACACGTCTTCAATTTCTTCTTCAGGTAAACATCTACGCAAGATCTGATCCGAACACTGTTTGAATAGGAAAGGCTCATTCCAAAAATATTGCTTAGTATCTTTAAGGAATTTCTTCCTTTGTTGGAAACTCAGGCCTTGAGGGATAACTTGGCAGGCGACGTAATTGGCGAAGTCCGCATACCACGGGGCTTTGCCATGTACCAATAAAAGCTGCTCGTCTGGAAAGAATTCATTTATAGCTCTGTCGGCTTCAGTAGACGATGTAGTGTTTTCCAATCTACTTAAATGGTCGGCAACTTGATTCTCAGTTCCCTTCTTGTCTCTGATTTCTAAGTCAAATTCTTGTAGGAGCAAAACCCACCGTATCAATCTCGGCTTAGCATCCTTCTTTTCAATCAAATACTTGATTGCCGAATGATCGGTGTATACGATCACTTTCGTCCCGATGAGGTAGGAACGGAACTTATCGAAAGCATACACTACTGCCAACAACTCCTTCTCAGTGGTAGTATAGTTTAACTGCGCGTCCGTCAGTGTCTTGCTGGCATAGTAGATAGTGTGGAAGACCTTCTCCCTTCGCTGGCCTAAAACTGCCCCTATAGCAAAATCACTAGCATCGCACATAAGCTCAAAAGGGTAGGTCCAGTCAGGAGCTACTACAATAGGTGCTGTGACAAGTCTTGTCTTTAAAGATTCAAAAGCGTCCAAGCAGGCGGCATCAAAGTGGAAAGGCTGATCTTTTTCCAGCAGGGTGCACAACGGTTTGGTAATGCGCGAAAAGTCCTGGATGAACCTTCTGTAAAATCCAGCGTGCCCGAGAAAACTCCTTACCCCTTTTACTGTAGTGGGCGGGGGAAGGTTGTTGATAACATCTATCTTGGCCTTGTCAACCTCAATACCTCCAGCAGAAATCCGATGACCCAAAATAATGCCCTCTTCAACCATGAAGTGACACTTCTCCCAATTTAGCACAAGGTTTGTTTCGACGCAACGATGGAGAACTGCAGTCAGATTTGTTAGGCAGTTATCAAACGAGCTCCCAAACACAGAGAAGTCGTCCATGAAGACCTCCAGGGTCTTTTCAACCATGTCAGAGAAGATTGACATCATACACCGCTGAAACGTAGCGGGGGCATTGCACAACCCGAAAGACATCTTCCGAAAGGCAAAAGTCCCATATGGACATGTGAATGTCGTCTTCTCCTGATCTTCCGGGGCAATAGAAATCTGATTGTACCCCGAGTATCCATCCAGTAAACAGTAGTATTCATGTCCCGCCAACCGATCGAGCATTTGATCAATGAAAGGAAGAGGAAAGTGATCCTTACAGGTTGCTTTGTTCAGTTTCCTGTAATCCATGCACACTCTCCACCCAGTCACTGTCCTGGTAGGAATAAGCTCATTATTCTCATTTGGCACAACTGTCAAGCCTCCTTTCTTGGGCACACACTGGATCGGACTAACCCACGGACTATCGGAGATGGGGTAGATAATGCCCGCATCAAGCAATTTAATGATTTCTTTCCTGACGACCTCTTTCATTATCGGATTTAGCCGCCTCTGGTGCTCTATAGAAGGTTTTGCGCCTTCCTCCAATAGGATCTTGTGCATGCAAATAGTTGGACTGACCCCTGTTATGTCTGCAATCGACCATCCCAACGCCGTTTTGTACTTCTTTAGCACAATGAGCAACTTCTCTTCCTGACACTTGGTTAGAGAAGCAGAAATTATCACAGGTAATGAAAGAGAATTTCCCAAATATGCATACCTTAGATGGCTAGGCAACGGTTTTAGCTCAAGAGCTGGAGGCTCAATGATTGACGGCAAACTCTTGGAAGTTGATGCCTCGTCATCTTTAAGAGATTCGAAATGCCGGTGCGAATGCCTTGATCTAAGCGGATCATCAAGCCACATGGCACATTCAATGTGTGATGGCTCTTCCGTAGTACTCGCCCCTGTTAGTGTAGCTTCTAGAGAATCTTTAATGCACGTCTCTGAGAATACCCCATTCACTGCTTCAGCAATTGTAGTGACCTGGAAGCAATCCTCGGGGGTACTAGGATATTTCAGAGCACGGAAAACATTGAAGGTCACCTCTTGGTCTTGTACTCGCATTGTTAGCTCCCCTTTTTGGACGTCAATCAGGGTCCTCCCTGTTGCCAAAAATGGCCTTCCCAATATTATCGGGATGTCTCTATCTTCCTCAAAATCAAGAACTATGAAATCTGCCGGAAATATGAACTTGTCCACCTTCACTAGCACATCCTCCACAATTCCCTTCGGATAAGTTAAAGATCTGTCAGCCAATTGCAGGGTGATGCTAGTCGGCTTGGCTTCATTAAGACCCAATTTTTTGTAAATGGAAAGGGGCATCAAGTTTATGCTGGCCCCTAGGTCACACAGAGCCTTTCCAATGAATTGGTCCCCAATTGTGCACGGGATTGTAAAACTTCCCGGATCTTTGAGCTTAGGCGGAAGTTTGTTTTGGAGGATTGCACTACTTTCTTCAGTCAAAGCCACCGTCTCATAGTCTCCCAATTTCCGCTTTTTGGACAAAATGTCCTTCATGAACTTTACGTAACTGGGCATTCCTTCCAACGCCTCTGCAAATGGAATGTTAATGTGCAATCTTTTGAAGACCTCTAAGAATTTGGAAAATTGCTTATCTAGTTTCTGCTTTTGCATCCGCTGGGGGAAGGGTAATTGAGGTAGAGGCCGATGTATTGCAGTGATAGGAGGAGATGGTGTCGGGGGTCTGTCTTGACCACTTGCGTCACCCCCATCTTTCTCAACAGTCTCCGTTTCAGGAATTGCCTCTTCAGCTGCCCCATTGTCGTTCACAGGAATTTCCTCACCACTTTGTACTTGAGTGGTTCTCCCACTTCTGAGGGTTACTGCTTTACACTGTTCCTTTCCTTCCCGTTTAGGGTTTACATCAGTGTCACTAGGCAGTGCGCCTTGTGGCCGACTGTTTAATGCAGTAGCCAACTGTCCCATTTGTACTTCAAGATTCCTAATGGAGGCCTCTTGATTGTTACTTCTGGTTTCGTTCTGGGCTATGTACCTAGAAAGAAGATCTTCTAAACTTGGTTTTCTCTCCTGTTGAGGGGGAGGATGGTGAAACTGATTCTGAGTGCTCTGAGGTTGTTGGTTGAACTGAGTTGTAGGTTGGAATCCGGGAGGGTTAGCATAACTCTGCCTGGTAGAAGGAAGTTGTGGTTGGTTGGGGTTATTGCTGTTGTTGTTGTTATTACTCCATAAAAAATTTGGATGATTACGCAACCCCGGATAGTAATGAGTGGGAAGGTTTGAGTTCTGTTGCCGCCCGTAGTTAGAAACAAATTGCACCGATTCAGGGCTTATAGCACACAGATCGGTAGGGTGGCTTCCTTGACATAATTCACACTGGACCATGACACTCTGCACATTTTGAACTGCAGACGGTCCCAAGGTGTCAAGCCTTTTAGTTAGCGTCGCTACCTGAGCTGCTAGCGATGTGACCGAGTCCACTTCATAGACCCCCGCTGCTCTTCTCGGAGCTTGCCTATCATTAGGCCACTGGTAATTGTTGGCTGCCATTGTCTCCACCAGCTCATACCCCGCTGTGTGATGTTTGGACATGAATGCCCCTCCAGATGCGGCATCAATACTCGAACGAGTAGATCCGGATAATCCATTGTAAAAGGTCTGGATGGGAAGCCATTCCGGCAGACCATGGTGCGGGCATTTTCTCAAGAGATCCTTAAATCGCTCCCATGAGTCGTATAAGGATTCAGATTCAAATTGCACAAAGGATGTGATTTCGTGCCTGAGCCTAGCTGTTTTGGCAGGCGGAAAGAACTTCGCCATGAATTTCTGCGCCAAGTCAGCCCATGTTGTAATGGAGCCAGTCGGCAGTGAATGTAGCCAGCTCTTGGCTTTGTCCCTTAATGTAAACGGGAACAGCCGGAGCCTGATGGCATCGTCAGACACTCCGTTGCATTTGAAGGTGTCACAGATTTCCACAAAATTAATCAGGTGATCATTGGGGTCGTCATTAGGCATTCCCCCAAACTGAATGTTTGTGCACATTTGAATAGTGCCCGGCTTTATCTCGAAATTATTAGCCTGAATGGCGGGCCTTACAATGCTCGCCTGAAGATCATCAACACGAGGCATAGCATAATCCCTCAGAGACTTCTGAAGCTCCTCAGCCATTATGACAGGCACAGGTATGTCCTCGGATGTGTTCGCAAATTTCTTTCTCAACAGTCGTCTGAAGGTCCTTTCAACCTCGGGATCAAGAGGTATTGTAATCAGCCCTTTCCGAGGTGGCATAAACAATGAAGACTACCTGAAGAGAAAGTTAAACAAATCGGTTTAAAGTAAGATTGTAATGACTTAGATGTAATAATGTAAAACAATTAATTCTTAAGTCCCCGGCAACGGCGCCAAAAACTTGTTGGTCGATTTCGCAACCGAAAAACTCGCGCAAGTATACGCGGTCTAACAAGTAATACAGTGATAAGGGGGTGTCGAACCCACGAGGACAAAGACTTAACAGGAAACAACTACTAAGGTAAAATCGTTACTAATCTTATCTAAACAAAAGAAATAGATGGTTGGTTAAACAAATTCTATCGGACAATCAAATTGCGAGAAGAAACAGCTCTAAGAAATAAAGATAGGATTACAACTCCCCTAATGCTTCGCCTAATCTTCTAACTCTCCGTATATAAACGAATCAAGGAATGGCCAACTGAGACTAAAGTAAGCATAAGCTTCTGTCGAAGGTCAAATGCTAATCCTTGACAAGCTAGAACACAATATGTCTATTGGTGAATCTAATCTGACCAAGGTCGTTATGCTCAACTCCAAGGTCACACAAGGCAAGTGAGGATATGTCTATCCCACAAGCACAATAAGCCCACAATTAAATGTCAGGACAAAACAAGTGTCATTGTATTTAAAGAAAGACAGTAATATCCATTTATCAATTTCCACTACTATCAAAACCTATTTCTTTATCAAGAAATAAGACATTATAAGCAAAATACAACAACCCATTCCAAAATGCTTCATTATATAAAACGAGAGAGAAAGTCGATTAAGCTATTCAAAAAGTTACATTGCAATCCTAACAATGGAGTTAGTTCATAACTATGAGACTAACACATAGTTCTAATACACCACCCATTTCAGACAAATACAATAAATAGAAGATTTGAAATAAGAAAAACCCCTAAAGAAAGGAGTACTCTTCAGCCAAACAATCTCTTCACTTGCACGATCTGAGAAAATGGAGAGCAACGGATCTCTTTTGGTCCAGCTATCTCTTCTCCTCTTTGCTATCTTCTAGCTCTCTCTATGTTTTCTGGACTATGCTCTATTTTTCCTTAACAGCCGCCGCCCCCTCCTTGTATATCTCTAACATTTGCTAGGTCAGACACTTCCTGTCTGCCTGGGAACCGGAGGTGGCGCCGCGGCGCGGGCCACGAAGCTTTTGAGTCGCGCTGCGGCGCGGCCTAAGGAGTTTGGACACGGAGCTCGCGCTGCAGCGCGAGCCAGTGTATTGTAAGTGGCGCCGCGGCGCGGCTTTTTGTCCGTATGGAACAGCATGTGGCGCTGCGGCGCGGCCAATGACTCTGGCTTTGGCGCCGCGGCGCGGGAAGGCTAAAAATGACAGTTTTGCCCCTTCAAAGCAGCAAAAACACTGCGAAGCTCTGCAATGCAACGATTAAATACAAAAACACTATAATCCCAATAAAACTATATAAAAACTATGAATCCAGGCAAGTAATTAAGGCAGAAAATATCCGATTCGCAGGTTTAAATCCCACTCATCAGGTATACCACACCTGAGAGGGTTAGGATTCATTATTGTTCCTCCCGAGCTTGCAGACGAGCCTAATCAACAGTTCCATGACAATCCTTCTGTAGCTGGAAGTTCTGGGCCACCACCAAATTTTTTTGAAGATATTCGTCGAGATTTAAGCAATCAAACTAGAAGGATTGACATGGTGGCCACTTGAGTTCAGCAGGGTTTTGATCGAATGGAAAGAAATCAGGATAGCCTAGCTCAGCGACAAACGGAGGTGTATCAAAATTTTAGTGCGGCATTCCTAGATATGTTTGCCCGCATGAATCCAGGTGCCGCTCCCTACCAATTTCCACCATTATCTGCGTACCCCCCAGGTGAAGAAGAAGAAGAAGAAGAGGAGGAGGATGATACTGACGAGGAATAAAGCTTCTATCTTTCAGGGAAGTCCTCAGTGCTTAATTTCTTAATTTTTTTTTCTTAGATACAATGAGGACATTGCATCGGTTAAGTTTGGGGGTGTAATTTTCCAGCTCCAGTTCATGCATGTAGTATTCATCTAGTGCATTCATATAGTATTCAGTTAATAGTTTTTCATGTAGTTTGCATTTATGTAGTTTTCATTTTAATTTCCTAAAAAAAATATTTAAGTATTTGCATGTTTCCAGCCGTTAGATAGTTTAAGTCTGTTTTGGCCAGTGATGAGATTGGAATTGAGTAGACAAGTATAGTATTGTCTGTTAAGACTTTGATGTGATTTCTTGTCATGATTTGAATCTTTACCTGTTTGAAACTGATATAATAAGGATAGCACAGTAAAAACAACTATGTTGACTGATTGAGTTTAAATTGACACATAATGGACTTCTAGAGGATAATGCTAGTTTGAATGAATGAAAGACATGAATAGGCGAAGATGACTGAATTTAGATAAAAACTTAAGTTTGGGGGAAAAATTTGGGATATATAAGCTTAAAAAAAATATCGTGGCTAGTTTTGTTTCGGGGCCTTTGTTACTTGAGCAAGTACGCCCGAAGGGGTATCTTAAAACCTAGCGCCCTAAGGTCTTATATGGTCTGGGAGTCGTTGGTCGAAAGCTCGCTAAGGGGTAACACTGTTAGCCTAATGGAATGAGACATTGCACAGTCATGGTTAAAAAAAATATATATATATATGAAGAAAAAAAACGGGAAAAGAGCAAAAATCCCCCGTAAAGCACAATAAAGCATAAGTATCCCGGATTGAACTCTTAAATTTGGTGGATATTTGTTTTTAGTTGGTTTTAGCTTGTTCGTGAATTTTGTGAGTTTACACTATATGATTCTTTTAAAGAGATTTATTATGTGTTATATTTAGCATCATATCAGTTAGCATGGATGTTAAGCACACACACACTATATCAATAATAACAGGTTAAGATTTGATGATTGACGAGGAAATTATTAATCTGTCTTGATATGATGTACTAGCATGTTTATTGTGATTCCTCTGAGGCTTGATGAATAGATTTTGTTCTGTTTGACTGCTGGAATTTAAGCATTTATCTAGTTGCATTTGCATTGCATATTTAGTTATTGCATTGTGTTGTGTTGCTTGGGCACAAGCAATTGGTTAAGTTTGGGGGTATTTGATGAGTAGGTTTTATACCTATGAATCTGATATTATTAAACTTAATTATTATTATCTTTTATTATTTTTTAGTATCTTTTTATGTGTTTTGTGTTTATTTGTTGTAGGTTGGAGCTGGAGGGACAAATTGGTCATTTCGGAGAAGAAAAAGGTCAAAAATCATGAAAATTAAAGCTGAGTGGCATTTTTGTAATTACGTGGTCCTGGTCAAGCGCCTAGGCACTTGGAAATGGCCTATGTTGAGCGCCTAGGCACTCCTGTGCGAAAAAAATGCGTTTTTCTACTGCTAAGTGGGTTTTTGAAGCCAAAGAGGAGTCTGAATGAGGGCTGAGATCAATACAAATAGGAGAAGACTTTAGAAAAGACGTATCAACTAATTTTTCAAGAGATTTGTAGAGAGAACAAGGAAGAAAAACACGAAGGAGAATTGCAAAGGCTAAAGATCTAAGAGAGAGTATTGGAGCAAATTCAGAGTTTCTTCTTATCTTCTCTAGTTTTATTTTTTGTAACTATCTGGGATGTTTGGATTATTAATTTGGATGATGTTTTTCTTTATTATTATTATGAACTAAATTTTAATTAAGATTGCAACGGAACTTGGTATGTAGTCTAAATTGCAAGCTTCCCATTGAATGAAAGTTAGTTTTTATTAAATTGTTTATTATATCTTATGTTTATTGATTAATTGTTTGGCCAACAATTACTGTGATAATCTATATAAAATTGGAAGATGGAGTATAGATTGAGATCTGGATATGATAACATCTGTTCATATAATCTAAATAGGGTTAATATGATTAGCGTGTAGGATAGGAATATACCTATGTG
Source organism: Panax japonicus (assembly GCA_020205505.1). NCBI lineage: Eukaryota > Viridiplantae > Streptophyta > Magnoliopsida > Apiales > Araliaceae > Panax > Panax japonicus. The sequence goes on from CM035105.1 coordinate 29,999,581, forward strand.
TCTTTTGTATCCATTGAAAGAAATTGTGCGTAAACCCTAATTAACTTGATTCACATAGGAATATAGTGAGTTGATTAATTGGGGTGTTCCTTGTAATTCCGCGTCTTAAAGATTGGATTTAGTAGGATTTGTTCACGTGTCTTTGGAAGAAGTGTGTGAGTATTCATAAAGCATTCTCGGATAATGATTTATATTAATTGATTTATTTTAAATGGGAAGTAAGTTAGTTTAGATGAAATACCAAGGGAAGTTGTAATCTTAACCTGTTAAATCTGCAGTTATTCTTGTAAAATTTTGATTTTAATTATTAGTTTGTTAAGTTTTAATTTTCAAATCACAAACAAAATTTTCGTAGTTTAAAATAGGATTAATTGCATTAGAATTAGTAATTGATAAATATTAGTCTATTTCCTCGTGGGAACGATATCCTTGCTTGCTGAATATTACAATTGAACGCGTATACTTACGTGGTAAAGTGCTATTAAAAATTTAGGCAACATTACCCAAACCCATGTTTAACTCTAAGCCAACTGTATTGTACTTATTTTAATTTAAAATTTTCACTTTTGCGTTTTTTTTCTCTTTGTTTTTTTAAATAGATAACGTTTTTTTTAAAAAACGGTATCTATTTAAAACAAAAAATTGTCCTTATAAATACATAACGTTTTTTTATATGTATCTACAATGTTTTGTTAAAAAATGTTGTAAATAAAATACCACAACGTTTTTTTTATAAAAATGTCATCTTTTAAGTGTTGTCTTTTTATGGTTTTGTACTAGTGTTGCCTGAACCTTCAGGTCGATCATACATAGCTGAAAACATTTAAATTAATCAAGAATGAGCATTTGAGTGCCCAACAAGTAATATCAATCAATAAATATTAACTGAAAGGATTAAATATTTTCTTTAAACGACACTTCAACAACGAAGTAATAGTTGTGAAGTAAACTGAAGCAACACTAACCAACATAACAAATCTTATTTCAAAATTTGAAACTACATACTGACTATAATTGGTGAGCAGTTGACATACTATGAACTTTTTTTTCAATTTTCGATAAGGTTTAACAGAACTTCATCTGCAAATTGTTATAACTTACAGGCACGGGGGGTGATCAGCCCGTTATGCCATGTATTGATCAATACTACATAGCAGAACGATATTCTCGTTCATCATAACCGCCTTAAGCGCACAAAAGTTTTCCCATGTTCGGGATGTTCATACCTAGTCGGGAATCCAAACCAACAATTTGATTGGATATCAATAAGGTTCTATCATATTCAAAGATATTTTTAAATCTTTGTCTAGCCGAGTCAAATAGCTTAGACAACTTTCAATTAAGATATACATATTGGAAATCAATAAGTATGTATCAACATGTTTAATAATTATCCAAGTGAGGACACTTGTATAACAAATCTTAGAAATTTACGAACAGAATATATATCAGGATTATACAATAATACTATAATGATAAACAATGATTGAATATAATTCAAGAACTGGCATATCTACAAAGGTATAGATACATGAACAATAACAATAACAATATAGTTCTGAAACTGGCTTACATATGTCCATTGCATAAAGTAATTGCAAAGGGTGGGATACACTACAAAAAAGGGTCTTTAGCAATGATTTTTCGGGCAACGACTTTATAAGTCGTTGCTAAAAGTATATATTTAGCAACGAAATTTGTCCTTCATTACAGATTGTGTCAAGCTTTTACTTTTTGCAATGAAATTCATAAGTCGTTGCAAAAATTCGTTGCTAATTCATTGGCGGGAAAAAATTCGTTAAAAATTCGTTGCAAAATTTTGGGCCACTTGATTTCCCGTCATCGTGGGCAACGAAAGTTTTTTTGTTGCTAAAAATGGGGCTTTAACAACGATTTTTCAGGAAACGACTTTATAAGTCGTTGCTAAAAGTGTATGTTTAGCAACGAAACTTGTCCTTCGTTGCAGATTGAGTCAGACTTTCACTTTTTGCAACGAAATTCATAAGTATTTGCAAAATTTAGAAACAGAATTTGTTAGAATTTTGTTGCAAAATTTCTAACCACTTGATTTCTTGTCATCGTGGGCAACGAATGTTTTTTTGTTGCTATATTTCGTTGCCTAATATGGACCACATTCATTGGCAACAATTTTTATTTTTGTTGCATATTTTATACAACCTTTTGCAACGACTATTAACATGTTGCCTTAAATTAAGATAATAATAATAATAATAATAGTACTAATAATAATAATAACAATAAAAGTAATAATAATAATAATAAGACTAATAATAATAATAATAATAATAATAATAATAACAATAATAATAATAATAATAATAATAATAACAATCATGATAATAATAATAGTACTAATAATAATAATAATAATAATAATAATAATAATAACAACAACAACAACAATAATAATAATAATAACAGTCATAATATACTATTAATAATAATAATAACAATAACAGTAATAATAAATATAGTTGTACTAATAATAATAATAATAATAATAAAAATAATAATAATTTGACAAAAGATGAATATTTTTAGTACTGTTATTATAATAATAATTATAATAATAATAATAATAATAATTCATAATAATAATAATAGTAATTATAATATTAGTAATAACACTAACAACTCATCATGAGCATATAAAATTGCCAACTCCCACTTGTAGTTAGCTTAGTGGATTTCTAATTGAATAATTTATGGCCACGTCACGCTTACATAACCTTCATCATTTATCTCTACGTATATCAATACTTACACATACATTACATTAATACATTATTTATATAATACCTCCTCCACACATAATATATATTGTATATATATAACAAGTGCATATTTCACATCAACAAATAATTTATTATACTTAAATAGTTTTATAATAATAACATTTACAATATTGACCTTTAAATTGATCTTTAACATTAACATATAAATTATTTACTTCATCAAATAAATAGTTTGATTTTTATTTATTTGATTTATTTACATATATCATGCCAATAAATACATATATAATATCATTTCCCCTATAATTAAATAATTGCTTATTTACCTATTTAAATATTAAGTTATTTAATAAACTTGATATTTTCCTTATAAAATAATTAACCAATACAAATTAATTAATTAATCTTTTTTTCATTTATTTTTATTTTAAATAATTCATAACATCATTGTTATTATATATCACACTTATAGTTATATTAAATTATCATATATTTGTAATAAAATTTTATTTTATTCACAAATATACATTGTACAATATTCTCGGTTCTCACAGTTTTAAATCGTACCTTAATGGTGGAGAATCGAGTGCGCCACTGTATATATAGAGAAGATGGAGGAATTCTCTCTCCAAATACTTTGGTGGAAAGACGTCTGATCGAGTGGTTCTGGATGTGTCTAGAGGTACTTGTTATTCTAGAAACTAATGTGTTTTAACAAAACAGTTCATCGAATCGAACAAGTTATCAGATGGATGGGTACCAGTGTTAAACCATTATTTAACCGACGACATCATAAATATATATATATTATTAGTAATTAATAAAATTGTAAATAAAATCTCATATATATATATATATTAAGTATTATATAATAAATAAATATTTATTAGGTGGAGTGAATATTTATCACTTTCATTTGTCCAATTATTTAGAAATTAGAAGTCCAAATATTTATAATAAGCACAAGGTCTATTTTAAATCAAGTTGGATTAATTAGTTGTCACACATACATTATATTTCACACTATCCATAAACATAATAAAATAAAATATTTTTTTATAACTATGTAATTTATGTATTGAGGTTAAATAATAAATAAAATTCTTCATAAAGATATTATTAAAATTTTAATCAAATATTTTAAAAAAATAATTAATTATTCATTATAAACTTTTGAATCTATTATAGATTTATAAATATTTAAACACATTACAACATTAGTCACACGTAAAAACCCTCCCATTTTCCACCGAATCATTTCAATTTTCACCCAAATCATCTTCCTCCTCTCAAGTCCTCTCCCTCCTCTCTCCTCTCTAACAGTTTCTCTCTTGTTACTCTTACTCTTCCGCTCGCTCTCCTCTCTAACCTAAATCATTTCAGTATCTGCCGCTTGTTACTCGATCCGCAGCAAGATGCACAAAAAGGTCTGGATCGTCGCCGGCGATATTTATCCTCGTCGGACTTCGTGATTACCAGGACGACAAGGCTGACGTTATCCTCAAGTACATGCTGGATGAGGCGAGGCTATTGAAAGCGTACGGAGAGTTTCCAGCCGGTGGAATCGATGTCGAGGATGAGAACACCAGGCTTAATCGAAGGTATTGCCAGGCTTAACCAGGCTTAACGAAGGTATTTTCTCAATTTCTCTGTCCTTGGTGTTTGTTATATTCAGCGTTATGAACACATTCCGGCTAGTTGGAAGCACTGTAGTTTTTAATTATTTGTTCATTTGGAATAAAATATTTACGTGGGTATGAATTATCTTTTCAATGTAAGGCTATTATGATGGGTTTATTTATGATTAGTTGTTAATGGTAAATTGGTAAAAAAAAATTGTGATTTTTTTCATCAAACTGGAAAATTGGCTATTTTTCATCCGGGGATTATTTTGAAACTTAGTTTAAGTATTTTCAATGTTTTGTGCATTATCCTTTCTAGGAAGGGATTTTCTTATGTGTTTTATGCTCTCTTTAATTTAAAGATTTGTTTTCCCCCTTAGAAATGTTCTTGGCTTGTATGCAGCTCTAAAACATAATTTTGTACTAATGATTTTTGAATTCGAGTGAATGCAAAGGATATATAGGTTGCATTTTTTTATTTTTTCACTGGTGAATCCATTGTTATTGGGCTGAAATAAAATATATGATAGTTATGTTTTGCGACTTGGTAATTGATTTTAATAGTGGGTAGAGGAAGCTTCATGTTTTGTGTGATTGAAGATTAAGTGACATTGCTAAATGAACCATAACATTATATACTAAAATGTTGAGATTGAGTGCTCTCCCTCTATGGAAATGAGTACTTCGTTAAGCTCTCGTCATTGTTCAGTACCTGCCATTCAACCTCATGAAGATCCTCTTATTGAGTTATTTACTTAATTAGTAACTGGATCGTCTGTCTCTGATTTTTTTTAACTTTCATTTGATTCTCTTCTTCTTCATTGATTCCTCATGCTTTTTTTTTGACAGAGTGGTCCTCATACATTGAATAGCTATTTTTTTGGTGTAACATAATTTTAATTTTTGGTCAAATGATATATGACTTTAATCATTTTTATTGTATTTTTAAGAACATTCTGCTTTCACCTTGGTTGTTCCTGTGATACTTCCCTTTAATGAATCTTAAATAATATATGGGGCGAGGTTGTGGCGAGAGATGAAGGGATCCCTGCTTGAGCTATGTTTGGTGCTAGCTGATTCAGGGATGATGAGACATGAAGTGTCAGATTCCATATCTTTATAGAATGCTGTGTTGAGGGGATGAGAATGTTGAAGCATATTTTGGTGGACATTGGAGGCTCCTATTGGATGGCCGAAGGTCTTTCTTGTATACTTGGAAAACCTAAAGTGCTTCTCTAGCATAGCTGAAGTTAGATACCGAATTTCAGGCTGCACGCGTGCTAAGATGAATATTTATAGTAGGGAAAAAGATTTATATTGCAACAAAAAGTGTCGACTTTGGTTGAGAGTAGACACATTAATAATTATCCATGTATTTGTATTGATTTATAGATCATACCATTGCGTCTATTGAACAAGAGTCAGACATGTTTTTGTTACAATATATAGAAGAACTCTTATAGTTGCATGATCTATGGAGAATTAAGTGTACTCCCTCTGTCCCGATTTAAGTGACATCCTTTCCTGTTTTGTATGTTACTTTTACAAAAGCAATTCAACATTAATGCATACGGACTATATTCAATTTCCCTTCTGAAAATAGTGATACAAATATGTGGACTCAACAATACAGTGTACTCTATCATGCTTTCCTGCTTTGGATTTATTTGTATTGTAACCAATCCAACATTATTTCTAATGGACCATATATACTTCCCTTCTGAAAATAGAGATATAAATATGTGGACCCAACAATATTTTACTATCTATTAAAACTATTTTACTCGTGTTCTTTTCTGGGAAAATTATTTTCCTGATAAAGAGTGATTCAAAACTCTGCGAGGAAACTAATGTACTTTGAATGGCTGTACTGCAGGCCCATCCCTTGTTCTAGAAGCTGATGCAATGCAGATTGCAATGGTAGCTCATGAAGCATTTGAGAAGTATGCTTTGCTTCACATATTGGAGTTTCATTTTAAATTTTTTTTGAATGTGAATGTTGCATACTTTATCAAAAATTAAAGAATATATATATACATATACATGTATATATATATAGACATATGTATCTATCATATATGTATGTTTGAGATTTTGGTCAATTTTAAATGCAGTGCAACTTGTTAATGCCACATATAGTCCAATACTCTAATATAGAGTGACAACAATATAAACTTTTGTTTTCAACTAAGGTAATGTCACCTTGACAACAAGTAGCAAATCATTAAAAACAGTTGATAAATATAAGATGACAAGAGTAAGAATATATTCAACAGCCACAAACCACCCCCTCCCCCCTCCCCCCTCCCCCTACCCCCTACCCCTTCCCCCTTCACGAGTCTCCTTTTTTTCCAAGCTATGGCACTTTTAGTGCTTTTCTGCAATGATTTGTTATGTGGTAGATATATGATATGATATGTTTCATTTGGTATTTTATTCAATCCATGCCTTTTTATCCTTATAAATTTAGTTAATTGTTTATGTAATTTAAATTTGCATCATTTTGCTTTCTAGCCATTTTCACAACAGAGCTTCTTAAGTTGCATAATTCAGGATGACAACTTATTTGTTCTATACACCTGATTTATATAATTATGGTGTCTCTTAATCTTTTCAGTTTTAACTCTTTACTTTTACTTTTATAGGAATGGGCCATTATTGGTTGTTGCATCTGGGCGGGATACTATTCCTGTTGCAAGTTCCATTAAACGGTTAGCTCCAGAACATGTTTTTGTTGTTCAGGTTTGAGAAGTGTGTTGTTTTTCATTTTCTGTGTACTTTATACTTTTATCAACTAAAGTATCACATATGAAATGTAAATTCATTATAAATAACTTTTCTCATGTTACTTATTAATGCAGCACTGATAGTAAAGTAATTATTACATGATTGACGATTCTCACTTATGTTTATGTGTGTGTGTGTATATTTGTAAATATATAAACTTCAGTTTTGTTAATCTTTCATTTTTGTAGTGTCTGGTCAATTATATATTTTATTTTTCATTTTCCATTTAACTAATGGTTGGTATTTAGCCACAATTTATGTTTCACCATAATTTGGTTACGTCTTTCACATTATGTTTTCAGATATAACATCCCCGATCAAATCTTAATAGGTTTGATCTGGTTATTACTCCACGACATGATTACTATCCATTGACTCCTCAAGCACGGGAACATGTTCCATGGTTTCTATATAGGTGGATAACTCCACGGGAGCCTCCTGGCGAGCACATCGTGAGTTTCTTATGCATTTTCCCTTCTTTTCCCTTGAAAGGGCCTACTCCAAAAGTTTTGCGGTGAAACTTTCGAAAGCCCACTTATTTGAAACTTTAAATTCTAGGTCCTCACTGTGGGAGCTCTTCATCAAGCTGATTTGATTGCTCTGCGAAGTGCAGCTTCTGCTTGGAATGATGAGTTGGCACCACTGGAAAATCCCTTGCTTGTGGTTAACATTGGAGGGCGTAGGTAAAATTTGTGCTTTCAAATATCTTTTTTAGCCTTATGCATTTCTGCTTATGGGGATTTCTTTTTCTTCCACCTGATTCTCTTCAAAACTCAACCTAATACATTTATACAGCCTTCTAAATAACTAATGACTGAGGTCAGTTACCTGTCAAAACATATCGAAGACATCACCTCTGCTTTGTTAGCAGCCAAGTTTGCAGAGGTATACTCTTTCCATCTTTTTGAAGAGGCTTCTTAATATTTTTACTTTTAAAATGTTCAGTTTAATACTCCCTTTGGAACAAATATAAGATTATTGACTTCTTGAAGTCAATTTGAGACATTTTTTTCATACTCAGGTAAATTTATTTAATTTTAGTCAGTACAATGATGAATATTGTAAACTAGTTTAAAAGGTACTACTAATTATAAGATTTGTATTTTCATAAATTTTATTCAATCTTATCATTTGAGTTTATAAATATCTCAAATTGATTTTTAAAAGTCAATAATAATTTAGAAATAGAAGGAGTATTTATCGATGTGTGGTTAGTAACGTCATGGACTACTGAGCTCCTATATTCTTCATGGTTGTTATTTAGTCGTAAAAAATCTTATGGCATAAAAGGGTCAATCTGCCATGAACTTTTGAAAAACTGATAATATATTTTTTTGGCAAGTATTGAAGAATTGGTAATTTATTATCCCAGAATGTTGATTGTGTTGAAGTCCCTTGTTACTTTATTAGTCCTCTTTCATGCATGATGTTCCAAATTCAAATTTGTTCATTATATAGTACATAGGATACTAAAACCTCTTTTAGTCCTAGGAAAACAAACTCTTTAATTGTAGGCCTAAAAATAATAATTATGTCAAAATTTAACTAATCTGTATTCAGATGTGGACCACTTCAAAACCTGTTTGAGCCAACTAAAATTTTCTTTATTACCGGGCATTAGTGAGAGAACATGTAATACCCAGTAAAATAAATAAATATTAAATAATAATAAAAATTTGTTTTAAAGCATATTAATTGGACTTTGTCATTTATGGGTTAAACTAGTTATTTAAGTTATGTGGGCTAATAAATATTAATAAGTGATGGATAAATTTAATTGATAAAATTGGGCCTTAAAACTAATTAAATTTAAGTTATATGTGATTATTATTATATTATATTATAACTAGGAGAATTAACAAGATAATAAATAAAACCTAATTACATTGCACTACATCTCTTACGAATTAAAGGAAAAGAATTGAGCGGCACTAGGAACAGAAAACAAAAAGGAGGACCAGGTGCTATTTTTCTTCTTCTTTCCGTTTTGGTACTTTTGTATATCAACTTCAGTATACATGTTTGACATGTTTGATTTGTATGGTTTTATATATATATATATATACAGGGAGGATCTAAAGCGGACCAAATAAGCGGACCAATGAACGGACCAAGGCAAAAACACGCGGTTTTCAGGGTTCGGATCGGAACCTGCATGTTTTTGCCTTGGTCCGTTCATTGGTCCGCTTATTTGGTCCGCTTTAGATCATCTCCGTATATATGTATATATATATATATATATATATAAAGTTATCAGATTACTTTTAAAAGGCAATTAGACTATATATATATATATTACTATATATATATACGGAACCTACTTTGATTCATGATACATATATATATATATATATATATATATATATATTATTTATGTTTTGGTTGGCTTGTATCTGAAGTTCAGTATCAAGGCTCTGCAATTATATATACATATGTATGTTAGTATGACCTTATGGAATAAATGAGATTTATTATACATATAATACCTTAAGGTTTTGATTTGTTAAAGTATTATAATAATAAAAAATGATTAGAATTTAAATTATAACTTAATTAGGGTTATTTTATAAAATTGATTTAATTGGAGAATTAATTTCATAGTAATATAAATTATAATTATTAAGTAACTTTTAATTGTATTATTATTATTTTATTAGATCGGATGGAGGAAATTTAAGGAGTTACATTTGGAATATAATTTTGGGTATTTCATTGCTTAATCCAGGTACAGATTCCGTACTCTTTCAGCGAGACTCTTTTGTTTTATTTATTTGTTCGCTTTGTTATTCGTTTCGAAATTTAGTTTTGTCTCTCATAATTGTTCTTAAATTCGTGAGAATGTTTCATTTTGGCATTAGTATTTGAACTAGTATTTGTACTCTTTGGTCTAGTGTGTCATGGTTAATATTTATTTTGATATTTGTAGAAAGTATATGTTAATATTTTTGGAGACTTTGTGTTGATATTTTGTTTCAACTTAACATACATGTTAGAACCCCTTTGTTGTGTCGCATGTGTTGTGACATTATATTTTGTTCGAATACCGTAGGGTATACTTGAGCTATAACCACCTGTGGGGGTATCACATGCTTTTCCTCTTGGCACCGAGGCATGACACCTTTCATGGCGGTGTGATCAGTCCACGTCGTCTCCGTTTTGTGCTCCGGTGGGGGTTGGCCATTTGGTGTTTTGTTGTGGGAGACGTATGGGTCGACCCTAGTTTTATGTTCTGTTTTTTTCTGCGGAGTGGTGATGTTTGTGCCAAACACGCCTTTCGATTTTACATACATTGGATTCACGGTTCAAGGTGTGTGATTTGCATGCGTGGCATTATTTGAATTGCTTGTGTGGCAAAGTATATTATTATTTATTTTGAGCTCGGTATGAAATAACACCCAGCCATTTGATTCAGCCTATCATTTAATTGTGTTAGTTTTGTTCGTTTCATTTTAGTTCGTCTCTTTTCAGTTAGTTGAGTTAGTTATTTCGGTTCATTATTTGTATTCTATATTCGTACTTGGCATTTAGCTCATGTTGTGTGTTTTTTCTTCCGGCAGGTAATCAGGGGATCAAGGACAAGTGTGACGAGAGCTCCCTTCTATCCAATAGTTTTGATATATTTTGTTAGGTTATGATACATTGATTTATTTAGAGTTGTAATAGTGATTTTAGATTGTGGTTTGAGCTAGTGTGACATTTATTATGGTAGACTTGTGGTATTTATCAGATATAAAGACTATTCTTTTGTGGCTTTAAGCCTTGTTATTGAAATTATTAGTTTTGTTATGTTTTGAGTAACTTCTCTTTCTATTTCGGAAAGGGGGTGTTACAGAACATGGTATGTCTTCTTATGATATTGTTATTGCATATTTGTCTTTTTCTGCTTATGAGTAATATGGTGTACATTGGTACCACGTAGCAACTCTATTGTCTTTGTGTATTAATTTTGACACTAATTACCTTTGGTGACCTATTTGCTTCATTTTCTTGACTTGTTATTTTTAAATATGTGCAGGAAGACTGCTTCTACGACCTGCCTTACAATATTGGGTATCAAATTTTCGTGCTACGTTTACGAAAGACAAGGGACGAAATTATGAACTGTACTCTCTCTATATATGTAGATATATATACTTTGATTGAAGAACTGTGGTAGCTTTAGATGGTTAATTGTAAAGATAATGAATGATTATGTAGTGGATGATTTTATTAAGTTAATAATATTTTAGTTTTTTTATAATTTTGTCATTATTTGCTATGGGGACATTGAGTCATCTAGGTACACAAAAAGAATATCAAATTTTAATTTGTTACAAATATAATTCGTTAGAAAAGTATTGAACAAGTTTTAATATAGCAACAATTTTTTATACATTTAGCAATAAAATTTTGTTGCTAATGGCATTAAAAATATAATATTTGGCAACGAAAAATTAATCTAATAACAACGGAGAGGATATTGTTGCTAATACTAAAATAAAAGGTAACATTTTTTATCGTTGCATATCATATCAACTTTTGTTGCACATATAAAGAAACGACAACATATAATGTCGTTGCTAATTGACGACTTTCGTTGCTATTGAAAAATAACCAACACACATTTTCGTTGCTGATTCAGCATAATGTCATTGCCAAATAATATAATCAGCAACGAAAATCGTTGCTAAAATGTTTACATTCTGCAATGAAAGCAAGCTTAGGCAACAATTTTCATAATCTACTGCAACGAAAAATGTCGTTGCAAAATGGTGTTAATTGCAACGAAAATGCATGGTCGTTGCAAAAAAAGAGAGTTCATTTTGTTGCCAATTAGAAGGCTTTTGCAACGAAATGGGCTTTTTAGCAACGAAATTTTAATTATTCTACAACAATACATTTTGTTGCTAAATGATGGATGTCTTTGTATGAAAGCCAAATTTTGTTGCAAAATTTATTTCTTTTGGCAACGAAAAAATACGTTCGTTACAGAACAATTAGCAACGCTCATTGCACAACGAAAGACGCAACGACAGTAAAGTCGTTGCCAAAACCCTTTTGCAACGAAATTTAGCACCTTTAGTAACGAAAATCGGTTGTTGCTGAAGCCCCATTTTTTTATAGTGATACTTGCCTGGTCTGCTACTTAGTTCTATCTTTAATTCAACGACCTATCATTTATAAGATTGTTCTATTGATTATAATAACATATCATAACATATAGTACTGTTATTTACAGTCAACACATAACCTAATCACATTGTCATATAGTTATATTAGTCATTATGACACAAACAAATACTTATACAGTTGAACTATATAGGTTCAGATCAATTTCTGTAGTATTTCGGCGTACAGACGACTTTATCGGGTAATTATCGAGTTTAAAACTCTATCATGTAGTTCAATATTATCCTGAATATTTTAAATACCAGTCATATTATTTTTAAATGACTTATAATAATTTTTAAATAATTATTATAATTTATCTTGATTTTTCAAAATCTAGAATCATTATTAAATGATTTAAATATTAGATAATTCTATTATCATTAATATTTAAATAATATTAAAGTATTAATGCAACCATTGCCAAAATATCAAAGTTATTTATAATAACTCAAAATATTTTTAAATTATTAATATTACTCTTAAATGATTTTTAAAATATTTAAAATTATTTTAAAAAAATTACCATTAATATTAAAATATAAAGGTATTATTCACTAAAATTTTAAAATCATTTATAATTACTTAAAATATTTTTAAACCATTTATATCCTCTTTAAATGATTTTTAAACGAATAAAATCATTTTAAATCTATTTATTTAATGTAATTATTAAATAAATCTAATATCATTAATATTAAATAATTAATGAAATTTACTTTAAAATATTAAAAATTACATTTTATAACTGAAAATATTATTAAATACCTTATTATCATTTAAATTGATTTTTAATATAATAAAATCATTTTTATTTAATTTATTTAATGCATTTATTAAAAAATTAAATATTAATAATATTCAAATAATTACTACTCCCTCCGTCCCAAATTAATTGCTCAGTTTTGACTTTTTAAAGTTAAATTGACCATTTTTAAAACTAATCTTTTTACTATTTTTGCTAAAATATAGGTGAAGAGATTATATCCAAAAGAAAGTATATACAATTTATTACTAATCCTAATTTTTATAATTTCATAAATATATTTATATATGCTTAATTATTAATTCTAAAAATAGTCGATTTGACTAAAAAAATCAAAATTGAGCAGTTAATTTGGGACGGAGGGAGTAATATTTATGGAAAATATGTAAAACTTTTAAAAGTTAATTTTTATGACTTCAAATAATTTTTAAAACTGATTTTATAATTTTCAGAAATTGTTTTCTATTTTTAAATGATTTTTAGAATTTATTTATATTTTTAAATCATTTTCCAGAAATTAGAAAACTAAAATAATTAAATCCGTTGCTAAAGGCTTTAGCGACGATTTCTGTGATAACCCGAGATTTAAAATAATCCAAATTTTACGAATAATTTTTTTTAATTAATATTAATATTAATTATCAATATTGTGTTGTGTATCTGTGATACGAGTCTTGAGAAATAGTCACTTTGTGTATTGACTGAGAAAATAAGAGTAGAGTTGTGCTTAACAAATTAAGAAACCCTAACCCTAAGTCCGGATATGGATTCGATTGAAAATATAATTAAAATAATTATATTGATACGTACGTTTTTGTACTGTATAGAATGTTGATCAATGATTGGTCGGGTAGGATACAATTTTAGTAAACCCTAATAAGGGATTAGAAACCCTAATAAGGGATTAGAAACCCTAATCTCAAGATTAAAAACCCTAACGCGTAGTTAGGAACCATAATCGAAAGTTGGAAAACCCTAATATTTTTTATTCAGGAATCCTAAACCCTAATTAGGAAACTATAATCCTAATTAGTAAGCCCTAAAGTGATTAGTAAACTTTAATGTGATTAGTAATCTTTAATATAATTAGGAAACACTAATTATATTTTTGAAATCTTAATTTTATATTTTAAAACCTTAATTTAGAAAATCCTAGAAGTTAAGCTTGTAAAACCTAAGTATTTGAAACTTAGGGTTAAACCCTAAGGATTTGGCCAATTATCTTTTATACCATTAAAATTACTTGGCTAATGTCCAAAATACCCTTTACCTAAATTTTTAGTTAAAAGATTTGCAAGATCTAGTGAGTCATCACTTTGGATAAGACCATGTGCTTAAATTCAATACAAATCTAATCTATATCTTGCCACCTTGAACACTTGGATTCATTGCATCTTAGAGATAATGATTTAGGAGAGAGAAAGTTCACAAAATAAGCTCATTAGCTATCTAACACCAACTAACTCTTTCTCTCACCTAAACCCACAAAATCCCTAAGTGTTTCAGTCATTAACCAAGCCTTTAGATCACCAAAATCTGTTAAGGAGATCAAGGACCAAAGTTTTAGCAAGAGAATGTAAAGCCCTAAACTCAACCTAGATCTTGTATGCTAAGAAAGAATTCATGTTTATGTGTTTATATAAGTGTTAGATGATATTTTATGATGATACATCATAGATCTATATCATCAAAGTGCATTAAAAGTGAAGTTTTTCAAAACTGCCTAGAACCCTAAATTATGGTCTGATAAGCTAATGTCAGTGGCCCTAGATTCTTATCTGTTTTTGATTTGGGTTATTTTGTGTTTTACACTCGTAGTCTGATATAAGGTCTTTCATTTGGAAGTGGAATTACAGCCGTTCCATGTCTAGATTGTAAGTTATTAACGGTCAAAACCCGTTGACCGAGCATGACCAAGAGTTTCTGGGCAACCCAGAAACTCGTTAGCAGCGTCTGACAAGGTTTAGCAAGGCACGAATCTGTCAGATGTTAATTATTTTGATGATGTTGGTGTATACATATTATAGCTTGTTAGATGGAGTATAAGTTCATGCCTTTAGATCCTTTAAACAATCAACATAGTGCAAGTAGGAGATGGTCAAAGTAGCCATCCGTTCCTGATTTTGAATTTCTGGAAATTCCCATAAACCGTATGAACACAGTTTCTAACAAGGTTTGACCAAGTCAGATCCTTTGATTTTGATGTAGTTGGTCTGAGATAGTTATGTATATGTTCCTTGTCATGCGTACTACATGCTAGGACCATGAGAACAACTAAACAATGACCAGAACCTAGAGATTATCAAGCATCAAAGTGGGTACTCAAAACTGCCTGGGTTTCTGGGTGACCCAGAAAACCCAGGAACCCTCTGACAATATATTGGGAGACTTAGATCTTGCATTTGAATGATTGTATAACCAGGATAAAGATTGATAATTGTAGTGTTACCTTTTTACTACAGTATTAATGTTCTAGTTAGCCCGAATCATGCATGAGCTGAGAATCAAATTGAGTCAAAACTGGACCCGTGCAAACGGGACTATAAGTGTTCTTGAGGCCAAGAACACCTAAAACGACAGAAAGTGTCGCTATAAGCCATTAGCAACGGTTTAATTATTTTTATTTTTTGATTTTCCAGAAAATGATTAAAAATAGGAAATAAATTCTAAAAATTACAAAAATAGTTTTAAAAATTATTTTAAATTATGAAAAATAACTTTTAATAATTTCAGATATTTTTCATTAATATTTATATTTATTTAAATATTAATGATATTTAATTTATTTAATTAGTGTATTAAATAAATTAGAGAAAAATGATTTTAATATTATAAAAATCATTTTAAATAAGAATAAAGTGTTTAAAAATATTTTGAGTTATAAAATGTAACTTTTAATTTTTTTAGAGATTTTTCGTTAATAATTTAATATTAATGATAATAGATTTATTTAATTATTATATTCAATAAATGAATTAAAAATGATTTTAATATTATAAAAATCATTTTAAAGAAGAATAAAGTGTTTAAAAATATTTTGAATTATAAAATATAATTTTCAATATTTTTGGAGAATTCTAATTAATAAATTAATATTAATGATATTAGATTTATTGAATTATTATATTAAATAAATGATATTAAATAAATGAAGTAAAAATGGTTTTATTGATTTAAAAATCATTTAAAAATGAGAAAAATGAGTTAAAAATATTTGAAGTTATAATTAAGGACTTTTAATATTTTGATAATAAATTCATTAATATTTAAATATTAATGGCGATGGTTTAAAAATGATTTTAATTACTTTAAAAATCATTTAAGTAGAATATTGATGATTTAAAAATATTTTAAGTTATTAATAATAACTTTAATATTTTGACAAGTATGTTGTTAATATTTTTATATTATTAAATATTAACGATGATAAGATTATTTGATAATTAAATCATTTAAAAATGATTTCAATGTTTGAAAAATTATTATAAATTCTAATAATTATTTATAAATTATTAAAAGCTTCTAAAAAATATTATAAATGATATATGACTTATCTAAAATAATATTGAAGCTTTGAGACCGAGTTTAAGTGACAATAAATGTGTTAAATGTCGGAAAGGGTGACTAGTACACCGAGGTGAGACCGAAGTCCAACCAGACCGAACTAGTTAGACTTGATAAGTGTTTATATAGGTATTAAACACTAATGTGGCTATGTGGTAATGTGCCTAGGAGAAAGGTTGACTGTAAATTATAGTGATACGTGTTATAAATGATTATGCTAGTTGTGAGACCATTATTGTGATCATAGGTCTTTCAAACGCAAATAAGTATATTGTGTAGCAGTAATCCACAGAGAAGGCAAGTTTCCTAACTCAACCTTGAGTTATATCTATTTAAATACTATGATGGTTAATTATTGTTGATTAGACCACGTCCAAAAATTTATTGTTGATTATTCGCAGTTAGTGCATGTTTATTAATTCAAATTGAATTAGTGATTCTGAGAATATACTTGTAGAATAACTGTTGTTGGATATTCACATCCGTAGAAGATATTATTGATTTCAAATAGTACATTTAAATTATGCCTATTATTTAATCGTATTGAAACATGTCTTAGGTAATTATTTTGGCTAGACGAACATTTGTTAGAACTGATAGGTTCGAGAAGAAAAGAGAATTCAATTATTATTGATAGATCAATACTAGTTGTTTCGGCTAGATCGAAAAAGAAAACTTGATAGGTTTGAGAAGAGAAGAGAAGTGATTAGATATTGAAATCATTGTATTTTGTTGTTAAATCGAATTCTGATTGAAAAACTGAGACGAACAACCTTTTAATATAAAGGGAACATATTTCGTTCTATATTCGGCTATTGCGCGCGTTTTGAGTATTATGCATAATATAGGGTACAAGGAGTTGGCCGCTCTAAGTACTTGCAGAGGGGTATAATTTAATCTTTATGGTTATCTGATACATCTGGGTATATCAAAGTCTAATATTTGATAGTTACTCGAGAAGAGAAGTTCAAGATCCAACGGATCACTCAACATAAATTTAGAAAACATTCTTTTTGTCATTGCGTAGAATTGATTCTTGATTATTCAATAGAATATCGTAGAAACATTGAAAGCGTTGTACTCTCTCATTATCAAATTATTATGTTGCATATATTGTGAGAAGACTTGTTAGTAATTAGGGATTTGTTCAGCTATTTCAAAGTTCACCAAACTTTGGTGTTATTCTCTCAAATTAGATAGTCTGTTATTCTTATTCTTATACATTTATTACATTTCTTAACTTGCGGGAAAAATCTGTTGCTCACCCTTGCTAAATAAAACTTTTTAGGTAAGGACGAAGTGGCAGGAGGTGCTGTGAAGAACAAAGGCAAAGGTATACTGATATCATAGCTTTATGAACATTATTATTATGTGTATTTGTGAACCTTTTTTGTATAAATAAAGGGTATGTTTATAATGTTAAGCTTAGAGAACCTGGGGTAATGTATTAACTATATCAGTTAATGAAGTGTATGTTCCTATTTATAATTAAATGCTTAGTTAAATGTTATTTATATTGTGGATCGTGAGCACCAAACTCGGGGGTCAGGTAACCTGGATTTGGGAGTGTCACAGGTTGGTATCAAAGCTGTAGGTTATAAACCTTAAGTGGGGTGGGGGGGGGGGAAACCCTAGGATTATAACCATAAACGAGATAGAGAATACTCATTTAGAGTACTAAGTGAGACATTGATAAAGCGTATCGATAGTGAGATATGTGGACTCATAATGTGAGAAGTTCGTACTGGTGAAGTACTAACCAAGTTGTTTAAACTGATTGTAGGATGTCTGGAGAAGATGAAATGAGTACAAAGATGCTAGCGGTTATAGCACCAATGCCAGTAGCCGAGGTGCCAGCGCAAAGTGAGTCAGTTGAGAAAGTGGGAGAAGATGAATCTATGATTAATCTGGGGAGTGATCATGACGATTATCCCGAGATGTATCAGAGTGGTAATGAGGGGGCAGAATCCGAGCAAGCTAAGGTGGAGAAAGGGAATACGACCAAAGTTGGAGAGAAAGATCACGAATCCGCAGAAGTTCAAGAACTCCGAAGTAAAGTGTTTCTCTTAGAGGACTTATGGAAGACAGAGCGAGCATTACGCGAAATGACTGAAGAACGAAACGAGCTAATGGCGCAAGTGGAAAGGATGAAGACTGAAGATGGTGGATCGTCTGAAGGAACCATCAAGTAGAAGAAAGGCAAGAAAAATAAAAAGAGGGACAATGATAGCCCTAATTCTGAAAATTCAAACCCAAAGAAGAAGAAAGTATGTAGCAAGTGTGGAAAGACTCACGCGGGAGAATGCATGACGTGGAAGAACGTGTACTTCAAATGTAAGCAGGAAGGACATATTTCCCTACATTGTCCCAAGCCGAATATGAGGAAGTGTTTTTCATGTGGGAGAACGAGTCATGGATTCAACAAAGTGTCCCAGTAAAAAGAAGTTCGGAGAAGGGAGTGGACGGTAGATAGCTTAAGTATATGTATTAATATCTTTTGATAGTAAGAATGATATTAACGGTTGTAATATGGCAAAAAGCACTTTTTGGCCACTGTGGTTATAGTGATTTAACGAAATAGTCATTGTGCTTTTAAAATATTCAATTAGCCCACTGTGATTTTTAAAAATGTTCAATAAGGCCATTTCGTCCATTTTTTGTAACTGCCGTTAACAGATCAGCAAGAGTTTCTTACGTGTCTTTTTTGAAAAAAAAATAAAATACGTGGCATATGCTTAATTACATAGTATATCCTTATGTGGCAACAAATTTTTTTTAATGAATTTCTTTATAGTTTTTTCTTCTCAAACAAAAAAATAAAATAATAAAATCATTATTTAGTAAAAATAATAATTAAAATAATAATAAAATTAAAATAAATATTTTAATTCATTTTTTTATAATTTTTTCTTTTCCTTTTATTTTTTTCTTTCTTTTAATAATTATTTTTATTTTAAAAATTAATTCCAAATAATATATCAAAATTTTTGTATATTGTTCATCTTCTCCTGTAAACCACCGACAATGACCACAGGACAAATCTACTGTAAACCACCTGCCAAATCCCAACAAATATGCAGAAAACACATAATATCTAGATCGAAAAGTTACGAGACCACCGAACAAAATCCAAACCAGAGCCACTGCCCAATTCAACCTCACCACCGCCGCCGTAGCCTCCATTTTCATTTCCAAAAATCACCAAGAAACTAAGAAACTCAGCAACTGAGCCTCCTAAAAACGGAGTACGGTGCCACCAAAAACCTAGATCTAGGTCTGCAGTCAAAATCTAATTACAATATGGGGACTGGTTGGAGAATTCGATTGTAGTTGATGTTCGAGACATTGAGCTCGAGGCGGCCATGGTGAGTGAAGCCGAATTTGTCGAAGGGGATGATAGGGCAATCGTTTGATCGGATCTCGGAGAACCGGATCTTCGCAAAGGTTAGAGAGAGATATGAGAAGAAGTCGGAGGAGAGAGGAGGTGGGCAAGATGTCGGATCTGAACCTACTCTGTTTTGCAATCTTCGTCTTCTAATTCTCTTTGGCTTATCTTTTTCTATTTTTTTTTTGTTTTTTGTTTTTTGTTTTTTGTTTTTTGTTTTTTGTTTTTTGTTTTTTATTTTTTATTTTTTGTTTTTATGTTTAGTTATTAAAAAGTTTTAATATTTTTTGGAATTAATTTTAAAAACAAAAATAATTATTAAAAGAAAGGAAAAGATAAAAGGAACAAAAAAATTATATAGAAAATGAATTAAAATATTTATTTTAATTTATTATTTTAATTATTTTTTGTCACGTAATTAATGATTTTTTATTTTTAGTTTTTTGTTGAAATTAATGTAATGTTGTAATAGATCTCATTGATACAAAAAATTTGATATATTATTTGTATTATTTGAAATTAATTTTTAAATTAAAAATAATTATTAAAAGAAAGAAAAAGATAAAAGGAAAAGAAAAAATTATAAAGAAAATGAATTAAAATATTAATTTTAATTTTATTATTATTTTACCACATAATGATTTTTTTAATTTTATTTTTTTGGTTGAAAAAAAAATTATAAAGAAAATACATTAAAAAATAAAAGAAAGGAGGTAATAAGTATCTATTGCCACGTAATTACCATGTTATTTTTTATTTTATTTTTTAAAAGCCACGTAAGCAATCCTTGCTGATTTGTTAACAACAGTTACAAAAATGGACGGAATGGCCTGATTGAACATTTTTAAAAAGTACAGTGAGCTAATTGAATATTTTAAAAGCACAGTGGCTATTTCGTTAAATCACTATAACCACGGTGGCCAAAAAGTGATTTTTGCCTTTGTAATATCGAGAATGATGTGTAATCATATGTAAATATAAATATGTTTACATGAATGAAATCTTTTTTTTCTATATGAATATAAGATTAAGATTGATTTGTGTGTTCTTAAAACTCATATTTATGGTAAGTTAATGACTAGTAATTATATGAAATGTTTTGAACCCCTCAGCGAATGGACGCCAAAGGTCTGACTAGGATAAGTTCATACACTCATATAATTGTGGCAAATTGTTGAACTCATAAGTGTGGTAAGTTTGAAGAACTGGGAATAACTATGTGTTAATTGAGGATTGCAACTTTTTGTGTAAAGTTGTGTTGTTAATCCTGATATGATTTAAAAAGGGATAGTAATATGTGTTAAGTAGTAAAGATACTATGTGTTATTTGAATAAATAAGTGATTATATGAGAATTATGTGTTGAGTTCTTATTGTGTTAAGATTTTGTGTAGAGAGAGAATTAATGTAAGATTTTTATTTAAATCAGATCATGCCGCCTAGACGACATAATCGAAATCAAAGAGAAGAACAATCGGTGAATAATGAAGGAAGTCAAGCTGACCCGATGCAAAAATTTGGAAATATGATAGCCGAAGCTATGGGGAATAGATCTCCAATAGGAAGAGGAAGAGGAAGAGGAAGAGCGAAAGAGCAGCTAGCTGACAAATTGGAAAATTTCAAAGACTTTAAAGCGGTGGGACCGCCAGAATTCAAATGAATCACATATCCAATTGAAGCCCAAACATGGGTGAAGGAGATGGAGAAAGCTTTCGTTATCGCTAGAGTAACGGAAGAGCAAAAGACAGCTTTTGCAACATATCTGATTAAAGGAAAAGCCAATTACGGGTGGGAGACTAATCAGGCGAGAGCTGGTACGGCTGTGGTAACTTGGACAAGATTCAAGGAGTTGTTCTTTGAGAACTACTTTTCGTCGAGTATGCAATCCAGGATGGAAGTCAAGTTTTTAGAACTAAACAGGAGAATATATCGGTTTCTGAATATGCTGCCAAATTCCACGAGTTAACGAGATTTACACCTCATCAGGCGGACACAGAGGCGAGAAAAGCGAGAAGATTTGAGAATGGACTGAAGTCAGAGATATTCAACAAAGTAGTAGTATTCCAGATCAATACGTTTGTGGCTTTAATGGAAAAAGCGTTAATTGCTAAAGGAGGGAGCGAAGCTGCATCTCTACTTCATCAGGAGAAGAAGAAGAAGTCAAATGATGGAGGAAGCAGTGGTGGTATTAATCCGAATAAGAAGAAATGGAACGAGAATGCCTAGTCGGGTAATAAATAGAAAAAAATAGGAATGGGAGGGAGCCATGTGCGATTTGTGGGAAGAACCATTCTGGAGATTGTTTGAAGAAGAAAGGCGTTTGTTACAACTGCGGACATGTCACCCAATTGTCCTAATCCAAAAAAAATATAAGGTTGCTTTGCGTGTGGATCTACTGATCATTTGGTTCAGAACTGTACGAAGAGAAATGCAGAGAAGGAAAGTGGCAACAAGGGACCCGGTAGCGGAACCTTGACAATTCGAGGACTTGCTCAGCCAAGAAGACCATCGGCCCGTGCATTCAACATGACGGTGCAAGATGCAGTGGTTGCTTAGGTGGTCGCAATAGGTAACGATTTCGTTTAGAAATTTTAATTACGCGAGTAATGTGACAACCCGAAAATTTCTAAAATCTTGAATGATTAGAATAAAGGTTAAAGAATAAAACCTAGATGAGAATTTGAGGATTTGTTTAAATTTTTCAAGTAAAACCTATACGGTTTGATATTCGACTGTGAATAGAGAAAATATGGGTTACAAAATTTCTAAACCCTAGAAATGAATTAATATGTATTTGAAGGAATATTAAGGATAAGGTATTGCGATACCTGTAAATTCGATGTGAACTGAATAGTCTAAGAAATGTTTTATAAGTACATATGGAAATTTTATTATTGGAGATAAGATTTCACATGAAGAGGTGCTATGAGGTTAAATGAAGATGAGTATATATATAGAAATATATATACTTAGTAAGGTGCTGTATATTTTAGCAAGAGGAATGATGAATTAAGTTAATGATTTAATGATCAAGATAAAACTATGTTAGTAATTAACATAGCTTGAGTGTTTGCCTTGATTGGCAAATAAGAATTTGAATAAGTATAAAGTCGTTAGTTAATACGATTAGCAATAAGATGTGAGTAATTTAAAACTCAAAATTTGAGTTAGAGATAGAATTTTGAAGCATGGACTGCTCGGTTGCGTCCAGAACGTCAAGTTTAGTCGGAATGGACAATAAACACAATATGTGTAAAGGTTGACTTTTGGTCAAAGTCAACAGTTGACTTTTTATGGAGAAAAGTCAAAATTAGTGTCAGAAGTGAAATAAGTTATGATTATGTGAATTATGGATATGATTAAATAAATATACATTATATAATGTGAATACATTTATTTTGTATATAGGAGTGAATTACGAATTAAGTTATGTAACCTAATATATATATTAGGTGTGGTGATTAAATAACCTGAGAGGTTATAATATGGGAGAATATTAGTATATAAATATATATACTGACATTAAGAGATTTATTTTATATATCTCAAATAATTAATTTTATAACTAAGTCTAGTTGTGTTATGAAATTTAATAAGGGATAAGTAAGGAATTTATTTTCTAGTGTAAGAGGAAATGAAAACCCTAATTTAATGATAAGGGTAGAATGGAATAGAATTAAAAGTAATGAGCTATAATAATATCATAGCCCAATAATTTATTTAGAGTACAAAAGAATTTGACTTAATGGACTAAGGAGGTTATATTATTTAAACAAGTCCAATTAATTTATTTAAGCATGTGACTTGTAGATAATATGATTTAAGGGCGATTAAATTAATAATCTAGCCTAGTATATTATGTGTGGGACAAGAATTATAATGACCCAATTTAATTTGTAGAGGAAGGCTAATGTTATTTTGTTAGTAAGCAAAATAAAATAATAAGTCCAATGAAATTAATTAAAAGCCCAAAGCTTAGCTCATTTGTGATGGACATGTAATAAAGTAATTAATTAAATGTCCAAAGGGATTTTATATGGTGGCCCAAGAGTTGGCCCAATCAATGATTTAAAAAGGTCAAAATTTGATCCAAGTATAAGGGACATTTATGGGACATGTCTCAAATTTTTTTTAACCCATTTAGTGATGATGGGCTTGATGGTTATTTAAATTAACAATTAAATTAGCTAACTTGTGGCCAATTAAAGAAAAATTAATTAAGCTAGTATGTGGCAAGAAAAGGCCAAGTGGCCGAATTTTTTTGTTAAAGAAAAGAAGAGATAAGAAAAAAAGAGAATATAAAGAAAAGAGAAGAAAGAGAAAGAGAAAGAGAAAGAGAAAGAGGAAAAAGAAAAAGAAAAGAGAAAGAGAGAGGTCGGGAGAAAGAGAGAAGGAGAGAAGGAAGAAGAGGCCGAAGCCCTTGAAGCTAGAAGAAGAAGGAGGAGAAGATCTCCATGGATGGAAGAGAAGGAAGAAGAAGAGGAAAAAGCAAAAGGTATAAATCCTAAAGCTTGATTTCTTTTATTTCTTTTGTAAATTGATTTAGGGGTTTTTGGTTTGGATGTGTAACCCCCTATAATCTATGTGTTTTTCTTTGATTCAAGTATGGATCCACCCATGATGGGTGTTGATTTGGTGAAAACAAAAAGGGAAATAAAATAAAATTTCTAGTTTTGAAAATCGAAATTTCTATATACTTTGAAATTTCACCGTTTTAAATCTATAGCTCCTTTTTGCGATCCGTCAAAAAGTAGTGCTAGATATATGTGTTGGCTAGTAAACCCAAGTGGTAGGACTCAAAAATGTTGAGTTTTCATGGGGTAATGACTGATTATGTCAAAACAGTCCGGTTTTTCTAAAAAAATGGGCAGATTCGTGGAAGTCTGAAACGAGGGCAATTTCGTCCAGTTTTTGTTCTTTAAAATTTCTGGGCTTTTGGTATGTTGTAGTACTCTGATTTATCTTTCCATAGACTCCAGAACGGACTAATTCCGACTCCGGATGAGGTAGTTATGGCGTTCGGAAGGTGTGTATCAAAACTGTCCACCAAATTCCGAACAGCCTCCTTTATGTAAATTTTTGGACTGATTTGTTCTGATTTTGGAAAAATGTCGTGAGACAAAAGTTGTAGCCCTGGAAGTTATCTTCGCGTGGGCTTAAGAATCGCTCAAAAATATTTTAAAACGCGAGAGTTATGGCTGTTTTAGCGAGGCTGGGTAAAATTTTCGAAAATCAAAAGTGTCCAAAAATAGGAATAATGTGATTTATGATGTGAGACCCTTTGAGTATGTCATAATTTTGATGAAGTTTTGGGTCGGATTTGAGGTGTTGTGATGTTTATGACATTTTGAAATGCCTATACAAGTTTATTAATTAAGAAATAGAAAACAATTGAAACCAATTGTTTATTTATGTGATTAATGACTTGAATTATTTTTATATGACTAATAATATTGTATTGAAATATTATTAGTAGTATTTGGCTAGAATGATAGTAAAAGGTTGATAACCTTAGCGTAAAATATTATTATATAATTAATAATATTCGACGAGAGATTAAAATGAGAGATTTATGATATTTTTCAATGTAATTGTTGAAATTGATATTCAATGAAGTAAAAGTTATTTAAATTAAAGAAATTATATAGTAAATTGATTTTTACTATAAAAGCTATACATTAGCTGTTTAAACTCCGAATTTGCGAGTAGAGGTAAAAAAATATTTCTGAAATAAAATTTAAATGGTTTAAGTTTCAAAATGTAAAATATTTATATACTCAAATGTGAGGGACCTTTATTTAGTTTAGAAAGGTTAAAATGAATTAAGTTTCTAAATAAACTAATATTCGTTTTGAGTAAGAATAAGTAATATTAGTTTGTATAAAACTAATAATCGTTATTGATGAATATACATGCATGTTTTGTAACATATTCGATTATCTAATGTGTGTGCATGTAAATATAATTCTGTAGGAATTATGGAGAAACTCTAAGTTAAATTTTGTGATAATCTCCAATCAAGGCAAGTTTTTCAGTTCTATTATGTTTGTGGATGGAATGTGGTTATGTGTTAAATTACATATCATGCTCTATGAATTGTTAAAAGTCAAAATATGACTAAGTTAATTGGGTTATGGAACTCAATCTATATGTGATTACATGTTGTATGATGTAACTCGATAAATTAGAAATGTATAATGCATGAATGTGTGCTTAGTAAAGAATACATGTTGCAGGAAGATATGCATAATTAAGGAAATATAGTGCATATGGAATTGTGTGCTATGTGAAACATGATAGACTGTTAAATTTGTTGGGCTGTCGAGCTCAATCTTGCAAACACAAACTTTTTGCAGGTTAAAGATGTTAGGCAATATTACTTGCTATACGGATGATGAAGGTTGAACGATGTGCAAAAATGAATACATTTTCTTGAATTAGAAATGGTATAAATCTATGATTGATAGTTGTGTCAAATGTAATTGGCAGTTATGTATAGTTTGAAATGTTGAATGGTTAAAGAATGTTTATTCTGAAATGAGAATAGATATGATTCTAAAATGAATGAATCATCAATATAAAAGATATGAAGTATTGAGACTTAAGCTTTTAATATATTTACACGGATTATACAAATCATATAATAAATATGATTTTAGTATAAAAAAAAAAGAATTGTAAAGGTTGCGATTCAGGGAATGGATGACTGAAAAAAAGGTTTAATTATTCCAAAATTTTTAGTTATTTTAACATTAAATAATATTTTAAAGCTAGAACAAGGTAGTATTAACACACAAGATCGGGAAGGAAAATAGTCTCGATTTTGGGGGCTATACAAGTAATATTGAGTTAGATAATTACTTTGAATTTTTTGCTTTTATAGATTCAAATCACAGGTTAGAATTTGAGACACAAATGAATAATGTGTTGATAATAGAATGAATTGATGATACAACTTTAAAAGATTGTAGAGAGTAAGAAAGCGGTGATTCCGAGGATGAAATCCTTTTAAGGAGGCGTGAACGTGATTTTAAATTTCTGGAAATTCCCAAAAACCGTATGAACACAGTTTCTGACAAAGTTTGACAAAGTCAGATCCTATGATTTTGATGTAGTTGGTCTGAGATAGTTATGTATATATGTTCCTTGTCATGAGTGTTAGTTCCTAGTAGGCACAAGTTATCTAGAAGGGGGGGTTGAATAGATATTTGAAAATCTTTTCTCTTTAAACTTGTTCTTAGAAAATGATTAAACTTAGCGGAATTAGTATTTGTTTTAATCTTCTTTACCAAGCAATGGAGTTATGAGCGAGTAAGGAAGTTAGGGCAGATATAGCAGTTATAGCAGATATAGCATGAATGTAAACGACACCGTTGTTTTTAAGTGATTCAGAGCACTCAAAGCTCCTAGTCCACTCTTCTACCCAACGAGTAAGATATCCACTAAGGATGTCTTTTACAATCTTCTGAATCACACAGATTCCTTCTAGACCAGTTGTCTAGGAACTTCTCTAGTTAACTCTTGAACTCTTCAAGTCCAGCAGACTTGGCTTTCTTACAGTTCACTACGAACTCTTCAAGTCCAGCAGACTTGGTACTCTTCTTCAGTTGATTGATAGTTGCTGAGTTATTGATGGTTGCTACTCAGTTGCTGTGTATGCACTGGTTCGTTAAGAACTGAGTAGCTGAGCAAACTTTGCAATATCTCAGATCGTAGAGTTGAGCTTGAGAGAGATGTTCACGTTGTTTGATTAATGCTTGCTTGTTTCTCTCTCATATGTCTGATTTGTATATATGTGATGTTGAAAACTTTCCGTTGGATCCATCCATTGTGGCATTAAATGCATCTGAACTTTATGTACTGTGATGGAGATATTTCTGCACATCTTCTGAATTCTGCATTCTGGCCCACTGACACTGCAGGCTGCTTTTTCACCTACCACCTGAAAAGGTATTTTGTCCCTCTTACCCATGGTACTATCCATAGCTTCTTCACTACGCTTCTTTGTTGCATACTAAGGATATTTCATATATTCTAGGACTGATGAGCACTGCATCATCTTGGATCCATTCCTCACTTGTTGAAAACACAGATCACGAGGCTTGACGTTTTCTGACATGAGACAGATGATGCTCTACGATTTGGATCGTGGCGTTCTACGATTTAGATCGTAGTGTCTTTGACATCTTTGCATACTACGAAGCTATTAATTCGAGAGAACTACGATTTCCCTTCATCCTTCGCACACTACGATCTTTTCTTGCCCGTGTTGTTGACTCTACGTTCCCGAGATCACACTACAATCATTGACTTGTAAAACTTCATGTTTCCTTCTGCATACTGCGATCGTAGAGTTGGCTTGGCAAACGTTGGGACCACTCTACGATTTCTGAAGCGCCCTCTTCAAGACAGGCACACTACGATCTTTAGGCTCTACGTTTTCTACCTTGACTTCTGCAATGTTGATCAGATGGATGCACTACGATTTCTTCAAGACTAATCTATTACATCTTAAGATCAACCTAACAGTTTTGATCTTTCTATCTATACATTCTTTATCAGAATGGTACACGTTGAAAGCTTAGATCAACCTAACAATTTTGATCCATCACTAAGTCCTTGTACATATATTCATTTAAGGACCTTACAAATAATCATGATCATATACATTTAAAACATCAAATCATAATATGCATTCTCTCAACAATCTCCCCCTATTTGATATTGACATAACCAAGGAGATTTGTTGACATGATTATTAGTGACTAGATGCATTTGAAGGAAATTTAAACATGACTTAGTATTTCAATGAGCAGCTAAAATTTCTAGAGAATAAGTATGAATTTATTGATGATCAGAAGATATTTCAATTCAACATTACATCAATAGGAAATTTAAGTTTTAACTTATCTCTATTTCCTTGACCTCTTATTTGGAAGTGGGTTGGCATACTCCTCAGCCCTTCTTTTCTTTTGAGCTTCCTCATTTCTTGCTAACTCTTCCAGCTCGCTTAGACTTAGAACTGGATTCACTTCATGCCTACGCATGAATGCAGGATCTCCAATTGGCATTTTTATACGTACAGTAGACACGTCTTGTGAGCGAGGAGTTGGCTCCTGATGACTGTTGCCTAATTTTTTAATGGCACTTTACCACGCAAGTATACGCGTTCAATTGTAATATTCAGCAAGCAAGGATATCGTTCCCACGAGGAAATAGACTAATATTTATCAATTACTAACTCTAATGTAATTAATACTATTTTAAACTAAGAAAATTTTGTTTAAGATTTGAAATTTAAACTTAACAAACTAATGATTAAAATCAAAATTTCACAAGAATAACTGCAGATTTAACAGGTTAAGATTACAACTTTCCTTGGTATTTCATTTAAACTAACTTACTTCCCATTTAAAATAAATCAATTAATATGAATCATTATCCAAGAATGCTTTATGAATATTCACACACTTCTTCCAAAGACACGTGAACAAATCCTCTTAAATCCGATCTTTAAGACGTGGAATTACAAGGAACACCCCAATTAATCAACTCACTATATTCCTATGTGAATCAAGTTAATTAGGGTTTACGCACAAATTTTTTCAATGGATACAAAAGACACATAGGTATATTCCTATCCTACACGCTAATCATATTAACCCTATTCAGATTATATGAACAGATGTTATCATATCCAGATCTAAATCTATACTCCATCTTCCAATTTTATATAGATTATCACAGTAATTGTTGGCCAAACAATTAATCAATAAACATAAGATATAATAAACAATTCAATAAAAACTAACTTTCATTCAATGGGAAGCTTGCAATTTAAACTACATACCAAGTTCCGTTGCAATCTTAATTAAAATTTAGTTCATGATAATAATAAAGAAAAATATCATCCAAGTTAATAATCCAAACATCCCAGATAGTTACAAAAAATAAAACTAGAGAAGAGAAGAAGAAACTCTGAATTTGCTCTTAAACTCTCTCTTAGATCCTTCGCCTTTGCAATTCTCCTTCGTGTTTTTCTTCCTTGTTCTCTCTGCTAATCTCTTGAAAAATTAGTTGATACCTTGAAAACATTCGTCTTTTTTTCCTTTTCTAAAGTCCTCTCCTATTTGTATTGGTCTCAGCCCTCATTCAGACTCCTCTTTGGCTTCAAAAACCCATTTGGCAGCAGAAAAACGCACCTTTCTACGTACTAGAGCGCCTAGGCGCTCAACATAGGCTATTTCCAAGCGCCTAGGCGCTTGACCAGGACCACAGAATTACAAAAATGCCACTTAGCTTTAATTTTCATTATTTTTGACCTTTTTCTTCTCCGAAATGACCAATTTGTCCCTCCAGCTCCAACCTACAACAAATAAACACAAAACACATAAAAAGATACTAAAAGATAATAAAAGATAACAATAATTAAGTTTAATAATATCAGATTCATAGGTATAAAACATACTCATCAAATACCCCCAAACTTAACCAATTGCTTGTCCCCAAGCAACATAACACAATGCAATAACTAAATATGCAATGCAAATGTAACTATCTAAATGCCTACATTCCAGCAGTCAAACAGAACACAATCTATTCATCAAGCCTCAGAGAAATCACAATAAACATGCTAGTACATTATATCAAGACAGATTAATAATTTCCTCATCAATCATCAAATCTTAACCTGTTATTATTGATATAGTGTGTGTGTGCTTAACATCCATGCTAACTGATATGATGCTAAATACAACACATAATAAATCTCTTTAAAGGAATCATACAGTGTAAACTCACAAAATTCACAAACAAGCTAGATCCAACTAAAAACAAACCTCCACCAAATTTAAGAGTCCAATCCGGGATACTTATGCTATATTGTGCTTTACGGGGGTTTTTTGCTCTTTTCCCATTTTATTGTTTTTTTATATATATATTTTTTTTAACCATGACTGTGCAATGTCTCATTCCATTAGGCTAACAGTGCTACCCCTTAGCGAGCTTTCGACCAACGACTCCCAGACCATATAAGACCTTAGGGCGCTAGGTTTTAAGATACCCTTTCGGGCGTACTTGCTCAAGTAACAAAGGCCCCGGAACAAAACTAGCCACGGTATATTTTTTTTTCTCTTTTTTTTAAGCTTATATATCCCAAATTTTCCCCCCAAACTTAAGTTTTTGTCTAAATTCAGTCATCTCCGCCTATTCATGTCTTTCATTCATTCAAACTAGCATTATCCTCTAGAAGTCCATTATGTGTCAATTTAAACTCAATCAGTCAGCATAGTTGCTTTTACTGTGCTATCCTTATTATATCAGTTTCAAACAGGTAAAGATTCAAATCATGACAAGAAATCACATCAAAATCTTAACAGACTATACTATACTTGTCTACTCAATTCCAATCTCATCACTGGCCAAAACAGACTTAAACTATCTAACAGCTGGAAACATGCACATACTTGAATTAAATTTTTTTTTTAACAATAAAAATGAAAACTACATGAATGCAAACTACATGAAAAACTAATAACTAAATACTATATGAATGCACTAGATGAATACTACATGCATGAACTGGAGCTGGAAAATTACACCCCCAAACTTAAATTATGCAATGTCCTCATTCTATATAACAAACAAAAATTAAGAAATTAAGCACTGAGGACTTCCCTGAAAGAAAGAAGCTTTATTCCTCGTCAGTATCCTCCTCCTCTTCTTCTTCCTCTTCTTCTTCATCTGGGGGGTACGCAGACAATGGTGGAAATTGGTAGGGAGCGGCACCTGGATTCATGCGGGCAAACATTTCAAGGAATGCTGCACTAAAATTCTGATACACCTCCGTTTGTCGCTGAGCTAAACTATCCTGATTCCTTTCCATTCGGTCAAAACCCTGCTAAACTCGAGTGGCCACCATGTCGATTCTTCTAGTTTGATTTCTTAAATCTCGACGGATATCTTCAAAAACATTTGGTGGTGGCCCAGAACTTCCAGCTACAGAAGGATTGTCGTGGAACTGTTGAGTAGGCTCGTCTGCAAGCTCGGGAGGAGCAATAATGAATCCTAACCCTCTCGGGTGTGGTATACCCCCACCCCATACCTTGTACTTCTTAATAAGCGGGTGGTCAATTGCGGCTAAAGGAGGTTGTGTTGCTTCCTCGGCATCCCATTTTACCCCAGCTTGTTGACATAGTCCTGTGATCAAAGATGGGTGTGGTAATCCACCTGAGGTTCCTCCTTGAATTGCTCTATTAATGGAATCATGAATAACCTGACCCACATCTATAATTTTTCCTGATGCAATGCAGAAAAGCAACGCTGCCCTTTGATTTATAACATCACTCATATGCCTACACGGCATCAACTTGGCATAAATAAAGGCATGCCATGCTTTCCCATAACTGCTTAGTTTGGATGCGGGGAACAAAACAGCTTCTTGTTGATCTGTTAATTTCCATGTTGTTCCAGGTACACACAAGGCTTGAATGATTTCACTGTAGTCTAGCTCGTGTTCTAAATATTGCATGTATCCATTATTGGGTATCGTGTTCAAGCCGTAATAAGCATTTATTGACCCAAAACTGACCTCCACTGATTTTCCGCGAACCCAAATTATGTTACCAACATGATCTATTGCATTGGCGTAGAATTCCTTAACAATTTTAACAACCGATGCATCCGGTTGGGCTGTAAAGTTCACCCATCTTCTACTCCCAATCATTTGTAATAATTCCCCATCTTCTATCTCTGGCAATAATCCACGCTCGGGAATTAGTGCTTTATTAGAAAGTACATTGTAATATCTTTTGGACGCTTTAGCACTTGTAAATCTCTTTTTGTCATACTTTTGCGAAGTTCCCGAAGTCTCTCCTCTTTGTCTCTTAGTAGCCATAGTCTTATCTAATATGTTCTTGCCAAACCAAATGATACTTAGTGACTTAGGATAGCCAAAATCCTCTTTGTGACAAATTATCGAACACTTGGTGTGCACAGATTTGGAACACTATTGGTAGGCACTCCCCCAAACTTAATTTTTACCAATTTTTCCAATTACTAAACACACTATACATCCAAGGCAATACAAGCAACAATTAAGAGTACCCACACCCACTTGAGCCAACACAATGATAGAAACTAGCTTCAAAGTACTAACATAGCTATTATCCAAGTGAATCCAAATAATTTGCGATAAAATCTTGTGTACTTACTTGGGTATAGTCAAATATGATGTTCAATCAAAGTTGGATGAGAAATTTGAGCTTTGAACCCTTACTTTAGATAGATGTGGCTTGAATGCAAGTTGATTCCTGAATTGGTAAAGAAGGATGACAATATGGAACTTAGTTGTCTTGGTTTGGGTAGAGATTTAGTGTTTGATTAGGATTTGGAAGAGAAAGATTGGTTGTTTAGGCTAGATTAGATGAGGGTTTAGAGTTGTGGTGAGTTAGAGATGGAGTAGGAGAGTAAGAGAGTGTTTGATTTGGAATTGGAGAAGTGTAGCCCGAATTGGGGCTTTTAAATTTTTTTTTATTTGAGCGCCTAGGCGCTTGAGATTGTGCTGTCTAGACCGCCTAGGCGGTTGCTTGCAGAAGGCTTGGGTCGTGTGGAGCGCCTAGGCGCTTGGTTTGGCCTTGGCTGGACCGCCTAGGCGCTTGGTCATGAGAACAGGTACTGACTTTGAGCGCCTAGGCGCTTGGTTTGGCCTTGGCTGGACCGCCTAGGCGCTTGTGCTGCATTTTAGGTTCTGACTTGGAGCGCCTAGGCGCTTGGTCTTTGCTTGTCTGGAGCGCCTAGGCGCTTGGTCAGTGTACAGTGCTTGTTTTGGTGTTTTACGCTTCTTGCATGCCATACCTCTAATAACGTGTTTCCTTCCATGCCAAAATTTGCGGAATTGATTAGAAATTTGAGATTTTGACGAGTGGACGTTCAACTTATTAAGATCATAAATGTTTGGCCTCCTTTCCTGCAATCAATTGAATATCTGTTAGAGAACGATGGATGTAACAAATCCTAAACTATAAAAATTTAACCACTAAATAAACTAACAGTAAAGCAAATTAATAAAAGTAAAAATAGCAAATAACAATAAAAATTCCTGGGTTGCCTCCCAGTTAGCGCTTGGGTTATAGTCTTCAGCCTGACTTTCTCCTCTTTTCTAATCAGCAAGGTTGACTGACGTCTTTTCACGATCAACACAACCCCCATAGTAGTGCTTCAATCTTTGATCGTTGACTTTAAAATTATGTTTTGAATTCGGGTCTTCCACTTCTACAGCTCCATGAGGATAGACTTTTGTAATGATAAATGGCCCAGACCAACGAGATTTCAACTTTCCAGGAAACAGTTTAAGCCTTGAATTGTATAATAACACTGTTTGACCTGCTTCAAACTTTCTTTCCAGAATTTTCTCATCATGCCACCTCTTAATCTTTTCTTTATATAACTTCGCGTTCTCATACGATTGGAGTCTGAATTCATCCATTTGATTCAATTGTAAGAGGCGCTTCTCCCCCGCGACAGACATATCAAAGTTTAACTTCCGAATTACCCAATAAGCACTATGTTCGAGTTCAACTGGAAGATGGCATGCCTTCCCATAAACTAACCTGTACGGAGACATCCCTATCGGAGTTTTGTAAGCTGTACGGTATGCCCATAAAGCATCGTCCAACTTGCTAGCCCAATCTTTCTGACTAGGATTCACTATCTTCTCGAGGATTTGTTTCACTTCTCGGTTAGATACCTCGGCTTAACCACTTGTTTGTGGATGGTAAGCAGTAGCTATCCTATGAGTGACCCCGTACTTAGCGAGGATAGCTGAAAACAGCTTATTACAGAAGTGCGTGCCTTCATCGCTAATGATTGCGCGAGGAGTGCCGAATCTAGAGAAAATGTTCTTTCGAATGAACTTAATCACAATTTTCGCATCATTGGTGGGCGATGCTATAGCTTCTACCCACTTCGAAACGTAGTCCACCGCTAGAAGTATATAGGAGTTACAGAAAGATGGTGGAAATGGTCCCATGAAGTCAATTCCCCAAACATCAAACAATTCGATTTCCAGGATCATATTAAGTGGCATCTCGTGTCGCTTTGATATATTACCAACTCTTTGGCATCTGTCACATTTTAATGAAAACACACGGGCGTCTTTAAAGAGTGTAGGCCAGAAAAATCCACATTGAAGCACTTTAGCTGCCGTTCTTTCTCCCCCAAAATGTCCACCATAGTCAGATGCATGACATTGGTATAGAATATTCTCCATTTCAACTTTCGGGACGCACCTTCTTATTACTTGGTCGCCACATTGTTTAAATAAAAATGGCTCATCCCATAAATACTGTTTCACATCATGGAGAAATTTTTTCTTCTGCTGGCTTGTCAAATCTGGCGGAAACACCTTACTGACAATGAAATTTACATAATCTGCATACCATGGTGTATCCATCCTTATCGCAAATAGCTGTTCATCCGGAAAAAATTCGTTGATCACTGTTGTGTCATTTTTCTTTAGTTACGAATTCTCTAACCGTGATAAATGATCAGCAACCTGAATTTCTGTTCCTTTTCGGTCCCGGATCTCCAAGTCAAACTCTTGTAGCAATAATACCCATCTAATTAATCTCGGCTTCGCGTCTTTCTTTTCTATTAAGTACTTAATTGCCGAATGATCTGTAAACACAATCACCCTTGTCCCAATCAAATATGAGCAAAATTTATCAAATGCATAAACAACTGCTAATAGCTCTTTCTCGGTAGTGGTATAATTCAGTTGAGCATCCGTCAATGTCTTACTAGCATAGTATATAGCATGAAAAATTTTATCCTTTCGTTGGCCAAGAACTGCGCCAATCGCAAAGTTGCTAGCATCACACATTAATTCGAACGGGATAT
This sequence comes from Panax japonicus, assembly GCA_020205505.1. Lineage (NCBI taxonomy): Eukaryota > Viridiplantae > Streptophyta > Magnoliopsida > Apiales > Araliaceae > Panax > Panax japonicus. The sequence continues at coordinate 30,035,505 of CM035105.1, forward strand.
TCCAATCTGGTGCTATGATTACAGGTGCGGTAACAAGTTTCTTCTTCAACACATCAAAAGCTTCCAGGCATGCTTGATCAAAGTTGAATGGGACATCCTTCTCCAAAAGATTGCAAAGTGGTTTTGTGATTTTGGAGAAGTCTTTTATAAATCGTCTATAGAAACCAGCGTGTCCCAAAAAACTTCGAATACCCTTTACAGAAATTGGTGGTGGCAGGTTCTCAATGGTTTTGATTTTAGCTCTATCAACCTCAATTCCTTTTGATGATACTCGGTGACCCAAAATTATCCCCTCTTGCACCATAAAATGATATTTGTCCCAGTTTAAAACTAAATTCGTTTCCATACACCGTTTGAGCACGAGTGTGAGATTTTCTAAATAATAATCAAACGAATCCCCAAAAACTGAAAAATCATCCATAAATACCTCAAGATTTTGTTCAACCATATCTGAAAAAATAGCCACTATACACCGTTGAAACGTCGCTGGCGCATTACATAACCCAAAAGACATTCTGCGAAAAGCGAAGGTGCCATATGGGCATGCGAATGTGGTTTTCTCTTGATCCTCGGGTGCAATGGCAATCTGGTTATAGCCTGAGTATCCATCCAAGAGACAATAATACTCGTGCCCTGCAAGCCTGTCCAACATCTGATCTATGAATGGTAGAGGAAAATGGTCCTTACGAGTGGCCTTATTCAACTTTCTGTAATCCATACACACCCGCCAACCCGTGACTGTTCGAGTTGGGATCAATTCATTTTGCTCATTCACAACTACTGTCATTCCCCCTTTCTTTGGCACGCATTGAACTGGACTTACCCATGAGCTATCTGAGATAGGGTAGATAATTCCTGCATCCAACCATTTAATGATTTCCTTTTTGACAACTTCCTTCATGATGGGATTGAGTCTTCGTTGTTGTTCAATAGTCGGTTTCGCTTCGTCTTCCAACAAAATCTTATGCATACAAATTGATGGGCTTATCCCTTTGATATTTGTAATAGTCCATCCAAGAGCAGTCTTGTATTGTCGAAGTACCCTTAGTATCTTTTCTTCTTGAACCTTATCAAGTGATGCAGAAATAATGACTGGTAAGGAGGAAGAAGCACCAAGGTAGGCGTACCGGAGGTGGTTAGGCAATGGCTTAAGTTCCAAGGTAGGCGGTTCTTCTAAGGATGATGTCACCTTTTCATCTAGCTTTCCCCGATAATCCAGAGGTTCAAATTTTTGTAAACATCGTGTGAACTTCGGAGTTGAATCTAACATTTGAACCCATTCTAGCACAGTTGAATCATCAAATAAATTTTCACTAACCAATGCGGTTTCAAGAGGGTCTTCAATCACAAATTCACTAAATACCTCTTCAGTTGCTTCTTCAATCAGATCAACTCTAAAGCACTCTTCCTCTCCCTTCGAAAATTTTATAGCCTTGAAAACATTAAAAGTTATTTCTTCATCTTGAACTCTCATTGTTAACTCTCCCTTTTGTACATCAATTAATGTCCTTCCAGTGGCTGAAAACGGTCTTCCAAGGATAATGGGTATGTCTTTATCCTCTTCGTAGTCCAACACAATGAAGTCAGCTAGAAATATGAATTTGTCCACCTTCACTAATATGTCTTCCACAATGCCCCTAGGGTATGTCACTGATCTATCTGCGAGCTGTAGAGAGATATTTGTTGGCTTTGGTGCTGGTAATCACAACTGAGTGTAGATCGAAAGTGGCATCAAGTTAATATTCGCACCCAAATCACACAAACATCTGTTAAAGAACTGGGGCCCAATCGTGCACGGTATGGTGAAGCTACCCGGATCCTTCAACTTCGGTGGTAGCTTTCTTTGCAGAATTGCGCTACATTCTTCTGTCAATGCTACAGTTTCGAACTCCCCTAGCTTCCTCTTTCTTGCTAAAATATCTTTCATGAATTTTGCATAACTAGGCATTTGTTCTAAAGCATCTGCGAATGGAATGTTGATTTGCAGCTTTTTGAACACTTCTAAAATTTTTGAAAATTGCCTATCTAATTTCTGCTTTTGAAATCTTTGAGGAAACGGTACAGCTGGTACGACTGTTGTTTGCTTATCTTCTTGTTGTTTTTTCACAACTTTTTCCCCAGATTTACTTTCCGAATTTCCACTCTCTTGTTCACCATCCTCAGCAGAAATTATTTTCTTGTGTCCGTCCAAATCTGTAGTCAACTGCTTCCCACTTCTGAGTGTAACTGCCTTACAGTGCTCATTTCCATCATTCCTTGGATTTTTCTCCGTATCACTAGGTAAAGAACCTGGAGTTCTAGTATTCAAAGAATTAGCTATCTGCCCCATTTGGTTCTCAAGATTCTTGATTTCAGCTGATTGGTTTTTCGTTGTGGCTTCAAACTGAGTTGCCAATCTTGCCAACAATTCTTCCATTTGTGATAACTTATCAGGTTGATGAGGTTGTGGGTGTTGTTGAGTTTGTTGATGTGACTGAAATCCAGGTGGATATGATTGCCTTGGAGCTTGAGCATGTGACTGATTATTACTCCAAGAAAAATTCGGGTGGTTTCTCACTCCTGAATTATAGTTGTTTGAATAACTGCCCTGCTGCCTGTTATAATTGGAAACAAACTGGACTGACTCAGGATTTATTGCGCATTGATCACTTGAGTGGTTACCCGCACATATTTCACAAATCGTTTCCATTTTCTGAACTGGTTGTACCCCAAGTGCATCTATCTTCTTTGTAAGAGCAGAAATCTGAGCTGTCACTTGAGCTGACAATGCTGTCATCGTATCCACTTCATACACTCTGACTGTCCTTGGCTGAGTTGTTCTTGCTGTTGGCCATTGGTAATTATTAGCTGCCATGGTTTCAAGCAACTGATACCCCTCATCACAATTCTTGGCCATAATAGCTCCTCCTGCTACAGCATCTATACTCGATCTCACTGTGCTGAATAAACCGTTATAAAAAGTTTGCACCTGAAGCCATTTAGGAATCCCACGGTGTGGACATTTTCGCAATGAATCTTTGAATCTCTCCCAAGCTTCATATAGTGATTCTGAATCGTGCTGAACGAAAGAGAAGATATCGTTCCGCAACTTTGCTGTTTTTGCAGGCGGGAAAAACTTTGCAAGAAATTTCTGGGAGAGATCATTCCATGTAGTAATCGAGCCTGGTGGTAGTGAATGGAGCCAACTTTTAGCCTTATCTCTGAGAGTAAATGGAAATAGCCTTAGCCTTTTTGCATCCTCTGACACATTATTATACTTGAAAGTATCGCAGATTTCTATAAAGCTGACTATGTGATCGTTCGGATCATCGTTTGGTAACCCTCCAAACTGACATGAATTTTGAATCATCTGTATTGTCCCCGGTTTTATCTCAAAACTTGTAGCAGTAATGGCAGGTCTCGTAATACTCGACTGAATTTCAGTAACCCGCGGCGTAGCATAATCCCGCAGTGCTTTTTGCTCTTCTTCAGCCATAGTATCTTTCTTATCAAGTGCTTCTTTGGTTTCTTTAACCCACTTACGCAACTGCTGAAATTTTTTCTCGATGTCGTCCTCGTGAGGCAATAAATCTGGCTTCTTCGATCGCGTTTGCATACACTAGTCAAGAACACCTGAATAGAACATAACAGAAAAAGTTTAAATTAAGATTAACGATATAAAAATCAATAATGACAAAATATTAAACTAATATCCCCGGCAGCGGCGCCAAAAACTTGTTGCCTAATTTTTTAATAGCACTTTACCACGCAAGTATACGCGTTCAATTGTAATATTCAGCAAGCAAGGATATCGTTCCCACGAGGAAATAGACTAATATTTATCAATTACTAACTCTAATGCAATTAATCCTATTTTAAACTAAGAAAATTTTGTTTAAGATTTGAAATTTAAACTTAACAAACTAATGATTAAAATCAAAATTTCACAAGAATAACTGCAGATTTAACAGGTTAAGATTAAAACTTCCCTTCGTATTTCATTTAAACTAACTTACTTCTCATTTAAAATAAATCAATTAATATGAATCATTATCCAAGAATGCTTTATGAATATTCACACACTTCTTCCAAAGACACGTGAACAAATCCTCCTAAATCCGATCTTTAAGACGTGGAATTACAAGGAACACCCCAATTAATCAACTCCCTATATTCCTATGTGAATCAAGTTAATTAGGGTTTACGCATAAATTTTTTCAATGGATACAAAAGACACATAGGTATATTCCTATCCTACACACTAATCATATTAACCCTATTCAGATTATATGAACAGATGTTATCATATCCAGATCTCACTCTATACTCCATCTTCCAATTTTATATAGATTATCACAGTAATTGTTGGCCAAACAATTAATCAATAAACATAAGATATAATAAACAATTCAATAAAAACTAACTTTCATTCAATGGGAAGCTTGCAATTTAAACTACATACCAAGTTCCGTTGCAATCTTAATTAAAATTTAGTTCATGATAATAATAAAGAAAAACATCATCCAAGTTAATAATCCAAACATCCCAGATAGTTACAAAAAATAAAACTAGAGAAGAGAAGAAGAAACTCTGAATTTGCTCTTAAACTCTCTCTTAGATCCTTCGCCTTTGCAATTCTCCTTCGTGTTTTTCTTCCTTGTTCTCTCTGCAAATCTCTTGAAAAATTAGTTGATACCTTGAAAACATTCGTCTTTTTTTCCTTTTCTAAAGTCCTCTTCTATTTGTATTGGTCTCAGCCCTCATTCAGACTCCTCTTTGGCTTCAAAAACCCATTTGGCAGCAGAAAAACGCACCTTTCTACGCACTAGAGCGCCTAGGCGCTCAACATAGGCTATTTCCAAGTGCCTAGGCGCTTGACCAGGTCCATAGAATTACAAAAATGCCACTTAGCTTTAATTTTCATGATTTTTGACCTTTTTCTTCTCCGAAATGACCAATTTGTCCCTCCAGCTCCAACCTACAACAAATAAACACAAAATACATAAAAAGATACTAAAAAACAATAAAAGATAACAATAATTAAGTTTAATAATATCAGATTCATAGGTATAAAACATACTCATCAATGACTCAGAGGAATAGCTGTTACAATTGCCTGCGGACCAGATCGTTGATTCTGATGATGTCTTGCAGGAGGGCTTCGTGATGTCTGAGCATGAAATTGACTTCTCCCCATTTCTTGAGTTTCATGACCTCTTCCTCTGCCTTGGCCTCCTTGATCTCCTTTCCCTTTATTATTCTCTACCTTTATGTCAGTATGAAGGGTTCGAATATCGGCAGACAGCCGACTAACTCCTTGAATAAGATCATTCAGTTTGCTTTGGGTTTGAGCAATGTCCTCTCTATTTTCCTTGATTTGTTTTTCAGCTCCAGCTTCTTTATTTTGGAGGACTGTCAGAATCATATCATTATTCTTCTCCTGATTGGCATAAGATTTCTAGAAGTCATAGACAGAGGCTTTCAAGTTGAGAATATTGTCCAGCATAATTTGATGTTGATGATCTTGGTGTTTCTGCATTTCAAGTACAACCTCTCTTTGCTTGGCAACAACCTGGAAGTGGATCTCATCTCTGTCTGATATACTCTTCAGAATCTCTTTGATAATTTCCCTTAGCCTATTTGTAAGCTCAGTATTCATAGTGCCAGGGAGATTATTTGTAGCTGTGTTCATTTGATTCAGACAGACATTGATGAGATCAGAGTGAGTTTCCAGGCTTGCTCTATAGACTTGACCATTTTTTCAGAGGTGTCTTTCAAGTCATCCTTAGTAGGCAGGCTTGGGAGAGTATCATTTTCTTGAGGATTGTTCATTGGAGGGGTTCTTGGTTGAGATTGATCTTGCAGATTGTAAAGAGCGAGATCAAGACTGAAGTAGTCATGTGATGAGGAGGATGGTATATCAGCTGGAGGGGCTTGGGCTTGGGTTTGGATATCTGGGATATGTGACTCTACGATTTCAACATTGGACTCTATGATGTGGCTTGGGTCTGGAATCGTAGAGTTGGTGATTTGAGGGAGCAGGGTAAGGTTGACTTCTTCTGGTTCTTCAGTTACAAAATTTTGGGATTCTGCAACTGGAAACTGATTTACTGGATTGAGAGTTACTTCCAGCCATTTAGGAAATTCATAGAAATAGCTAAATGAAGATGATGGAAGGTGTTTAACTCTAAAACTGGTAGGGATAGACAATACCTCAGTTTTATCTGTTGATGAGGAATGGTTAGTAAGAAGCTTTTTGGCAAAGATGACTTTCCCTAGAAATCCATTAGCTAGAACTGAGATTGCTGGATATTCCTTGAAGCTCCTGAACATGTGATCCCATGAGTTCAGGATTTGAGCTTGATGGTATGCTATCATGGGTAGGTAGGAAAACAGTTGAGTGTACATATAGCTCCTAAATCCATCTTTCCCTACACCAGTGATTTCAAGCTCATCATTATCATTATCTTTTTCTTCTTCGTTTTCTTCTGAAGATTCCATTATCTCAATGGTCTTTGGAGGGTTTGGCATTGGCTCAATTTCATCTTGAGCAAGGACCTCTTCTTTAGCCATTGGGATGTTATGAGGCTCCCCCTCAGCATGAACATCTTATTGGAGGTTTAGAAACTCCCCCTCAGCTGGTATATCTTCTTGAGCTGAAGACTTCTCCCCCTCAGCTGGTGTATACTCAATCATGAGAATTTCAGGGATCTCCCCCTCAGCTGGAGCATCTTCTTCTAAGTATGCTTGGGACAATTCTACATTTGCAGCCATACTCTTGGCTTCCATCTTCAACACTTTTTTATTTTCAAGAATATACTTCTTGACCAGCTTCCTCTTTGATTTGCTGGGTTTAGCCACCATTTCTGGATTCTCTTAAATCTTTAATTTGCCATGTTGAACAGCCACTCTTCTTGAAGAAGCTTCTTCCATTTCTGCCACACTTGGTCTGGTCTCAGAGAACAGCAGAGACTCTACGATCGAAGAAACTGTTGGTCTTTTGGACTTAAGACCAGTTTTGTTCTTCTTTAGGATCTGTGATATGGTGGCTTGATCCTCTTCAGCTTCTTCTTACTGTTGCATCTTCCTTAGCCTCCTTAGAGTCTCCATGTCAGAGGACTCTACAGGAATGTCAGTTGTAGATCCTTGAGGCTCTTCAATTTATCTTTCCCTTAGCTTTCTCTTGCCCTTGCTTTTTCTGGCAAGAGTAGAGGGTTTTCCATTATCTGCTTCTCCTTCTTCTTCAACTTCTCTAACAACAGACATGCCTCCTGGAAAGCCTGCCTCCTTTAGTTCCCCAGTTCTCCCACTGGACTCTATCATCATTCGAACATACTCAGTAGGGTTCCTTTTCCAATTTTTAAACATCTGCTGGGTCATTCTTTGATTTGGGTTGATGGCTTCTCCTTCATCATCCCCTATTTTGTCATCCAGTGCAGATTACAGAATGATTCTTATGAATCTCCCATACAGCATCTTCGGAGTGCTCTTTGATTTCTTCGAGTTGACGATCCACTTGCCAATCCACTCGAGCAATACAGCCCCATAGTTGAGTTGTGTACCATGAACCATGGTCGTCATGAGCTTAAGCTGAGTCTCATTTACCGAGTCATGACCTGAACTTTTACAGCAGATGCATTTCCCAATAATGTCAGCCAAAAATTCGTACCTCTGAGGGAACTCCTTCTTTTTGAAGCCTTTCACAGAGGGGTTCTTTTTGTGATGCATTTTCTTCAGTCCCTCTTGGAAGCTAATGCTGTCTAGAAATGGGTGCCCCACGTTCTTAAAACCTAGGGCCAGATTGAAGTTTTCTTCCCTTAGCCTCATTTCAACTCCTCTTACTCGTGTAGTGATGATGTTGTGTTCGTACACTCCATTCTTGTAGAACTCCTTCACTAGCTTGGGATAGATGAGGGTGTCGGTGCTCAGTACCTCTTCAAGACCTGCCTTCTTCAGTAGCGCTAAGGTCTTGTAAAATTTTGGTGGAGCATCCTTGAACTCATCGAAACAGAGTCTATAGCCTGAAATAACATTTGAAGCAGCCATTGATTCTGTAGTTGAGAAGTGGGATACGACTGAGCTTTCTTTTTATTTAGGGTTTTGCTTTGAGAGAGAGAGATAATATTTTAAACTTCAGATTTCAAAAACACGGTTCCAATTTGTACTTGTAGCTTCCCTCTCTCTTTTTGACTTAGTGGGACAGGTGTCGCCTTTTGCTTGGCTCTACGATTTTGACTGTGCATGAATGTACTGATTTTCCCTTTGAGTCTTCAGAGCTGAGATGTCCTTAGGATGACTACAATCGTAGAGGTAGTCTTCTAGTCTTTGAGTCTGTCCTGCGATAGTCGAGTCTGTCCGACAGTCGTTTAGTCTGATCACCATTCGTAGAGTCTGTCTTACGATCGTTGATTCTGTCCGGCAGTCGTTGAGTCTGATCACCATGATAGTTGAGTCTTTGCTACGATCGTTGAGGTAGTTGTCTCTTCGGCTCTACGATCATGAACTTTCCTTGATAATGTCTACGATTTTGAGTACAACCTTTATATCTTGTAGTGGTTAGCACAATCTAGAGCATACATTTCATGGTTGAAGATTTAGCATGCCTAGCTCACTTATTAACTTGTTAAATCTGGATTCATCTAGTGGTTTTGTAAAGACATTAGCAAGTTGATTTTCAGTAGGGATATATTGTAAAGATATAGTTCCATTTTGCATATGATCCCTAATGAAGTGATACCTTATTTCTATATGCTTGGTCCTAGAATGCATGACATGATTATGAGTTATTGATATGGCACTTGTGTTATCAAAGTGTATGGGAATAGATTTGAAATCGAACCAATAGTCAGCTAGCAAATTTCTCATCCATAGGATCTAAGCACAGCAGCTGCTAGCAGTAATATATTCAGCTTCTGTAGTTGAAGTAGACACTGAGTTTTGCTTTTTGCTAAACCAGGGCACAAGTGTATTTCCAAGAAGTTGACAGGTGCCACTGGTACTTTTTCTATCTATTTTACATCCTGCAAAATCAGCATCTGTGTATCCTATCAGTTCAAATGAGGATTCCTTGGGATACCACAGCCCCAAGTAGGGTGTACCCTTGAGATACCTGAAGATCTTCTTTAGAGCAGACAAATGTGACTCTTTAGGGTTAGCCTGAAATCTAGCACATATGCATGTTACAAACATTATATTTGGTCTACTGGTAGTTAGGTATAAAAGAGACCCAATCATACCTCTGTATTGAGTGATATCAATACTTTGACCTTTCTCATCCTTGTCAAGCTTGGTTGCAGGAGCAATTGGTGTTTTCATGGGAGAGGCTGATTCCATGCCATACTTCTTTAGTAAGTCTTTGATGTATTTGGCTTGGTTGATGAATATTCCTTCATCAGTCTGCTTCACTTGCAGTCCAAGGAAGAAATTCAGCTCACCCATCATGCTCATTTTAAACTTGCTTTGCATTAGATTAGAGAATCTCTTACATAACTTTTCGTTAGTAGAACCAAAAATTATATCATCAACATATATTTGAACTAGCAAGACTTTGTCTTTATGCTTTCTAAGAAATAGTGTGGTATCTACTCTACCTCTAGTGAACCCATTTTCTATTAAGAAGTTAGTCAGTGTTTTATACCATGCTCTAGGTGCTTGTTTAAGACCATACAAAGCATTATCTAATCTAAAGAAATAATTGGAAAGAGATGGATTGATGAAACCTGGAGGTTGTTCTACGTAGACTTCTTCTTAAAGCTCTCCATTTAGAAATGCACTCATGACATCCATCTGGAAGACTTTGAACTTCATATGGGCAGCAAAGGCAAGAAAGATTCTGATGGCTTCTAGTCTGGAAACGGGTGCAAATGTCTCATCATAGTCAATACCTTCTTCTTGAGAATAGCCCTTTGCCACTAATCTTGCCTTGTTTCTGGTGATGACCCCATCTTCATCCATTTTGTTCCTGAAGACCCACTTGGTTCCTATGACATGATGAATCTTTGGTCTTGGTACCAATCTCCACACTTTGCTTCGTTCAAATTGGTTGAGTTCTTCCTGCATGGCTTCTATCCAACTGGAATCTTCCATAACATCCTCTATCTTCTTTGGCTCTATCTGTGACAAGAAGCTTAGATAGAAGCATTCATTCTGAGTAGCAGCTCTTGTTTTAACTCTTGCACTTGGATATCCAATGATTAGATCCTGAGTATGATCCCTTGCCCATCTGTTTCCTATTGGGACATCTGTCCTGATGCCTTCCTGTCTTAGGTCTTCAAGGTCTATCTCTTCTTCTTGGAGTGGAGGCTCGCTGTCTTGGATGGACCACTCTACGATTTTATTATCATGCTCTACGATTTCACTGTCTGGTACTACAATCGTAGTGTTGAGCTCAACGATTGCACTAGTAGTTTCTGCACTATCGGTCGTAGTGTCTAGAGGCACTGCTTTGTCTGAGTTAGTTTTATCAAAGATGATGTGTATTAAGACTTCGACATTCAGTATCTTCTTGTTGAACACCCTGTAAGCTTTGCAATCTGTGGCATATCCAAGAAAGATCCATTCGTCTGTCATGGGCTAAAATTTTGTCAGATACTACTTTCCATTGTTGAGAATATAGCATGCATAGTGAAAGACATGGAAATAGCTGACACTTGGCTTCCTTCCTTTCCATAGTTTGTAGGGTGTCCTCTTGATCGTAGAGTGAATTAATGATCTGTTCTGTGTGTAGCATGCAGTGTTGACAACTTCTTCCCAGAAGTATTCAGGTAGACGAGCTATTTCTAGTAGGGTCCTTCCAGCCTCTATCAGAGTTCTGTTCTTTCTTTCAGCAACTCCATTTTGTTGAGGAATTCGTGGAGCTGAGAAGTAAGATGCCATTATCTGAGCAGAACTTGTCTATTTCTGAGAAATCGAATTCTCTTCCATGATCACTTCTTATTGCCTTGATTTTTTCTCCTTTATCATTCATCACCAGTCTGAACATCTTGATTAATTCGGAGCTCGTTTCATCCTTTGAAGTTAGGAAGAATATCCATGTGAATCTGGTATAGTCGTCGACTACAACTAGAGAGTATCATTTTCCTCCAAGACTGGTTGTTGGGATTGGCCCAAAGAGATCCATGTGGAGCAACTGCAGGGGCTTGTCAATGGAGTTGGCAGTCTTGCTCTTGAATGAGCTTCTGGTTTGCTTTCAAAGCTGGCAGGCATTGCATGGCCTTTCCTTCACAAAGTTGAACTTGGGTAGGCCAGCTACAAGATCTTTTGATGCCAGTTTGGACATGTTTTTGAAGTTTAAGTGAGACAGCCTTCTATGCCATAGCTAAATTAATTCCTCTAATGCTTTTGCCAGAAAACATATTGTTTCATCAGAGCTTAGTTGACCAAGATCTACTATGTAGACATTTCCTTATCTTGTTCTGGTCAGCTTTATGGCAGATGTCTTCAAATCTCTGACTTGACATTGATTATTAAGAAATGTTACTTGGTGACCCTTGTCGCAGAGTTGGCTGATGCTTAGAAGGTTGTGTTGAAGTCCTTCCACATAAGCTACTTTGTTGAAAGATACCACACCATTTCCAGCAGAGCCATATCCTCTTGTCTTGCCCGAGCCATTATCTCCAAAGATGACTGAGGGACCCTCCTTTTCTATATAGTTGGATAGTAGAGCTTTGTTCCCTGTCATATGCCTCAAGCAACCACTGTCCAGATACCATGTTGAGGTCATGGAGCTCTTTTCCTGTCAAAACATTTGAAACTTCATTTTGGTACCCATATTTGCATGGGTCCTTTGTTAGTGCCTTTGAGGACCCAAATTTGTCTAATCTTGGGTCTCACATGCATGGAATTATAATAACACTTTGTAGCCCTATGACAATATTTATTGCATATGAAACATCTATTATAATGCATGTCTGTGTGTTTGTGGTGATTCAACTTCCACTTGGACTTGTGTGGTTCCTTAGTTAACCTTCTGTTAAACTGATTCTCTTTCTTCCACGTGTCCTTAGGTTTCATAAATAGTGATGAGTGTGCCTTACCTCTACTGTACCTTCCCAGTTGATTCGTAGAGTTGGTTTTGTTTGACTCTACGATTCTTCGAGGTTGGTAAGTAGATGTTGGGTTACTCTTTTCCTTGATAAAACCCAGACCAGCGTGAGATCCTTTACTTCTCTGAGTATAACTAGAGACAGTAGAACAAGGTTGAACTGGTTCTTCCAACTGTGAGGATTTCACAAAAGCAATGCCTCTGCCAAAATATAAGACATTACTAGTGCTAGTTTGCATTATCTTTTCCACACTTAGCTCTGAGATGGATTCCCCAAAGCCTAAACTTGTTCTGTCGAGTGTGCTTCTCTGACTAGAGAGCAGGCAGTCCATGGATGACGAGGATCTGTTCCATGCAGAGATAATCTTCTCTAGATCCTCAATTTTAGAGGTTAGCTTAAACTCTCTTTGTGCATGATGTGTGTTTGTCTGTTTTAAAGTTTCATTCTCTGCTTCAAGCTTGGAGAGAAGATTAGTACATAGAAGGGCTGTTCCAAGCTCTTCTTGAACTTTCTTCTTCTCCTCTTGAAGAAGTAAATGATCTTTAGACAAGACTCTGAACCACTTCATGTATTAATGTAGGTCAGTGGTTATGCCATGCAAAGCAATTCTTAAGTCACTTATATCTACATCAGGAGAATTAAAATCAAATACCTCATCGATACTTACATCATGTTTGTTTAGGCTTTGTTTGTCCTTTGCATGTTTGGCCATTAAGCACAGATTGGCCATATGTGGTTCTTCGTCATCTCCGGAGTCTGCATTTGAGTCATTATCTGAATCACTACACGATCCTCCGGCAACCAGGCCTTTGTCTCTTTTCTGACGCCTCTTGGTTCCTTTGTATTCTTTCTTTGCATGAGATTTATTCTTTAGTTCTTCTTTGATAGGCTTGTTCCAGTTGGTAATGAAATGACCAGGTTTCTTGCAGTTATAGCATAAATCATTCATTTGTTCCTGGCTGACGTAGTTGCTGACTTTCTTTGGCTTGCTGGTTCTGCCTTGTCGCATGAACCTTCTTAGTCTCTTTACCAGCATAGCAAAGTCATTATCATCGTCTTCATCATCATCAGAGTCGATCTCAGTTATGACTTTTGATACACCTTCATTTGCCTTGAGAGCAACACCCTTATCCTTTCTTCTTCCTTCTGATAAGGTTTTGACGCGTTGGGTCAACTCCAGTTCGTACGTTAGGAGATTTTCATACAGTTGTTGAACTGTCATCTCATTAAGATTCTTTGATTCTCTTATTGCTGTGGTCTTTGCATCCCACCTTCTCGGTAGGGCTCTCATGAACTTTTAGGAATAAAAAAGTTCCTATGTCGAATGCATGATCTTGTTTGTGTTGATCAATATACTTTTTCTATCTGTTTTGAGGTACTACAAATCTTTTCCTGATGAGTTTGACAACATCAGCAGTTTGTTGCACCAGTTCTGGGCCTAACAGTTGGCATTCACCGACTTCATCCCAGCATAGTGGAGTTCTGCACTTTCTGCCGTACAATGCCTCGTAAGGTGGCATGCTGATGCTCGCGTGGTAACTGTTGTTGTAAGCAAATTCCACCAACGGTAAATGTTCTTCCCAAATTCCTTTAAAGTCCATGACACATGCTCTTAGCACATCTTCCAATGTCTGAATTGTTCGTTTGCTTTGGCCATCTGTTTGTGTATGATAAGCCGTACTCATTCGCAACTGTATCCCCATGAATTCTTATAGTCTCTTCCAAAAATTTGACGTGAATCGCGCATCTCTATCGGACACAATTGATACTGGCACTCCGTGCCTCGAAATAATTTCTTTAATGTACAATCTTGCCAACTGATCAAGATTGAATATAATCTTTATTGGTAGAAAGTGCGCTGATTTCGTCAGTCTGCCCACTATCACCCAAATCGCATCGCATCCTCTCTGAGTAGTTGGAAGACCCACCACAAAATCCATCGTGATGTGTTCCCACTGGGTCTTTGATGTTCGGCTTTTACTCTTTGAAATGTCAAGCATTTCGCTACGCATTCTGCAACGTCCCTTTTCATATTCAACCACCAAAAATGTCGGCGCAAATCTTGATACATTTTCGTGCTTCCTAGATGAATTGAATATCTTGAGCTATGAGCTTTGGTCAAAATTTCTTCTTTCAGCTCTGGTGTTGCTGGAACCCAGATTCTTCCCTCAAACCATAGTAGTCCTTCGGTATCGATCTTGTATTTTACATCACTACCCTCAATCAGATTCTCTTTGATTTTCCCACACTCTTCATCTTGTAGTTGAGAATCCGTCACTTTGTCCACTAAAGTTGGACCAGCTTCTATCTGGAATAGTTGTTCGTCAGATTCTTTTGGAAATTTGATTTCCAACTCCAGTTTTGTCATTACTGAAATGAGCTCTTCCTGATTGGTTAACAACATCAACTTTTCCCGACCTTTCCTTCTTAACACATCCACAACCACATTCGCTTTTCCCGGGTGATAAAAGATCTCACAATCATAATCTTTTATCAATTCCATCCACCTTCTTTGATGCATGTTCAGATCCTTCTGAGTGAAAAAATACTTCAGACTTTTGTGGTCTGTGTAGATTTCACATTTCTCTCCATAAACATAGTGTCTCTATATCTTTAGAGCAAATACAACAGCAGCCAATTCCAAATCATGAGTTGGATAACCTTTCTCATAATCCTTCAGTTGTCTTGATGCATACGCAATTACTTTGTCATTCTGCATAAGAACACAACCCAACCATTTGTGTGAGGCATCACTATACACCACAAAATTTCCTGTATTATCCGGTAATGTCAACACAGGTGCCACACTTAGCTTCTTTTTTAAATCTTGGAAACTTTCTTCACACTTCTCTGTCCAAACGAATCTTACAGCTTTCCTTGTCAAATTTGTTAGCGGAGTGGCTATCTTAGAAAAATCTTGAATAAATCTTCTATAATAACTGGCTAGTCCCAAGAAACTCCTCACTTTTGACGGTGTTCTTTTTGTTCCCAATTGATTACAACTTCCACTTTTGATGGATCCACTAAAATCCCATCCTTGTCAATAACATGACCCAAAAATTGTACACGGTCGAGCCAAAATTTGTACTTAGAGAATTTCACGTACAACTTTTCCTTCCTTAGTGTTTCCAATGTCAAACGTAAATGTTCCACGTGTTCTTCTTGAGTTTTGGAATACACCAGAATGTCATCAATAAATACTACTACAAACTTGTCTAAGAATGGTTTAAACACCCTGTTCATCAAATCCATGAACGCAGCAGGGGCATTTGTTAAACCAAAAGACATCACCAGAAACTCGTAATGTTTGTACCGAGTTCTGAATGCTGTTCTAGGTATATCCTCCTTTCTTACCTTCAATTGGTGATACCCACTTCTCAAATCAATTTTCGAGAAATATTTAGCACCCTTCAACTAATCGAACAAGTCATCTATTCTAGGTAACGGATACCTATTCTTAATAGTGACCTTGTTTAATTCCCTATAATCAATGAAAAGACGCATTGACCCGTCCTTCTCCTTCACGAATAAAACTGGCGCTCCCCACAGCGATACGCTTGGTTGAATATATTTTTTGTCCAGTAGCTCTTGCAACTATACCATCAGTTCCTTCATTTCTACCCTAGCTATTCTGTACGGGGCCTTCGATATTGGTGTTGTTCCCGGCGCCAAGTTGATCACGAACTCTATTTCTCTGTCAGGCGGAAGTCCTGGAAAATCCTCTGGAAACACATCTTCAAATTCTTTCACCACTGGTATCTCTTCTAGTTTCACACCATTCTTCTGAGTATCGACTATGTAAGCTAAATAGCCCACACAGCCTTGACTCAACAATTTCTTGGCCTGCATAGTCGTCAGACATTTCATTTGTCTAGGTGATTTGCTACCATAAAATATTACATTTGACAAAGTCATAAGGTTTATACACTTCTTTTGATAGTCAATTATCGCTCCGTATTTGAATAGCCAATTTATTCCTAAAATCACATCAAACTCTCCAAGTCTAATTGGAATCAAATCTACCAACAAGATATTCTCCTTAACGTTCACCCTACAGTTCTTGTATACGAATCTAACAGGGATTACTTTCTTATTCGCAATTTCTATGTTCAAAGGAAAATTCAGTTCTTCTCTAGGCAATTCTAACCTCTTAGCAAATTTATCAGATATAAACGAGCAAGTAGCACCCGAATCGAATAATACATAAGCATTTATATCATTGATTGGGATAATACCTGACACTACATCTTTTGATTGCACAACATCCTGCACAATCATGTTGAAGGTTCTGGCTGTGGGTTTGTTTGATTCTACAGGTCCTGCAATGGCCCATGTACCTCTATTGTTACCTCCATTGCTTCTGGTTGTCACTCCATCCTTCTTCTTAGGGCATTCACGAGCAAAGTGATCCTTGGATCCACATTGAAGCACACATTCTTCTTTGGTTGAGTGCAATTTGTGGCGATGTGACCCTCCTGGCCACAATTGAAGTAAACTAGTTTCCCCAACAAACACGTACCCTTATGAAATTTCCCACATGTCGCACAAACTTCAAACTTTTTGTTTTGCTGGTTACCCTGTTGGTTTCCAGGACCCATGTTCCCATTCCACTTCATCTTCAAACTGTTGTTGTTGTTGTTGTTGTTGTTGTTGTTGTTATTTCCACCGTTACCACCTCCATTCTTAATCTCATTCCCATTCTTCTTCTTTTGTTCCTGATTGAACTTTGTTACTGCCTCGCCTCCACCTTCAGCGAGTACTGCCTTCTCCATTACTTCTGTAAATGTCTTCAACTGGAATAGAGAAACCCTACTATACAGCTAGGGCTTCAGTCCTTATTCAAATCTCTTCGCCTTACGCTCGTCTGTGCTGACTTGATATGGCACAAACCTCGTCAATCAATTGAATTTCGCGGCATACTCAGAAACCGTCATCGTTCCCTACTTTAATTCTAGAAACTGCACTTTTAACTGACTGTTCGAACTCTCTGAGAAGCAGGTCTCGAAGAATAACTCCTTGAACATATCCCAGGTCATCACTTCTGGCCTTTCATGAGTTTTATTGGTCTGCCTCCAATAACTAGCTTCTACTTTCAACATGAAAGTTGCGAAAGCAGTCTTTTGATCATCCCCTACCCTAGCGACATCGAATACCTTTTCTATCTCCATAATCCAGGTTTGTGCTTCGACTGGATTCATGGACCCACGAAATTCAGGTGGTCCAACCGCCTTGAAATCCTTAAACGTTGTACCATGGTTTTGTGGTTGATTTTGTAACGCTCCTGTCAGTAGAGTCACTAGTTGTTGAATGGGCTTACCATCAACATTATCGTTATTGGTTTCTTCAGTGGTTCTCTGACTTGGTGGTTGACGCTTGGGAGGCATTTTCTGTTAAAAGTACATTCATTAGATTATTATTCAACTCTTTTTAAGTAATTCTACTTAACTTATCTCCAAAAAGAATTAACCACATAACACATAACCCTTTTAATAAAGTAACAACTTTTATTTATTCATAACCTTTTTGAAAACATAAAACAATAGCATCACTGCTATCTACATTACTTTCTTGAACTACAAAGGTTTCAGGGCAACATCATAGGCATATCCCATAGGTTGCATAACACTTGGGATTTATAATTTATTTAACCTTTCACTCATCGTACAACAGCTACGATGTTCTATTAAGATACTTCTTAGCCCTATCACGTTCTTCCTCCATGACTCGAAACATTGTTCTGCGATCTAACACGAATGATGGCAGCATCTTGAACTGAATAGGATATCCCATGACCCGATCTTGAGCTCGATTAATTGCGGTGTTAAATACTTTATCCATCTCTTCCATCTTCATCCTCTTTGCTTGCGTGCCTCTTGCTGCTAATCTGGTTCATTGAAAAGCTTCTTCGTAAGCATCTTCAGCTCTTGACCTCTTAGCAGCTTCTTCTCTCAGCTTGTTCTTCAGTTTAGCGACCACTTCGATCAATTGTTCTTTTTCTCCTTCGGTCTGTACTAGTTTCTCCTCAGTGTTTGTCAGTCGTTCCTCACGATCCTGGATCTCGCCGTCTTTTTGTGTCATTGCAGTCTGTTGTTTAGTTACTATCTCCTGCAACTCCTCAACTGTATCCTAAAGTTCTACATTACAGTCGTAGACTTCATCGTACATACGAGCAGCCATCGAGGTTAATGGAGTCTCCTCGTCCTCGTCCTCGTCATCCTCATCCTCCTGTGGCAACTCAACGGGATCCTCCTCGTCCGTCTCCACATCATCATTCTCATCTATAACTACTATGACTAACGGGGCTGACTCCCGTGGCAGTAGTTGTTCCCAAACTACATGAATGTCGCGAGCCTCCTCCTCTATAGGCATTTGAGGTCCTTCCTCCCTAGCCTGACTGGATTCTCCGACATTAATCATCCTGACAATAAAGTTTTAAAGTTCTAATTATTAATCATTACTACTCGACACTCACGAGTACATAAACTATAAACACATAAGCACATAAGTGTTTTATTACTTCTTCCTTAAAACTCGATAAGAGTTATCTCCACTATCTTTTGAAAGGTTACTTCCTAAGGCTTTTCCCCCCACCTAAAGTTCATAACCTAAAGCTTTGATACCAACCTGTGACACCCCCAAATCTTGGTACTTCATTTCTTCAAGATTTGGTGTTCACTTAATCAAAACTTTCATTTCTAACTACCCAATTATAATAAAATTGAATAATAAAAACCTGCACATACAGGATTAAACTTAATTAAAAATCTCCTAGGTTATCTAACCTTTAATTACAAACATTCAAATGCGAAAAATTAAATAAACATCATTACAATCTTTAAACCAAAGTCTGATAATAAAACTATCAAAACTATTACAAGTCTTCAGTATTTGGTCATCTTTCCTTTTCACTTACTGGTGCTAGGTACGTCACCCTTTTCAGTTTTAGCTGTAAGAAATTTTACAGGCAAGAGTGAGCAAACAACAAGTAGAGTCAAGTAGAGAAAGAATTCATTAGTAGAGTCAACAACTGCAACGAAAAATATAATAGACAACACGTTTTAGATTAACAACAAGTTTTAGATCAACAACTGCAGCGGAAACAACAATCCATTAGAAGAGTCAAGTAGAGAAAGAATTCTACTATGTTCTAAAATTAAAAAGTCCATCATCAATATTTTATCCCTGTAACATCAATCAATATACATCTTGAATCAAATATTCATTTTGTACTATAGGCCAAAGATATTCATTTGTGTCACCAGTTGGTCATGTTCATCTTTACACTACGGGCAAAAGATATTCATTAGGTAATCATTCATCTTTGCACTATAGGCAAAATATATTCATTAGGTAATCATTCATCTTTGAACTACATGCCAAAGATATTTATTAGGTAATCATTCATCTTTGCAGTACATGCCAAAGATATTCAGTAATATCATCACTTAAGACTGAGGATGATGAAAAATATCCTAAAAAAAACGAATCCAGTGAGATAAAAGATCAAAGATTAGGGATTCGTACTTTAGTTTATCCAAGTTCAAAAATACTCAATAATAACCAATTGTGAAGCAGAGTTCAAAAATAAAGATCAAAACATGGATACAATTAAAGATAGTAACCATAATAGACATCTTGGACAAAAAGAAGAAAATTTCATTTTTCGGTGAATAGTGTCGTATACGTGAATAGTGTCATATACGTGAATAGTAATCCCGACACAAAAAGGTAGAAATTCCATAATAAAATTCATATCAAATTTTCGGTATAATGATATTGAAAGAATAACATCATTAGGAAGAAAATAACATCCCTTACCTCAAAAGAACAGTACTTCCGGCTGAAATATCAGGTATAAGGCTGAAGGAAACTTGTACTGATGAATAGAAACTCACAAAGTATCTAAATACTCACAAAATACGCTCGATAATATAGAGAGAAAGAGAGAAAACTTATTTCTGATGTGATTTTTAATTCTAACTAAGCACCATATTTATAGGAAAATGCTTAGAACGTTATAGCAGACTAACCTGGTACCTGATGGATTTACCTGCTACTATTAAAGCCCACCACTTTTGAAAATAAATTCTAGCACATTTAATTTCTCACTAACCAAAAGTGGGCCCCACCATATTTTTAATAAAAATATTTATTTTTGAAACTTCAATAATTCATAATAAATACCCCTTTTATAAGAAAAATTCGAATATCATCTCTATTCCATAGGAAATTAAATTCTCTACAACTTTGTAAGTTTATGTTTTTCCAAATTCCAAACGAAAAAATGACCGAAATCCATATACGGACGATTTTCAAAACCACCATTCCAACAAAATACTAATAAAACACCTCAGCATTAATTCCTTTATTTATAACCACAATAAATATATCCATCATTTATATCCACATAAAATAAATATTTTCTTATCATATAAATCAATAATTTATTATTCACAAATAATATTAAATAATCACAATTATGACAACCAGGTCGTTCCTAAGAAAGAGGGGGCTTTTCGATAAGGATTTCTCCTTATTGGCGTACAATTAGGTGACCAAAATCTCTTTCCTAGAAAGAACTTCCTTAGACATTGTCAATAATGTTATCTAATAATATTATTCAAATAATATGAATTATTGATATTATAATGGAGATACTGTGCAGTGACAATTCTTGAACAACAATAATATAAAATATCAGCGCATCAGTTATTGAATCAATACAATAAAATATTGAATAGTAATTACTGTAACAATTATTGAGTAGTGCCTTCTTATATAAGAATTAATAATTCAAAATATTGTGCAATACCGTGTGCTACTGTGCAACCACGCGTATTACTTTATTTTAACCACCAGGTATTCCAACAATGTTAACAGTAACAATTACGTCGTTATTTATAAAAACTCAAACTTGTCATTTTCTTCATCTGACAGTTATCCGTTATGGGGCCCACAAATGGTTGCGCCATCGTACGAATATTCCCCGACAACAGGAATATTCTATGACCAAACGAATATTCCCCGACAACAATGAATATTTTATAACCACTTGCTTATTATGCAAAATTTTCACATTTCACCCATAACCAAAGTATTATATCAAATTACACCTTATTATTCACAATAATAAATAGAGGAAATTCAATTTTATTCATTAAAAATTTGGGGTCTTACAACCTCCCCTCCTTATGAAATTTTGTCCTCAAAATTGACGTACGTACCTGGTGTTTCGAAAAGGTGAGGATACCTCGCTTTCATTTCTGATTCTATCTCCCAGGTCATTTCTTTAATAGCATGGTTTTTCAACAAAACCTTCACTTGTGGTATAACCTTTGTGCGTAGGACATGCTCTTCCCTATCCAAGATCTTGATAGGTACCTCCTCGTACGTTAAATCTTCAGCTATCTCGTCTGGTTTTAACACAATAATGTGGTTTGGGTCGTCCATATATTTACGTAACATCGATACGTGAAAAATGTTATGAACACGCGACATACTTAGCGTTAAGGCGATTCTATAGGCCACAGTTCCTACTCGATCGAGGATTTCAAATAAATCGAAGGTTTGAGCTTTCTTCTCTTCATCGACTTCTACTTCTAGAATAATGCCTTCTTGCTACTTCTTCTTTATATTCATCAGCTCCGGTGTGTAGCTTGAGCAGTTTTAACTTTATCAAATAAAGTCGATTCTACTCGTATATTTAACATCATAACGTGGGTACTTGGAGCCTTTAACTCTATTTTCTTCCTTTGTAAGTTATACAAAATAGGTCTTTGTGTTCAAAAATATCGCACTCGTACTCGCATATGATCTTCAACTCAACGATTCAGCTACCACGTTCGCTTTTCCAGGATGGTATGGTCAGAACAGGTGCCGAAATGAGTCACCTCTTGAGCTCTTGGAAAATCTTCTCGAATTCCTCGCTCCATAAAAATTTTGTATCTTTCCGAGTCAGCTAAGTTAACGGAGTATCGATTCAAGAAAATCCTTCCACGAATCTTTGATAGTAACCAGCTAAGCCTAGAAAGCTAGATATTTTGATTACTGACTTAGGTTACTCTCAACGGTGACTCATATCCTAATCTTGGATAGCACGTCATAATGGCGCCTATCAGTTTACCACCGCGCGAATATGACGTCCCCAACGTAGAGTCTGGCTTCGGTGCATCCCACAAAGGAAGTCACCAGATAGAGGCTCGGGTACCAACTTCTATAGTTGGATTTTTAACTCCTGAAGTTCAATAGGAGCCATTCGATTTGGGGTTCTAGAAATGGGCTTTGTACCGGGTTCAAAGTCAATACAAAATTCAATATAACACTCTCGGGGTAGGCCAAGAAGTTCTTCAGGAAATACGTTAAGAAATTCACTAACAACAGAAATATCATTCAAATCTGACATATTTTTGTTTAAATCCATGAAATGGGCTAAGAAAGCTTGACATCCATTTTATAATAAATGAATGGCTTTATGACTTGATATGAAAGTGTTTGACTTCAATGGTTTGGTTGCTTGAATTCACATAATAGGTTGGTTAGGAATATAAAAACTAACAACCTTACAAAAATAATAAATTTTGGCATGATGAGTAGTTAACTAATCAATCCCTAAAATCACGTCAAATGCAAGTATCTTTAAAGAGATAAGATGTGACTGTGCCCACTTGGATCAAAAAAGAGTTATGAATAGTGGATATGATAAAAGTTTCTCCTAACGGAGTCTCCACATATAATTCAAAGTCTAATTTCTCCGGACTCAAGTTTAAACGTTGAGCACAAGCAGGGGAGATAAAAGAATGGGTAGAATCGGTATCTAATAAGGTATAAACTTCGCAAAAATTTATTATTAGCTTACCTGTGATAACTTCGTTCGGTTCCTCGCTTTTTGGAAAGTTATGAAAGACGTTCTCACTTGAACCACCAATTTTGACTTGTCTGGGACAACCTTTGGTGTCATCATTATCGCTAGAATTGCGTTTCGTTATAGGGCATATTCCACCCTCAACTGATTCGTTGTACTCCTGTTTCATGATCTGAATCATTAATCTTCGATCCATATCGAATTGGGGTTGACCAAAATGTACAGGATAATTCAAAACACGATGTTGGGTTCTCTCAATTGTTGTCCAAAAGAGAAATACCTATCATCTATTATAGCCTTCTTAGATCAGACATCTCTTTCCATAATATCAACACATCATTGAATTTTACCCATGCATCACTCATTCTCACTCGTTCAGTTGTTTCTTCTTTCAGCTCAGATTCCAGCTTTATCATCTTATACTCTGCCAAAGAGTGCTTCTGTTCAAGCATCACATATCGGGTAACACAAGCTTGAATCATTGTATCCTTTTGCTCCACGACCGCCTATCGTTCTTCAGCCTTCTCTTCTAACTCATGAATACAATTTTGCAATTCTACATTTCGATCATAAAATTCTTCTAATAAATTCTCCTCAGGTTCCTTTTCTTCCTCACTCTCAGCTGTTACCTCTGCGACTAGCTCGGGTGCAACTATTAATTCTTCTCTCACCATAAGAATATCTCTAATTCCTTTTTTGCCTGAAATCACATTATCCTGGTTGGTGATTAGAGGTGTCTCCACGGTCTCATTCACTCCACTGTTAACGATCTCTGCTGCCATTTTCAAATACTGCCACAAAACAAGGGTTAATTAACAAATTAACATATCACTTATTAACCATATGCTCCGATTGACCAACCAAATAAACTTAGGTATGATACACTAGCGAATGATTACTCGTCTCTCCCCTCATAGTTCAATAAATGATCTCCGCCAGAGACCATATCCCTAAGTTCTGATACCAACTGTAACTCATGTCCCAACTGTGGACAACACTTTACATTGATACCTATTAGTTTTCCACCGCAGAATGACGTCCCCTACGGAGAGTCTGGCTTCGGTGCATCCCTCATCAACAAGAAGTCACCTGATAGAGGCTCGGGGATCTTTACTTATAGCTCTGATATCAACTGTGACGCCTCCAAAATATATATACATCACCCATTCTGAGTCGCCAAATATATGGTACAGAAACAAATACAACTTCAGTAATACAATTGTCGTGCAAAATATGACAACACATAAGTTGTGAGTTTAAATACAAATATTGTCTTCTAGACAATATCCACACTCAAATAAGTCCTCATTACAATTATTGATACACTATTTTACAAAAATAGTGAGGACTGCTAAAACAACTATCTAGGACCATCACTCTATACCCTGACTGGTTCATGCTATGTTCTCGCTTCTTGAGAAGAAAAATGGAACAAAAAGGAAAAGGGTGAGCTCAACTAGCCCAGTAAAGAATATTATGACTAAGATAATATACAAAAATTTATCATTAGTCTTCAACAGGGAAAAATCTGATAAAATATAATAGATAACAAGTTTTAGATCAACAACTGCAGCGGAAACAACAATCCATTAGAAGAGTCAAGTAGAGAAAGAATTCTACTATCTTCTAAGCTTTAAAAAGTCTATCATCAATATTTTATCCCTGTAACATCAATCAATATACATCTTGAATCAAATATTCATCTTTAAACTACAGGCCAAAGATATTCATTTGTATCACCAATTGGTCATGCAACACCTGTTCATCTTTTCACTACGGGCCAAAGATATTCATTAGGTAATCATTCATCTTTGCACTACAGGCCAAAGATATTTATTAGGTAATCATTCATCTTTGTACTACATGCCAAAGATATTCAGTAATATCATCATTTAGGACTGAGGATGATGAAAAATATCTTAAAGAAAACTAATCCAGTGAGATAAAAGATTAAAGATTAGGGATTCGTACTTTAGTTTAGCTAAGTTCAAAAATACTCCATAATAACCAACTGTGAAGCAGAATTCAAAATAATGATCAAAACATGGATATAATCAAAGATAGTAAACATAATAGACATCTTGGACAAAAAGAAGAAAATTTTATTTTTCGATGAATAGTGCCGTATTTGTGAATAGTGCTGTATTCGTGAGTAGTACCGTATACGTGAATAGTGTCGTATACGTGAATAGTAACCCCGCCACAAAAGGTAGAAATTCTATAATAAAATTCATTCCAATTTTTCGGTATAATGATATTGAAAGAATAACATCATTAGGAAGAAAATAACACCCCTTACCTAAAAAGAACAGTACTTCCAGCTGAAATATCAAATATAAGGCTGAAGGAAACTTGTACTGATGAATAGCAACTCACAAAGTATATAAATATTTACAAAATACGCTCGATAATATAGAGAGAGAAAGAGAGAAAACTTATTTCTGATGTGATTTTCAATTCTAACTAAGCACCCTAATTATAAGAAAATGCTTAGAACGCCATAGTAGACTAACCTGCTACCTGATGGATTTACCTACTACTATTCAAGTCCACCACTTTTGAAAATAAATTCCAGCACATTTAATTTCTCACTAACCAAAACTGGGGCCCACCATATTTTTAATAAAATATTTATTTCTGAAACTTCAATAATTCATAATAAATAGTCCTTTATCAGAAAAAAATTGAATCTCATGTCTATTCCATAGGAAATTAAATTCTCTACAACTTTGTTAGATTACGTTTTTCCAAATTCTAAACGAAAAATGATTGAAATTCACATACGGACGATTTTCAAAACCTCAATTCCGACAAAATACTGATAAAACACCTCAGCATTAATTCATTCATTTATAACCACAATAAATATATCCATCATTTATATCCACATAAAATAAATATTTTCTTATTATATAAATTAATATTTAATTATTCATAAATAATATTACAGAATTACAATTATGACAACCAGGTCGTTCCTAGGTAAAAGGGGGCTTTCCGATAAGGATTTCTCCTTATTGGCGCGCAATTAGGTGACCAAACCTCTTTCCTAGATAGAACTTCCATAGACATTGCCAATAATGCTATCAAATAATATTATTCAAATAATATGAATTATTGATCTGATAATGGAGATACTGTGCAATGATAATTATTGAACAATAATAATATAAAATATCAACGCAACAATTATTGAATCAATAAAATAAAATATTGAAGAGTAATTACTGTAACAATTATTGACTAGTGCCTTCTTATGTAAGAATCAATAATTCAAAATATTGTGCAATACTGTGTGCTACTGTGCAACCACGCGTATTACTGTGTTTTAACCACCAGGTAATCCAATAGTGTTAACGGTAACAATTATGTCGTTATTTATAAAAATTCAAACTTGTCATTTTCTTCATCCGACAGTTATCCGTTATGGGCCCCACAAGTGGCTGTGCCATCGTATGAATATTCCCAGACAACAAGAATATTCTACGACCAAATGAATATTCCCCGACAATAATGAATATTTTATAACCACTTGCTTATTATGCAAAATTTTCACATTTCACCCATAACCAAAGTATTATATCAAATTAATACTCCTTCCGTCCCAAATTAACTGCTCAGTTTTGACTTTTTTTAAGTCAAATTGACTATTTTTAGAATTAATAATTAAGCATATATAAATATATTTCTAAAATTATAAAAATTAGGATTAGTAATAAATGGTATATACTTTCTTTTGGTTATAATCTCTTCACCTATATTTTAGCAAAAATAGTAAAAAGATTAGTTTTAAAAATGGTCAATTTGACTTTAAAAAGTCAAAACTGAGCAATTAATTTGGGACGGAGGGAGTACCTTATTATTCACAATAATAAATAGAGGAAATTCAATTTTATTCATTAAAAAGTTGGGGTCTTATACTAGGTCTTATGTGCTGTATAGACTGATAGGGGTTATATGTTAATATATTTAGGTTATTTTAAATACTGTGATGATATTATTCTAATTTTTATATCAATATTATTTATATATTAGGTCTTCAGACAAAGCTTATTAAATTACGTAACAGTAATCGACTGAAAATGCAAGTTTTTCTTAACTCGACCTCGAGTTGTATTATTCAATTATACTTCTGGTTGATCATTTCTGATTGCCATGTCTAAGAATTATTAAATCACACTCTGTGCATACTGCATGTATTTCATTAGGTATGAAAGGTTGATCACCTTCATTACTGTCGACGTCGGGATTTTTAGATGTCCCTTTTCGTTAATTATTCTTTCGTGTTCTCATTTTAGGTGAGATTTGTTTGAAAAAACAAGTAAAAAAGGTCCGGCATGTATAATGTTGACGATGGACTGTTAAGAGTCGCCAGTTAGTTTTTTAAATGGTTGTACCAACACAACCGAGAAAAGGTTTGCACATTGACCCAGTGATGTGACACTGCTAAACGGGTCGGTAAAACCGAGATTCATTAGGGTCCGGGGACTTGGTTATGCGGAGGGAAGGTGTTAGGCACCCTCCAACATCCTTGTTACCACGGTGACCGCCTCTTTTCAAGAAACTATTATCTGAATGTGTGTGTGTGGGTCAATGTGCTATTATTTGGAAGTAGTGCGAGGCCTCGTTCGCACCTATATACACAGGTTTGAATTTATGTAAAAATTCAATTTTAAGCAAGATATGGCAGTGATGTTTTATAAAAGAGATTTTTCAAACCTTAATGCTCAATAGTAATTGAGACCTTTTACACTCCCATTTTATTAAGTGTTCGGCATGATTGATTTTTATTTTACAGATGCGAGGCATCCGTACTAAAATAATGTACAACATAATGCCGACTTCCTCGTGGGTATGAGACCCATCTGAGAAAATTCAGACACCGCAGAATAATTTACAAGCTGCTTATAGCTGAAAATGTCCATCACGGGAACCGAATCTAGATCCAATGGGCTGAATCTGTGATCACATGATTCCTAGGCGAACAAAATACCACAATTTGTATGAAAGCAGTAAGCATGTATATATATATATATATATAAAAGCTGTAAATATATATATATATATATATATATATATATATATATATATATATATATATATATATATATATATATATACAGACATGATCACCAACAACGAAGCACCTCTATGGGGGATCAGAAATGTAAATAAAGCTGTAAAAATTATCAACCGCCAAGTAGGAAACTCCAGGCTGGACAAAACATAAATAAAGCTATAAATACGGTCAACCGCCACGGAGGGAACTCCAGGTGGGATGAA
Organism: Panax japonicus; assembly: GCA_020205505.1. NCBI lineage: Eukaryota > Viridiplantae > Streptophyta > Magnoliopsida > Apiales > Araliaceae > Panax > Panax japonicus. The sequence goes on from CM035105.1 coordinate 30,063,672, forward strand.
ATGTATATAAAGCTGTACAAAGCAATCAACTGCCACAAAGTGAACTCTAGGAAGGACAGAATGTAAAGAAAGCTCTAAAAGAGATCAACCACCACAAAACGAACTCCAGGTGGGACGAATATATATATATATATATATATATATATATATATATATATATATATATAAAACCGAATAAACGCACCGGATGTAAAATCCAGGCTCATCGAACAGAGTCTGACAAAAGTTCATATATATAAATATATAAAAACGAGTAAACACACCAGATGTAAAATCCAGGCTCATCGAACAGAGTTCAACATACAGTTAATATATATAAGTATATATATATATATATATTAAAGTAGTAAATACTCCAGACTGAAGTCTAGGCTCATCGAACAAAGTTCGACACACAGTTCATATATATATAAGTAAATAAACGCTCCAGACCGAAGTCTAGGTTGAATCGAGGCATAACTAGATAATGTTAGTCCAGATATATATATATACAAACTGAAATAAAACCACGGACCAAAGTCAGGGGCAAACGCGCGTAACACTACTCTCAACGTGAAGAAGGGTGTGTGCAGAGATGAAGATAAAGACTTTAAAGTGTATGAGAAGGCTTACAGTTGACTGCCAAAGAAGACTTCTATATCTTTTAAGTGGGTAAACACTGGATTTTGTAGGTACAAAAGAAGCTATATATGAGCTCACAGGTGTTTAAAATGAGAAAGTACACTATATGGGGTGAGTACAGAGCAAATTGGGCAGGGCTTCCTCATCGTTTTCTCTTGCAAAATGGCTATCCCAAGCTCTCTATTTATAGAGGGTGGAGCCGCAGGTGTACCTGCGGCTGAGCCAAAGGTGTACCAGAGGCAACCCGGGTGGGCCCGGGTTTCTCGGGTCAGGTCATCTCGTAGTACGTGTACTCAGGCACTGTAATGTCAACTCGAACTTTCAAAAGTGCAATCTGGGCATCCGATTGAGGTATAAAGGACCTATTTTAGACCACTGTTGTCGAGAGTTGTACAATAGAATAGGATTAGAGTTTGTACGAAGTTATTGAAGATGGGACGATGGCCTCCGGTTTTCAAGCTTCAAATTACATCCGTTACCCCACACAATAGTCACTCGGGATTGGTTATCCTTGATTCTTGTGGGACATCGTTGTGTAGAGATGTTCATGAAATGTTGAGACGACGTGGTGTGGCATCGTGTTGGTGAGATGACAATGTTTCCCCTCACCGGTGTTATCACCGTTTTGGGCTGATAAAGCAGACGTTGCTCAGGGCTTTGCTGAGATTGGACTGCTACAATTGTTAAAGGTCCTCAATGTCATCTTTGAGGTGAGCCTGTCCTCCCAGTGTTATCTCTGGGTTAGTACTGAATATCTTGTTGTGAGCACCGAGATTGAAGCTGGTTGAAATAATCATTTCTGGGTTTATCTCCGAAACTACATTCCTTGGGGTTATCACCAAGGTTGGTGGCTATTCCTATGATTGGGACTGAGACTGGATACCTCGGGGTTATCTCCGAGGTTAATCGGTCTACTATGGTGTGTGTTTTGGTATTGGATCTACATGCCTCGGGGTTATATCTGAGGTTGGAATTTTTACTCCCAGTGTGTGTTCTAGGGTTGAAGCTGAACTTTCGGTAGTATCCGAAATGGATATAGATTGGCTTTCAGGATTCCCTCTTGAAAGACGAATCTTCCCTACTGCAAGGTTAGTGACTAGTGTATAGAAAATTTAGAGTGTCTACAGATGCCCTTCTTTATCATACTCATGCATGGCGATGCAGGGGTAGGATAAAGAATCCTAGACACTTGAAATTCGATAAGACAAGCGTGGTACTTTATGTAGCAACATGATGCAAATGTATGATGCATGTGTACGGGGTTATAGCATGAAATGCATCTAAACATATAGTAGTGATTATGTATGCACAAATGACTTGATAAAAAATATTCAACACAGTAAATGTTAGTATTAAACCGTGTTGAACATAATGATGTGAAATTTTTTGACTTTTAAGACAGTCAAAATGGCACCTTTTTCTGCTATTTTTTGTCCTATTTGAGGTGCAATGAGCAAAAGGTAGAAAGGCGAAGTACTCCTGATATTGAGGTTAACCTTATGCATGGATGATTTTGATTTTTAATGCATATATTATGTATATAACTTTGGGGCAGGCGTGCTACTGAATGGCCACCTAGATATGCCTATGTGCATGTGGATAATCCTATTTTCATAGGGGACTATGGAAAAAGTTTTCAAAATGTAGGCATTGGGTAGTCATGCATTTTAACTCTATTGTATGTTAAAGTAAATGCACACATGTATATAGTCATAAAATGATTCTAGCAAGCTCCAGGTAAGGAAATACCACACCCTTTTTGAGGTGATTTGGAGACTTGTTGTCCAGATATTATGGATTCGGATCAGCCAGGTAGTTCCCGTAGGACCACTTCTGGTATACGGAGGAGGGCTTCTGAAGTGCCATGACCTCGTTGTGTTAGACAACATTGTCGATTGGTGGAGGCCGTGATTCGTCCAGTCCGGGCAGACGTGCCAGACGTTGAGGACGTGGATGAGGATATTCCAATTGAGGATCCCGCTCCTGCTGCACATATCCCCCGTAGAGAGCTACCTTGTATTCAGGTGGAAAACCCATAGCTTCTGGGTGATTTGAACAGACATCCCTCGATATACTTGAATGCTAATGAGGTATGACGTTAGATCTTGATCTTCCTTCTTTCCTATTAATGAGGATTAAAGGGCTTTGATGTTGATCTGTATTTCATGCAGGTTCCCAGCTTCACACAGCCTCGAGGGAATTGGTTTAGTATACACTCCATGTATCAGGCTCTTCATCCTAATTTCTGAGCTGTTGTGCATGATTGGGGATTCGGGGCATTCTTCTCCATCCTTCCCTGTCGTTGTCTCTGGGGTTACCTCAGGGCATTGTCTGAGCGATGGTTTCATTAGACTCAGTCACTCCATCTGCTGGATTACGAGGTGATGATGACGCCGATGGATTAGCGATTTATCATAGGTATGGAGTTTGGAGGGGAGCCAGTGCCTTGCACGATGAATATTACTCCTACTGCCGTAAGATCCTTCTTAGGAGTTTCGGCGGAGGCGCTCAAGGGCAGGACTGTCCGTTCAGGTCCTTTGAGCGTAGATGCTATGAGCGGGCTTTTGAGTGAGCCCTTACCTGATGATGTCAGAATTAGGGATCATATTTTGTGGCGATTGTTCCTGATGATCATTAGAGGCTGCTTCATAGCAGATAACTCTTCTACGGTGTCTTTCGCTTTGATCAGCGCCACGCGTCATGTGGACCGTATTGGAGAGTATGTTTGGGGTTCCTACACCTTTGCGTATTTCCTTCGGGGCATGCGTATGCCCTCACAGGGTTTGACCGAGGCTTGGCTAGGCTTCTACCCATTTCCGTTGGTGAGTATTTCTCTTATCATTTCCCACTTCTAGGTTAAGAGTGTTTACTGATAATAGATGTTTTTCCATTGTGTTGGTAGTTTTAGGAGTACGAGAGGCTCCCATGCTTGTGTCCTATGAGTGTGTTAGGTTTAGATACCTATCCCCGAGGATGATGATGTCATCATTCCATTTTGTCGGAGGTCCCTATAGTTGAGGGTTTCACTCACTGCCATATGTAGCTGGAGTTATTGATTACTAATACCATCACATGGATTCCCAATTTAGGGGAACACTTGACCATCGACTTTGAGGATGGATACCTGACTGGAGTTGAGTACGTGATTTCCACCAGGAGAGTTCCTCTCTTCACAGATGGAGGCTGGGAGCTCTATCTAGGAGAGCGTGCTATTAGGAGCACCATAGGGGAGATTCGTATGCCAATTTTGCCTCCTGTCAGACGTCATTGGCCTGTATCACAGTCACCCGTCACTGATATCCAATTGTTGGGGGTCGACGGCTTTACATTATCAGAGGGTCCTTGCAATCAGGAGACGTTCCAGCATTGGTGGTTCCCTCGTACTATCGGAGCCCAGTCCTGCGCCACACAATTTATGGGGGATATGGTTTCATGATCCGTGATGATGATGGATTGGATAACTTGTGTCCGAGATCTGACTCATATGACACAGATTGATAGTTTGACCCGACAGTTGGACCATGAACACATATTTATCCGGCATTTGGGCAGAGATCCGGCAGAGGCGGCTTCATTTGATCCTTCCAGCTTAGGCTCTGGCCCCTCATATGTCCCATTCGATTTTGCAGGTGCAGATCCTCATTTATATAGGCCTGACATCCTTGTTGATAGAGATCCAGTGACTCAGGAGGCGTTACATCAGGTGGACAAGATTGATGATGTGGACATCGACACCATTGTCTTCTTCTGATGTGTATTCTCGTTATATCTGTTGATAGGACTCTATTAGATATTGGGTGGCTGTGCCCCATTCTCGCTATATCTTTTGATAGGCCTCTGTTAGTATTAGGGCATCTGTGCCCCATTTCCCTATATTTGTAGCTGTACAGAGATGATGTATCAGATGTTGATATACTTAGAAATGTATGCACGGTTTTTTTTTCATTCCCTATATCATATTGCCATTTATTATCTTCTATGCATGTATCATGTTATACATATGTATGTATGTCCAGAGATATTCAGCATTGACCCCTGGATGGTCTTATGACACGGCCTACACAGATGTCTTCTTCGACAGTTAGCTGTATAGATCATACCCCACCATCATTGGTGGCATTGGGTATGCGATCGTGGTATGATAGCATTTCACCATTAGACAGGGTGACCGTAGATCGTTTGCTACAGCATACCATGACCTTATTGATGTTTCAGGTTCCCGCAGGGTTTGTGGATGGGATTCTAGAGCATTGGGTACCGAATAGGCAGGTTTTTCGATTCGGGACCCATGAGTTGACTCCTACTCTAGAGGAATATGCACGATTGACGATGCTGCCATTAGACAGACCTTGCGTGCAAATGGATTTGGGAGACATGAATAGACGGTTCATGACTCTCACTGGATTGCGGTGTAGAGTAGTTCAGGATGAGCTGACATCTGGCCATGTGATATCCCAGCATTTTTGGTATGACAGATTTGGCTATGAGGATAGCTATTCACGACATTCCGGGGATTTCACCGTACTGGAGGTTCATTGGCGTTTAGCCAGGGTTGACGTACTGCTATTATGCGTACTATCGTATGTTTATATGCCTCGGTACATGGATGAGATAGACATAGGTGTCATCATGGTCGTGAGAGTTCTCAGGTAGGGTCGTACCATTATACCTATGATTATAGGAGAGGCCCTGTGGTCAGCATCCTACTGCTGCACTTATCTGACATGAGTGTTCACGGGTAGCTCGGTCATGCTATATGTGTGGTTTATGTCAAATTTGAGACCGATTGGCACTCTTAGACGGCATGGGTATTGGTTTACCCATGATATAGCCATGGCATACTCATTTTAGCCATCAGAGTGTATAGATGTTCTGTCTTGGTCCACATTTTTGGCGAATATCGGAGATTCATTCAGCATATTACCGTGTTCGGGGCTTAGCTCACCATACAACTTTATTACTCATGCTCCAGGCATGGACTACCTCCCTCTGGCTGGTTTGAGGGGCGTGACTACTTATCACCCGCTGGCTGTGATGTCGCAGTTTGACCAGTTTCATGATTTTCATCTTTTCGAGGGGGCGATAGGTCAGCGTTCAGCTTCTCGATATCTTTCAGCAGAGGACCGATCCCGGGTGTACGTTTGTTGGGATCAACGTGAGATGGCTAATTTTTCTATCAGTCATCCAAGTTGTTCTGCAGAGTATTTCGCATGGATGAAGACAAAGATTTCATCGGCTGCAGCAGTATCTACAGTACCGTATAATGAGTCAGATGATGTAGAGCCCATAAAGGACATCGATTCCCACATCGAGGAGAAGCCCGTTGCTCGGTTGCCAGTATTTCTTCTAGATTCTCCTAGTACCAGTACTATTGTAATTCAGCACTCGACACAGTACCTTGAGCAGAGTCTTCATATGATGACCTTCGAGAGAGATCATGCTCGATCCTTGATGTTTACTGCCCTTGATGGGAGAGACGCATCTCTATTAGAGAGAGACGAGGCATTAGCTCGTAGAGATATCACTGTTGTTGAGCGGAATGAGGCCAGATTAGCCAAAGATGCAGTGATAATTGAGCGGGATAGCGCCATATCTGCCCAGGATGTAGCCATCATAGATAGTACTGCTGTGAGGTCCCTTACCACTGGCATGATCACATAGATGAGCGCTTACATTGATGAACATATAATCACCATGCAGATGGCTACAGATCTGTTTGGTCGTGTGGATATTCTCGTACAGGAGACCACAGCTTCACCTCCTTCTTCTGAGAGGGATGCCATGTTGGGCTTATTAGCTCCCATATACCCTGACTTGTAGATGTATTTGTATTTTCCTGCACAGACTAGTTTAGCCATTTTGTCATGTACAGTTTACATTGTATATATCAAACAACATTATATATATGAGAGGGAAATATATTTTTGGATTACTTCCCGTTTAGATATGATTTGCTACTTGCTTGATATTTTTCCTGCTGCTTCAGGGCTTGTGATCTTGATGTATTTTGAATTCCTCCTTGGTGGATGGACATTGAGTTGTCTCTGGATAGTTCAGAACGGATCATCGATCTATATGTATCCCTACCATCTTTGGTGTCTTGGGACTGGTTTAAGCATGGAAATATGGAGAAGTGTGTGGCTTTCCTCTCTGAGATTGACCCCACCACAGATGGTCGCCAGTACTTCTATTTGGGAGAAGCCTAGTTAATTCCATCTCTTATGGATTGGTGTTGCTCTTCAAGGTATGACCACAGCTTAGATGGTCGTTGAATCACCTATTTGGGAGTAGTTCATGTAATTCCATCCCTTTGGTCTGAAGCCGAAAGAAATGTGGTGGATTGAAGGATGATCCCAGTACCAGTTGACAATGGTTTTTATTTTGGTAGGGGGTGAGACCGCACCATGAATGGCTGCCTACATACTCCTGTTGAAGAGGAGATCAGGTCTACGTAGTTCGAACCTGGTGTAAGAGGTTCAACGTTGTATATGGCAAAAATGGTGTAGGAATGTTTTTGTTTTTGTTTTTTAAGGAGAAGAGAGTGGAAATGTTTTTGTTGTTTTTGTTTTATTGCGACCGTGCCATATGAAATGGTTGCCTACGTACTCCTATTGAAGAGGAGATCAGGTCGACGTAGTTCGTCCCTCAAGGGGAGAAGAAAAGCGTAATTCCATGTGCAGGTCAGAGTGCGGGGAGGAGAAAGTTTAATCCTAGGTTGAGGATAAATTGTAGGTAGGAGAAGTTTGATCCCATGTATGGGTAGCCAAACTGCAAACGCAAGAGGTTCAATCCGTAGTGGGATGACCTAAGTCGTAGGAACGCAGATAAGCAAGGCTGCTGGCTGGAAAAGTATGTTTCCCTGAGTGGGAAAGTGTGAAAGAGTTGTATGTTGTAAAGGGTTAAAGAACCAGAATGACTGATTATCCGATGGTCCAACACCAGGGTGTTTGCTTGAGGGCAAATTCAAACATAGTACCGTTTCAAGGCGTCCAAATTAATGAGTTGTGGAAATTCATCGCCGTCCATTTCTTGTAATCTGAGAGTGCCTCCTGTCAATATTTCCTTGACAACAAACGGGTCATCCAGTTAGGAGTGAATTTTCCCTTAGATTGATCTTGGTTGTCAAGGATCTTCTTCAAAACCAAGTCATGCTGTTTAAACTACCTTAGCCGGACTTTTTTGTTGTAGGATTTGGCGATCCTTTGTTGATATAACTAACCATGGAAGATAGCCGCGGTTCGCCTTTCATCTATTAGAGACAATTGGTGATACCTGTCTTGTACCCATTGGTCTTCATCCAGCTGAGCGTGTATCAACACTCTGAGGGATTCCATTTCAACTTCTATGGGGATCACTTCTTCCATCCCATAGGTTAATGCGTAGGGGGTTGCCCCAATGGAAGTGCGCATTGATGTTTTGTAGGCTAATAGAGTAAGAGGCAGTAGGTCAGGCCAATCTTCGTGGTTGGCGGACATCTTTTGCATAATCTTCTTGATGTTTTTGTTAGCCGCTTAACAACACCATTCATTTTTGGACGATAGATGACAGAGTTAAGATGTTTGATGTGGAATTTATTGCATAATTCCTCCATCATTTTGTTGTTGAGGTTCTTAGCATTGTCTGACACAATCACCTCTGGTTGTCTATATCGACAAATGACATTATTTCTGATGAAACCAATGATGACTTCTTTAGTAACCCAGGGGAAGGAGGCTGCCTCTACCCATATGGTGAAGTAATCGATCATGGTGAAGATAAATCGATGTGCATTACTGGCTTTAGGCTCAATGGGCCCGATAACGTCCATTCCCCACATTGAGAAGGGAAAAGACAAACTCATATTGTGGAGTTCCCGTGGAGGGGAGTGTATAACATTCCCATAAATCTGGCACTGATAGCATCTCTTAACGTGGTCATTGCAATCAGCTTTGAGGGATAGCCAATAATGTCTTGTCATGAGGACTTTCTTGACAAGGAGGGGGCCACTCATGTGGGGGCCACAGACTCTGCCATGAATTTCATCCATAAGCCTTTGGGCTTGATCTTTGTCTAAACATCTGAGGAGACCTAGTCCAACATCTCTTTTGTAGAGCGCATCTCCACTTAGGTAGAATTTCATAGCAAGTCGATGGATCCGCCTTTTCTCAGTTGGGCTCGTTTCCGCGGGTGTAGATCCATCTCGTAGATATTCCTTGATATGCTGATACCAAGGATGTTGGATGGGAAGTAACTCATCCGATACTTCTCCAACATAATTCCCATAGGCTGGGGCCTTGTGCAGGGAAATTGTGACGCTTGGCAAATGTTCCTTACCTGATATGCGAATCAAGGAGGCCAAAGTTGCTAACGCGTCCGCAATGTCATTCCTATTACAAGGAATGTGTAGAAAAGAGATTTCTTCAAACTCCAAAACCATTAGTAAAACTTGCCGATGGTAGGGAAGCAAATGTAGTTCCTTGGTTTGATAGATTCTGGTGGATTATCTGATTACCAACTCTGAATCTCCAAAGATAGTTAATCGCCTAATTCCCATTGAACGGGTAAGTTTTAGCCCCATGAGATAGCCATCATACTCGACTATATTGTTGGTGCTTACAAACTGCAATTTGACAGCAACGGGATACTGCTCCCCCATACCAGATACTAGAACTGCTCCAGCTCCAGAACCTTCCAGATTAACAGCTCCATCAAAATACACCTTCCATAATTGGCGCGTATCGTATTGATGGTGTTGCTGAACTGTCATTACTTCTTCATCGGGAAAATATGTTTCCAAGGATTTGAAATCCCCTGAAGGTGCGGCGGCTAGTTGATCCTCAATTCCTTGACCTTTGATGGACTTTTGAGTCACATATACGATGTCAAATTATTGTAGGATCAACTTCCATCTGGACAGTCGTCAATTTAACATGGGTTTATTGAACACGTATTTGAGAGGATCCACGCGGGATACGAGATTGTTTGTGTGACCATGGAGGTAATGTTGTAACCTCATGGAAGCCCATACTAAAGCATAACACGTATTTTCGATCAGAGTGTACTTGTGTTCACTGCTGTTGAACCTTTTGCTGAGGTAATAGATAGCTCATTCTTGGCCTCTATCATCTTTCTGTCCAAACATGCAACCCATGGCATTGTCACTTATAGACATGTACATGAACAGGGGAACATCATCCCTGGGTGGTACCAACACGAGAGCTTTAACTAGCTGTTTCTTGATTGTGAGGAAGGCATTTTGACACTCATCATTCCATTTCATGGAGGAGTTCTTCTTTAATAGCTTAAAGATTGGCTCACAGGTTGCAGTGAGTTGAGAGATAGACCTGCTAATGAAGTTGATTCTTCGCAAAAATCCCCGTATTTCCTTTTCTGTCTGAGGAATGGGCATTTCTGTGATGGCCTGGATTTTGGTAGGATCCAGCTCAATCCCTTTGTGGCTAACTAAAAATCCTAGCAACTTGCCTGATTTAACGCCAAAGGAGCATTTAGCTGGATTCAACTTCAAGTTGTACTTACGTAACCAGTTGAACAACTTTCTAAGATGGTCTAGATGGTCATCCTCCTTTCAGGACTTGATAATGATGTCATCCACGTAGATCTCAATCTCATTGTGCATTAAGTCATGGAATAGAGACATCATAGCTCGTTGATAGATGGCTCTGTCATTGATGAGGCCGAATGACAACCGTCTATAGCAAAAGGTTCCCCAAGGCATGATGAAAGCAGTTTTCTCACGATCTTACTCAGCAACCATGATCTGATGATACCCCGTAAAGCAATCAGCAAAGGAGTACATGTCGTATTGCGCAATATTGTCAATGAGAATGTGGATAAATGGCACGGGAAAGCTATCTTTTAAGAAAGCTTTGTTCAAGTCCCAGTAATCGACACAAACTCGCACCTTCCCTCCAGGTTTAGGTACGGGAAAAATGTTGGATATCAACTCAGGATATGTGGACACCATGATGATGCCAGCTTGAAATTGTTTCACAATTTCTTCTTTCACCTTTAAACTCCATTCAGGTTTCAATCGCCTGAGTTTTTGCTTGACTAGTTTAAATCCCTCTTTGATGGGAAGGCGATAAAGGACAATGTCAGTGGACAAACCAACCATGTCTTCATGAGATCATGCAAACACATCCTTGAATTGGGTTAATAACGTAACCATGTCATTCCTTTAGTTTGGGGTAATGTCTGAACAAATCTGGATTAACTTAGGGCTTTCTAAGGTTCTGAGATTGAAAGAAGTGGTTTGATCAATGTTGGGTTTAGGTTTGTCTTTGACCCATTCTTGAATTTCTGGAGGCACCTCAATGTCATCCTGTATTTCCATCAAGGCTGAATTCATCTCTATATCAAAGGTACAATCCTTGTGGAGAAGAGGCACCATATCAACAAGTACAGGCACATCTAAATTCATAGTCCTGAAACAAAATATGCTTTCACTTAGTATATATGAAATGTGTTGATCATAAATAGTGTTAGCATATACTGGCAAAATAGACTGCTAATACTGTACAAAAAAGTAAGGAGTGATGTTCCAATTGGCAAAGGAAAAGTCCGGGTGGACCGCAGTGATTGAGGGATTGTCATCATCCTCCCTATCCTGAATGATGGCCATTATATCTGGGTAATCATCGTCTGGGGTGTATCTATTGGCATGTTCATCATGAACGATGATGCGTACGCCTGACATCATTCGGATGACGTCTTGATTGATTTTTCTTTCCTCCTCTTACACTACGGGATTTAGAACAAAGACTTCTTTCTCCTTTATCAGGACCGGCTTGGGAAATAACATATCCATTACATTAGCTGGCACCTTTGTAGGAGGTTGTGCGGACTCAGAGTTGGAAGGCGAAGAGAAACGCCACATGGTTGAAGCTGAAGGAATCTGCTGATGCTTATGAGGATTCCTGTGACTAGAACTGGCAGAATAGCCTAGCCCAGCTATTCTAGTTTTCTTGGTTAATTGAATTGGGTACTTGATACCCTGACAATCTTTACTCAGCCCTTGTCCCGATGTATGACCCAATGACATCATTTCTTGAGTAGTCGACATTACCTCGGCATATATCTTGGGTTCGGGTAATGGCATTCTAATAGCATGGTATTGGGTTTTGCTTACTTCCAAGGCATGAAAACTGTCCAGTTCAACATCTGCGTTGGCATTGATGAATGGCATGTCCCCGTGTTGAGGACCCTCTGGTTCAGCGTTGACCGTGACCAGGCTATTGTTGATAATGTATTTCAACTGTTGGTGAAGAGTGGAGAGGACTGCCCCAGATCAGGTTGTATCCCAAATCTATCTTTAGTACATGGAAAGATACGCAGAATGTATGAGGACCAATTTCGATTGGTAGCTCAATTACTCCGACCGAATTTCGACGGGCTCCATCAAAGCTTTGATGACGGTATGGCTACTCTGAAGTCGGTTGAGATTGATATCCATCTTCACCAAGGTAACATATGGACATATATTAAGAGATGAACCTCCATATATCAAGACTCTAACTAGCATGTATTCGGAGGACAAAACCACAATGTGTAACGGCTTGCAATGACCGGTCCCCTCGGGCGGTATGTCATCATCAGTAAAGGATATCACATTGTTGTTGAAAATGTGATCAACCAAATGTTGAAAATTTTCCATATCAACTGATGTCGGTATATAGGATTCTTCTAAAACCTTCAAAAAAACCTTCCTGTGATTATCGGAAGTTAGGACCAAGTCCAAAATTGATATTTATTGTGGAGGTTCTTTTAAACTTAAAACCACCTTGGCTTCGTTATGACCCATAATGCAGAGGAATCTTTTAATCTTCTCCATGGGTACTTTCCCCTTTGATTTTATGGTAGACTTCATCACCCGTTAGGGAAGATACAGTGGATTTTCTTTCGACACTGCAGCAGTTGTATGTGAAGTGGATACTTCACCTTCTCCATAATTCCACGGAACTTTGCACAAGCTAACAATAGGATATTGTGCTCTGCACGACAAGTTGATTGGCTCGAGAGCGGCAACTTTCAAAGGATTTTTGTTTCCCTTGAGTTGAATTATTGGCATTGTGAGTAATTTGTTAGCCCCATCAGTTTTAGTGGATATGACTGCTACTACACTCTTCCGCTTAGTAGGATCTGTATTCTCACTTGTACGTAACACAGTATCATCGTCCGCTAACTGCAGGACACTACTGTCAATTAGATTTTGGATAAGGTGGCGGAGTGCCCAACATTCTTCTGTGCTGTGAACGCGAGAATGGGAGTGATATTGACATACTCCATCAGAATTGTACCATCCCGAATGGGGGTTAATTGGAGGTAGAAGGGAACTGATCCTTCCTTCATTGATCAACATCTGAAGGATTTCCTCCATAGGTTGGCCTAAATAGGTGAATTCCCTTTTGTTGGCAAAATCCAGACGGGCTTTGGCATAAGTCACTTGATGCTGATAAGTCACCAGTTCCGCCAATTGCTCAATTTGCTTGCATAGAGCCTTCATTTTTCATTCCATTATGAACTGGAACTTGGCATAATCCCCTTTGTCAACACCATCTTTGTGGGTTTGGGAGGATTCATAGTTGAAATTGGAATTTTGTCCGTTGCTCCAATTGATCATGTTGACCTCTTCTTCTTTGTGTTGAGGAAGAGGGTTGTCATGAATGTGAGGCTGATCTGGTTTGTTGACCATGATCTCACTGTTGTCTATCAGGTCTTGGATCTTGTGTTTCAAGGCCCAACAATCCTGAGTATCATGTCCAGGTGCCCTGGCATGATAAGCACATTTCCGAGCAGCATTGAAACCTCGTCCCTTAGGGTTGGCTGGTAGAAGAAGATGCGTAATTTTCTTCTGTGTTGTCAAAAGATTGAGAATGTTCTTGAGGGTGTCCCCTAAGGGTGTGAACACCGTCTTGTTCTTGAAAGGGAGTGTAGTTTGTCCTTTGAATAGGCATGTTCTGATTGCCTTTTTGACCCTGTAGTATCAGGGAAACATTTTCCTCTTTCTTTTTATGGACCCTCCGGGGGTTGTTTCCATAATTTTCGGATTGGATATGATCAACAACATCTTTGAGTGCAGCTAGGTCTTGAATTTTCCCGAACTTCAATCCCATCCCAGCCATCTCCTCATGTTTGACCATTTCAGAAAATGGTTTGCCGATGCCGGCTAAAACTCTTTAATAGAAAGGCGCTTCTTGTATGTCTATGAAAGTCATGACCATCTCTGATTTTGTCATGGAAGGACTAACTTGGGCAGCCAGGTGTCTCCACCTTTGAGTATACTCTTTGAACGACTTGTTAGACTATTTCTTGATCTTGGTAATTTGATACCGATCAGGACCCATCTGAGATTAAAAATTGTATTGAGTGAGGAAAGCATGTGCTAGCTCTTCCCAGCTATGGATCTTTGAGTTGTATAATCTTGTGTACCACGAACGGGCTTCTCCAGTTAGACTTTTCTGGAACAATTGCACTCTAAGTTTTTTGTCCTCTACATAAGATCCAATTTCTGCAATAAACACCTTTAAATGTGTGTAAGGATCTCCTAACCCATAATATTTTTTTAAGTCAGGAGTTTTAAATTTTTCTGGATAATAAACACCAGGGAAAATGCAAAGATCATCATATGAAACACTCCCGTGTGTTCCAATTCCTTTAATAGCACGTAGGGTCTCTTCCATTTGGAGGACTTTCTTTTTGATGTCAACAGTGTTTGGATCTCCAGTAGGATGGGCAGCATCATGAGTTTTGTTGGTTGTATCCAACTGCAGTTCAAGTATTGTAATGACCTGGGTTCCCCCTTGTGTGGAGGATTCAGTATGCACGGGTATTTTTGGACCCTGATTGGACTGGTGTAGTTCTTTGAGTAGAACAACCAAATCTGTAATTTGTTTGCTTAATCCGTCGAATTCTTTGTGAGAAACTGGATTATGTTCAGTCTGGTCTGATGACGATATGATTGACTGTAGGCCTGTAGCCTTTTTGGATTTTGACCAGGTAGTAGGTCCGATTGGTTCCCTGCGAAAGACTTGCATAGTTTAGTCTTTAGGGAATGTGTATAATAACATGCTATGTGATGTGCCCATTTTAGGAATTTTATCCTACAAAAACGGATGTCAACTGTTTGTAGCATGTTAATTAAAATATGTATGTGTACACATTTCTTCATATTTCTCATTACATGGAGATAGATATGGCATGAAATTACAAGTAATTGTGTTTAGAAGTAATTGAAATGAGAGAGTATGAAGAGACTTTCCTCCGTTTTGGGTTTATCAGAGGATGGCCTATCTTAGGTTACTCTCGCTACTTTTTGGCATGAAGGTTCCCAAATCATCGCAATTTACTTAACGGGAAGTTAATCCGGTCTTTCAACTGGAGCGAATGTGGGTGGTGCCTTTCCCGAGCCTCGGGGAATTAGTCTTCCCACGAGTCCAGTAATCAAACACTGACGGGATAGCCTCCTGGTGGAGGGACCACATAACATACATTCACATACATCGCGTCTCACCGTATGAAAATGATGACATGTGCGAAGCACTAATATCACAAGCAGATATGGTGTGAAGCACTCAGTGCAATAAGTAAATGCATTCGTACACATTCATCATAATTGTAAATGCAACATCCACACATAAGCAGATAACAATTTTGAAAAGATTGTAATATCGACTTAAGTCCTCTTACTAGAGTCCCCAGCAGAGTTTCCATCTGTCGACGTCGGGATTTTTAGATGTCCCTTTTTTGTTACTTGTTCTTTGGTGTTCTCATTTTAGGTGAGATTTATTTGAAAAACAAGTGAAAAAGGTCCAACATGTATAATGTCGACGATGGACTGTTAAGAGTCGCCAGTTGGTTTTTTAAATGGTTGTACCAACACAACCGAGAAAAAGTTTGGACATTGACTTAGTGATGTGCACTGCTAAATGGGTCGGTGAAATCGAGATTCATTAGGGTTCGTGGACTTCGTTATGCAGAGGGAAGGTGTTAAGCACCCCAGACATTCATGTTACCACGGTGACCGCCTCTTTTCAAGAAACTATTATCTGAATGTGTGTGTGGGTCAATGTGATGTTATTTGGAAGTAGTGCGAGGCCTCGTTCGTACCTATATACACAGGGTTTGAATTTCTGTAAAAATTCAATTTTAAGCAAGGTATGGCAGTGATATTTTATAAAAGAGGTTTTTCAAACCTTAATGCTAAATAGTAATTGAGACCTTTTACACTCCCATTTTATTAAGTGTTCGGCTTGATTGATTTTTATTTTTACAGATGCGAGGCATCCGTACGAAAATAATGTACAACATAATGCCGACTTCCTCATGGGTATGAGAACCATCTGAGAAAATTTAGACACTGCAAAATAATTTACAAGTTGCTTACAACTGAAAATGTCTATCACGGGAACCGAATATAGATCCAATGGGCTGAATCTGTGATCACAAGATTCCTAGGCGCACAATATACCGCAATTTGTATGAAAGCAGTAAGCAGATATATATATATATATATATATATATATATATATATATATATATATATATATATATATATATATATATACAGACATGATCACCAACCACGAAGCACCTCCATTGGGGATCAGAAATGTAAATAAAGCTATAAAAGCTATCAACCGCCACGGAGGAAACTCCAGGCAGGACGAAACATAAATAAAGCTGTAAATACGGTCAACTGCTATGGAGGGAACTCCAGGTGGGACAAAATGAAATAAAGATGTACAAAGCAATCAACTGCCACGAAGTGAAGTCCATGCATGACAGAATGTAAAAAAAGCTGTAAAAGCGATCAACCACCACGAAGTGAACTCCAGGTGGGATGAATATATATATATATATATATATATATATATATATATATATATATATATATATATATATATAACAGAATAAACGCACCGGATATAAAATCCAGGCTAATCGAACAGAGTCCGACAACAGTTCATATATATATATATAAAAGTGAGTAAACGCACCAGATGTAAAATCCAGGCTCATCGAACAGAGTTCGACACATAGTTAATATATATAAGTATATATATATATATTAAAGCAGTAAATGCTCCAGACCAAAGTCTAGGCTCATCGAACAAAGTTCGACACACAATTCATATATATATATATATATATATATATAAGCAAATAAACGCTCCAGACCAAAGTCTAGGCTCAATCTAGGCATAACTCGATAATGTTAGTCCAGATATATATATATATATATATATATATATATATATATATATATATATATATATATATATATATATATATATATATATATATACAAACTGAAATAAAACCACGGACCAAAGTTTGGGAAAACGCGCACAACACGACTCTCAACGTGAAGAAGGGTGTGTGCAGAGATGAAGAGAAAGGCTTTAAAGTGTGTGAGAAGGCTAATAGATGACTGCCAAAGAAGACTTTTATATCTTTAAAGTGGGTAAACACTGGCTTTTGTAGGTAAAAAAGAAGCTATATATGAGCTTACAGGTGTTTAAAATGAGAAAATACACTGTATGGCGTGAGTGCAGAACAAATTGGGCAGGGCTTCCTCGCCGTTTTCTCTTGAAAAATGGCCACGCCAAGCCCTCTATTTATAGAGGGTGGAGCCGCAGGTGTACCTGCGACTGAGCTACAGGTGTACCAGAGGCAACCCGGGTGGGTCCGGGTTTCTCGAGTCGGGTCGTCTCGTAGTACGTGCACTCGGGCACTGTAATGTTCGCTCAAACTTTCAGAAGTGCAATTCGGGCATCTGATTGAGGTATACAGGACCTATTTCGGACCGCTGTTGTTGAGAGTTGTACAATGCCATAGGATTAGAGTTTGTATGAAGTCAATGAAGATGGGACGATGCCCTCCGGTCTTCAAGCTTCAAATTCCATCTGTTACCCCGTACAATAGTCACTCGGGATTGGTTATCCTTGATTCTTGTGGGACATCGTTGTGTAAAGATGTTCATGAAATGTTGAGATGATGTGATGTGGCATCGTGTTAGAAAGATGACGATGTGACGTGGCATCATGTTGGAGAGATGACGATGTTGCCCCTCACTGCTGTTATCGCCGGTTTGGGCTGATAAAGCAGACGTTGCTCAGGGCTTCAATGAGATTGGACTGCTGCAATTATTGAAGGTCCTCACTGTCATCTTTGAGGTGTGCCTGTCCTCCCGGTGTTATCTCCAGGTTAGTACTCAATATCTCATTGTGAGCACCGAGATTGAAGCTGGTTGCATTTGAAACAAGCATTTCCGGGGTTATCGTCGA
Organism: Panax japonicus; assembly: GCA_020205505.1. NCBI lineage: Eukaryota > Viridiplantae > Streptophyta > Magnoliopsida > Apiales > Araliaceae > Panax > Panax japonicus. The sequence continues at coordinate 30,081,578 of CM035105.1, forward strand.
AACTGCATTCCTTGGGTTATCACCAAGGTTGGTGGCTATTCTCGTGATTGGGACTGAGACTGGATACCTCGGGGTTATCTTCGAGATTAATTGGTCTACTTCGGTGTGTGTTCCGATATTTGATCTGCATGCCTTGGGGTTATATATGAGGTTGGAATTATTACTCCCAGTGTGTGTTCTGGGGTTGATGCTGAACTTCCGGTTGTATCCAGAATGGATATGGATTGTCTTTCAGGGTTCCCTCTTGAAAGACGAATATGCCCTACTGCAAGGTTAGTGACAAGTGTACAAAAAATTTTGAGTGTCTACAATTACCATTACGTCCAGATATATATATGTTCATGTTCATGTTTAAAGTTCGTTTAGTTATGTAAAATTTGTTCATGCTAGTTCACAATTATATTGTAGAACTTTAGCCAGTTTATTGTTCAATTCTTTCTATCATGATATATCTTTAATTTATTGAACTTAAACTTATTGGGAAAACATATTTCTCACCCTTGCTATATCATGATTTAACATTGCAGATAAGGCGAATACGTTCGGATACAGAAAATGATAAGCCAAGTTCAGCTTGGGATTTTATGTGCAGCGTAATGGTAACAGTTATGTATGATAATAGCATTTATGTTCGATAGTTTATGAATTGTGTATAAGTTAAGGTTACTCGACCTTTGGGAAAATGTGTAAAGTTATTGTATAAACAATTTATGTTTATATTTTCTACAATAGTTGTAGAATGATTGTACCGGATCCGCGGTGATTTGGGACCCAAATTCGAGGCTCTCACATTTGGTATCAAAGATGTAGGTTATAAACCTAGGGTAGGGATACCTTAGACTAATAACCACAATAATTAGGATAAGGACTAACTCAAATAGAGTTAGTGTGTTGGTAAGATTCAAAGACGACTCTCGGCGGGTTATAAAAGACACGGAGTTCCCTAACTCTGATAATAAAGGTGAACAATAGTGATGAATAGATATAGTCTAAAAGACTAAAAGTATAAGGAAAGGATTTCGTAAAACAAAACGATTAAGACATAGAAATGAATCGTAATATATACGATGAGTTCACCCAGTGATCTAATAAGGTTATAGCAGGGAAAAGAATCAATCTAATGATTGAAAAGTTTACAACAAGATTGATGTGTGTCAGTTGTACTACGAATTTGTACTGATTCAGAAAAGGATTATGAATACAGATTAAATGAAATTCGTATTGAGAAGGGAGGTAGGATTAGGTGGGGATTTTAATTGAGGACTCGTATCAGGAGCTGAGTTATATGATTTCTTGTAATGGACAGGGAATTGTACCTGGTGTAAAAACCACTTAGTTTTTGGTACTCATAATCATTGAAATGTCAGTGTCGCACTATTTTCTATACACCTATTGAGAATGTGATTCTTTTCTCAGGTGAATAACAGGTAGGTAGGGTATAGTTAGAGAATATAAGGTTACGTATGAGTTCTTAAAACTCATACTTATGGTACGTTCGTGACTCATAATTATATTAAATGTTTATGAACCCCTCAGCGAATAGACGCCAAAGGTCTGTCTAGGACAAGTTCATAAACTCATATGATTGTGGCAAGTTCCTAAACTCATAAGTGTGCTAAGGACGAACTAGGTATAGTTTTTTGTAAATGGAGTATTGATGATAATAGGAACAGATAGATTGATTAGGTAATGGATTATTAGTGGAAATATAGGTTTTCTAAATCTCCTAGCTATGCTAAACTTTAAAAAAAATCATCAAGCTAAATATGCACTATGTGCCTTTTTGAAATGAATTTTTATTTTATTCTCAACTTCTGGTGACCATTGGGTATGACTGGACTTCAGGCCACCGACACATCGTTACCTGTTGAGATGATAAAACAGATTTGTAATGATTTTTTAACGGTTTAAATAATAGTCTATGCTACTTGTTTTAGTTAGACGATAATGATTTGAAATATCAAAATATATTTTTATTTATCACTTATGTACCATGTAACCTGGTGCAGAGATGATAAAAAGTTGATGGAGTTATAAATACATGAATACTTAGTGTTGAATTTGATCTAAAATCATTGTTCCACTATTGTATGATGTGTTATGACAAAGTCACTCGATGACGGCATCTTTAAACGGGCTGTTAATACAGTACGACATCATGACGTCATTTTTAAATAATTTTCAAAATTTTAATTTACCAACGGGATTTTGGCTACACACATTCGTATTTCGATTGAAATTGATTATTGATACGGGTCTAAGTTATTTGATTCGGCTAGACCAACTTTTATAATAAAATTCTTAGCATTCTTTGAAAATTATCCCGAACCAAATTATTTTTGTGTGGATTTCGATAAAGACTGAGGTAAGAAAAAGTTTATGCGCTCAAGGCGGATACGAGAAACAGATCAGACCAGCAGTACTTAGTAAGTACGTGGCATACCAGGCTAATTACCCACTATGTCCGTAAGTTATGACGGTTTGCGGATGAATTTCTATATAACCTTTTTGAAAATGACAGACAATAGTCTATATGACTCTTCATCAATATTTGAAAATTTTTACTCGTGAGGATTGTATTGGGTAGCATGTGATGTTGTGTATGAAAGGTGTATGGTGCATGGTATAAGGTGTAAGGTAAATCTTGGGGACGAAATTTTTAGAAGAAGGGGTGAATGTGATGACCCGAGAATTTGGATATTTATTAAAATCTTAAACTATTGAATTAATGTTAAATAATAACCCTAGACATAAAATAAGTGAATGGATTCAATATTTTCAGGAATGAATTTTATGGATTTATAAATGTTTGTGGTGAATTATTCAATATTAGGTATATATGTGCATATGTTATGTGTATATGATATTTTATGTGTACAGTTTGTGGTTAAGGGTCAAGGGTTGACCATATAACTTATATCAGTGACAAACAATAACAGTATATTAAGAACATCAACGTTACGTTAGAAAACCCTAACGATTGATTAGAAACCATATTACCGGCTCTAGAAACCCTAATTTTAGTCCTGGGAATTTGAAACCCTAATTTGAAATATAAAAACCCTAATTTAGAGGCTTAAAGGCTTAAGTGTATTAATTACAAACCTAATTAGGGATAACCCTAATTGATTAGTTAGAAAACTCTAATTTCTGGATTAGAAACCCTAATTTATCATTAGGGAAAACCTAATTGTTAATTTAATAATTTTAATGTTAATTAGAAAATATGGATCCTAATTAGAACGCCTTAATGTGATTAGGGAATCTTTAATATAATTAGAAAACCCTAATTATAATTTAGAAATCTTAATTTTCTAAATTTAAAAAAAATTAATTTTTAAACCCTAGGATTAAACCATAAGGGTTAAACCCCAAGGGTCAAATCCTAAGGGTTTGCACAAGTTACTAGAATGCCCTTAAAAATGTATGCAAAAAGTCTAAAATGCCCTTTGTTGCATTATTGAATGTTGCTTGCAATTATTGCCATATTTTGGAGTTGGGGACCTATTAGATCAGCCATATAACTGAGCATAACACAACTCAGCCATTAAATCTCAACCACTTCATTATATTCAACATATAGATAGATCAAGGAGAGAGAAAGTCAACAAATCTTGCTCTTGTGCTATTTTATAACCCTAATTTAGAAAATCCTATAAGCTAAGGTTGTAAAATCTAAGGGTTAGAACCTTAGGGTTAAACCCCAAGGGTTAAACCCTAAGGGTTTTGACAATTACCTATGTGCCATTAAATGTTCATGTCCAATGTCCAAAATACCCTTTACTTAGATTTTTAGTAAAAAGATTTGCAAGATCTAGTGAGTCATCACTTTGGATAAGACCATGTGCTGAAATTCAATACAAATATGATCCATATCTTGCCACCTTACATACTTGGATTCATTGCATCTAAATTAAAAGTGATTTAGGAGAGAGATAATTCACCAAAATTATATCTTTGCTCTCTAACTCTCAACAACTCTCTCTCTTTCTCACCAAAAATCCGAAATTACCAAGTATTTCAGTCCCTAGTAAAGCCTCTAACTCACCAAAATCAGTTAAGGAGATCAAGGATCAAAGATTGGACAAGAGAGGTATAAACTCTTACTCACCATTTGATCTTGTATGCTAAGAAAATATTTGTGTTTATGTGTTTAGATTCATGCTAGAAGGTGTTTTTATGATTATCTATGATGACCCATCATAGATCCATAGCATCAAAAGGCTTTAAAATGATGTTTTTCAAAAACTGTCCAAGAACATAATTTGTGGTCTGACAAGCTAATGTCAGTGGCCGTAGATTCTTGTCTGTTTATTATTTTTGTTGTTTTATGCTTTGGATCTGTAGTCTGGTATGAAGTCTTTAATCTGGAAGTCGTATCACAGTCATTGGATGTCAAGATTGTAAGTTATAATCGGTCAAAACCCGTTGACCGGGCATGACCAGACGAATTCTGGGTGACCCAGAAAGCCTTTTTAAGTGTCTGACAACATTTTGTGAGGCTCATATATGTCTGATATAATGTTGTTTGATGATGTAAATGTAACCAGTTTGTACCTTCTTAGATGGACTATAGATCCTGGCCTTTAGATCCCTTAAAACACCAATTGATCGAAAGTAGTAAGTGATCAAACCAGGAAACTCGATCACAGTTTGATTTTCTGGAAAACCCATTAACAATTTGAATAAAGTTTTAGACATCCTTTGATCTTCCTTCTGTTAAGCGATCTGGCCATGTTTGTGTAATATAATTATAGACTGACATTTAGGCTACATGCTCATGCCTCTAGAACTCCCAGATCATGTATAGAATCAAAGATAGGAAGGGTTAAAGTAGGGTTGACCAGCTGTTCTTGAAGATTTCTGGAAAACCCATAAACCTTCATGTACGATTTTTCTGACATGGTTTGACCGGCCTTGATCTCTTAGATATGTTGTTGTTATGAGGATATAATTTTATATAATCGTACCTTTACATCTCTTCTGCACAATGGAACCATTAGATCTTACAAATCAAGCCCAGAATTTAAGATTCAAAGACTAGAAAGTGGCACCCTAGACTGTTCTTCATTTCTGGGTAACCCAGAAATGAAGAACATGTCTGACAAGCTTTTTGATGAAGTATATCCTATTGTTGTGATATGTTTTTGCTAGAATTCTTGTTTGTGGTTGTGGTGCTACATAAGTACTAAATAATCAACAGGAACCTAGATCTAGTTACGATCAAACTTGTCACCTTGTTAACTGCTATGAGTTTCTGGGTTTGGGCTCAAGAACACAATCAGCGACGGTTTTGTCGCCTAAGGCACCTTTAGCGACACATAATTTCTAAAAATAATTATTTTATTAAATAATTAGAGAAAAATGGTTTTTTATTATTAAAAATACAAAATAAATTCCTAAAAATTATATTAAAGCCTAAAAAATTAGTTTTTAATTATTCTGAATATATTTCATACATATTTAATATTTTTGGAATAATAATGGTATTTAATTTATTTAATTGTAATATTAAATAAATTATTTTAAAATGTGTTTTATACATGAAAAATCATGAAAAATTATATTATTTTATATAAAAATATTCTAAGTTATTTTTAGTGACTTTTAATATTTTTTGAGGAATTTTATTAATTAATTAATATTATTGATAATTAATTTATTTAATAACTATATTAAATAAATTGTGGAAAAATAGAATTAATGATTTAAAAATCATATAAAAATTATTGAAGTGTTATAAAAATATTTTAAGTTATAAAATATAACTTTTGATATTTGTGTCATGAAAAACATTAATATTTATTATTAATGGCAATTATCAGATAATAAATTTAATTGTTTAAAAATTATTATAAATGTGATTTTAAGGTATTAAAAATACTTTGATATATTATAAATATATTCTAATATTATGACATGTATTTCATTAATATTTAGTATTAAATAAATATTAATAATAAAGAAATTATGTGGTATTTAATTTATATAAATACGTTATTAATGATAGAAAATTCATGATAAATGATAATAATTATCTTAAAATTATTATGAGCTTAGGAAAAATATTTTTACTGGTAATATAATTATCTAAGATAATTGTTAAAGTGTTAGGCAGAGTTTAATTGAACTTAAATTCGATTTTTATTCGATTAGGCAATCGGGATGTTAGAATTGTACCGAATTCAATTCAAACTGAAATAGTTTGACTTGATGCTAGATCTTATGTACTGTATAGACTTACATAGTTATGTGTTAATGCATTTAGGTTATTTTAAATACAGTGATGATATTATTCTTATTTGTATATCAATATTATTTCGTATTAGTTCTTCAGATAAAGCTTATTAAATTGCGTAATAGTAATCGACCGAACATTCAAGTTTTTCTTAACTCGACCTAGAGTTGTATTATTCAATTATACTTGTGGTTGATCATTTCTGATTGCCATGTCTAAAAATTATTAAATCTCACTATGTGCATACTGCATGTATTCATCAGGTATGAAAGGCTGATCACCTTCATTACCATTCAGTCCAGATATATATATGTTCATGTTCAATGTTCGTTCAGCTATGTAGAATTTTTTCATGCTAGTTCACAATTATATTGTAGAACTTTAGCCAGCTTATTGTTCAATTCTTTCTATCATAATATATTTTTAATTTATTGAACTTAAACTTGATAGGCAAACCTGTTACTCAACCTTGCTATATAATGATTTAACATTACAGATAAGGCGAATACGTTCGGATACAGGAAAGGATAAGCCAAGTTCAGCTTAGGATTTTATGTGCAGTTTAATTGTAACAGTTATGTATGATAATAGCATTTATGTTAGATAGTTTATGAATTGTGTATAAGTTAAGGTTACTCGACCTTGGGGGAAAATGTGTAAAGTTATTGTATAAACAATTTATGTTTATATCTTCTGCAATAGTTATAGAATGATTGTATCGGATCCGCGATAATTTGGGACCCGGATTCGGGGCTCTCACAGTGCCTAATCAGAAAGACACAACCCCTTGAAAAGGCATAATTTTAGCCGAACTGATGTAGTTTTAAGGCTAAGCAGAAAGGGCGCATCCGTTTATAACAAAAAATGACCTAGTTTTAGGCTTAGAAAAACAAAAATGGCGTAGTTTTAGGCTTAGCATAACAAAAATTGCATAGTTTTAGGCTTATCAGAAAAGACGTGTCCTTTCAGGCAAAAATGACGTAGTTTTGGGGCGTCCGTTTAGGCGGATAGCCTTTCCCAATATAACGCAATTTTTACATGTTCGTTCGGCACATAACGCTTTCCAAAATGACGTAGTATAATAATAAATATTGTTTATCAAAATGACATAGTGGGGTCCTCTCCCTTCCACAAAAGTGGGGTGGCCCTTGGGACCTAAACCCTAGAGCAAATTTATTTTATATAAACCAATTAAAACTTTAGTTTTGAACAGATGTGGGACTTGACTTCCCACAAGTATTTATTATCATTTTCAAGGGTGATCTTTGAGAATTAATTTCTCATTCATTACTCAATGAATTTGAACTTTCAATACTTAATTTAATCTACTTATAAAGTAGAACACATTGATATGTGGATTTACTTCAAATAATTAATGAAACCCATTTCTAATTTGACTTAAATTCTAACAAAAATTTATAGTATTAAAAATTGCATGATAGTAACACAATGTTTTTTGGTAATAGATAGTAACACGTACAATATTTAATATAACTAACATGTTGTATATTTTGTTTTCATGACATGAGAGTAATATTTTATGTATTTTAAATTAAAAAAAATTTATATTGTATTCTTAAATATATAAACAACATGACAATTAGAAATATAAATATACAAGTGAGGTCTCAATTTCTAATTGTCGACCCATATTATCTTGAATTTAATTTTATTTATAGTTTTATAGATTTCTCAAACTAACTTTTAAAATTTTATTTTTAACTTATACTTAAATTTGACATAGTTTAAATTTAAAGTTAAACATGATTTTGAAAATAATAAATATAATAATTAGAAATACTTTTAGATTTTTTTTATAATTTTTTTAATTGTAATGCCTAAAATCAAATGGATTCATATCAATTAAATTTGAAAATATTACTTTCTCTGAGTGTCTGTTATACTAAAATAGTCTCATTTATTTTTTAAGTCAAGTTTAAAAAGTTGAACATTGATGTGACTAGATTAAGTATTCAAAAATTAAAATTTTCTCATTAGAAGTACTTTCGAAATAATTTACATTAGTAATTTTTATATTAATTAAAATGAAAAATAATTATTGATACTTTTATTACAGATTTTCAAATTAATTGTTTAAATCTAAACTACATTATTTTTTTATTCTTTTACACTTATTTTTTTATTTTTTTTGCAACGGAGGGAATATTTTCTTAAAGAATTATAATAAGAGCAATACATATTTTGTTCCAATATCATAAACAAGAGGACATCTGGCAAAATTTTAAGCCTTGGACAGCTAATAAGATATATCATGGACAAAAGATTTGGACACAATATTGATCAAAACTAGTTAATTAATTTGAAAACTAAACAAATTTAAATGTGTTGATTAATATGGGCTAGTTTCAACCCATATTTCTTCTTTATAATATGGGTCCAAAACTAAACCAACCCATACTGTAAAAACTAGTTAACCAACCCGTAGACACTCAAAATTTTTCATTCCTGTTACTAACCATGAAGGAGGGCAGAATCGTCTTTCATTTTCCAAAGACAACCCTGCAAGTCAAAAAGATCAATTCAAACCTCGACGACAACCTCGGGACATCAAATCAAACCCCGGTGAAAACACCAGGAGATCAATCCAAACCCCGATGATAACCCCGGGAGATCAATCAAAACCCAAGTGACAAACACGAGAGATCGATCCAAACCCCGAAAACAACCCTGGGAGATCAATTCAAACCCCGGTGTTATCATTAAGAGATCAAACCAAACCCTGGAAATAACCTCAAGAGATCAATCCAAACCCTGGAAACAACCTCAGGAGATCAAATTAAACCATGGTGGCAACCCTAGGAGATCAATTCAAACTCCGGTGAAAACCCTGGGATATCAATCCAAATCCCCATGACAACCCCGGGAGATCAATCCAAACCTCATTGACAACCATGGGAGATCAATTCAAACCACAACGAAAACCCTACGAGATCAAGATAAGACCCGGTGACAAACCCGGGAAATAATAAAACATCCTAAGAGGTAACCCTGAGGACTGAAAAAAGTTAACAACAGTCCAATCTTAGAGACAACCCTGAAAAAAGACAACTACAACTGCATTAAACTCGGAGATAACCCGAATTAAAAGTTATGAAGGTTTAAGAAGACTGCACGTTGGTCTGAGTGCACGTAATTTGAGACAACGGGATCCACGGGGCCGGTTCCACCCGGGTCAAATGTGACAACCCAAGAATTTAGAAAATTTTTAAAATTTTAATTAATTGATTTAAGGTTCAATATTAGAACCTAGATAGAAAATAAGTGTATGCATTTGATATTTTTGAGAAGGAATTTTGAGGATTTCAAAATTTTGTGAAGGATATAGATGAATTATTCAGGATTAAGTGTATATGTGTGTATATTCTGTGAATATGGTTATGTATGTGTACAATATGTGGTTACGGCTCAAGGGTTGATAAGATAAACGATATCTATAACAAACCCTAGGTATATATTAAGAACGTCAACATTCGGGTAGAAATTTCTTACGAATTATAAGAAACCATAAAACCGGTTTTGGAAACCCTAATTTCATTTTCGAGAATCTGAAACCCTAATTCGGATGTTGAAACTCTAATCTGGGAACTTAAAGGATAATTATAATGCTCAAGTGCTATTAATTATAATATTAATTAGGGTAAAGCTTAATTATTTAGCAAATCCTAATTTCAAAATTTTAAACTCTAATTTATGGATTTGAAACCCTAATTTATAAATTGGGAAAACCTAAGTGTTAATTAAATAATTTTAATGTTAATTAGGAAACATTAATCCTAATTTTCAAGTTATAGTAATTAGAAAACCCTAATCTAATTATGAAATCAAATTTCTAAATTAGAAAATTATTTTTTATTAGAAACCCTAATTTTTGGGTTGTAAACCCTAATACACGATTATAAAACCTAATTGCTAATTTAAAAAATTTTAATTAGAAAATACTAATCCTAATTAGCAAGATTTGAATTATGATTAGGAAATTTTAATATAATTAGAAAATTCTAATTCTAATTTAGAAATATTAATTTTGATTTTTGAAAACCTAATTTCGAAATTCTAGAATTTAATTTTTAAAACCTAAGTTCAAACCCTAAACCCTAAGGGTTAAAACCTAAACCCTAAGGTTTAAAACATAAAACCTAAGGGTTTGCATCAAATGACAATTCTAGAATTAAAATTTTATGGAAATGACCAAAATACCCTTTGTTGCATTATTGAAGGTTGCTTGTATATCTTGCCATATTTTGGGTGGTTGATCAACCCTAGCTGCCCCATGTGACTTAAATAACAGCAACCAACCGAATTTTTGCAGATCTTAACATTACATGCAATAATTATATAGATTAGAGCGAGAGAAAAGGCCACTTGACTTTTCAATTTCTCCAAACCCATCCTATCTCTAGAATTTCGGGACTTAGAGTGAGAAAGAGTGAGAAACCAAACCATGATCAAGCTATAGCAATCCAATAACAGATTCAATGGTCAGAAATCAAAGATCATAGCCTAAAAGGTATAAACCCTAATTTTTATAAATCTTATGTTTTGATGTTAGTTGTTGGTTAGATATATGTTACAGGGTGTCTTTTAATGATCTGGGTTGTTGGATCATAGATCCATAACATCTAGAGGAATGAAAATTAATTTTTCAAAACTGACCAAGAACCCTAATTTTAAGGCCTGACAGTCATATGTCAGTGCCTCCAGATCCGTGTGTGTTAAATGTTTTCTGTGTTTTATGTTATTGATCTATTCTATGCCATGAGGACTACCATCTGGGACTGAAATCATGGAAATATCAAGTCTAGATCTCTAGATATGAACGGTCAAAACACGTTGACCGATCACGAAACTGTCTTCTGGGAAAACCAGAAATTTTCAAGAATTTCTGACAAGATGTTCAAGGTCATGGATCTTGCTACTGTTAATACTTTTGGCCATTTTGTTGTTATATTTACGTAGACTGACATTTTAGATACCCATTAATGCCTTTATAACTCCCAGAATCATAACAGGATCAAAGGTATGCAAGGTCAAACCTGCGTTGACCGAACTGACGGAAAGAGAAATCTGGGCAACCCAGAATCTTCAAGAACAGATTTTCTGGGCTACTTTGACCGGCCCATACATTCTTGTGGTGATGTTGTAGAGTTGATATAGTGTATTATTTGTGTTCCCTGACACCTCGACTACAATATTAAATCTTAATATCACATAAAAATATAATGGAAATCAAAGATTTAAGGTTGCATAGAAGGACCCTTAACACTGCATGAGTTTCTGGGCAACCCAGAAACTCAAAAACAGCGTTGTCAGACATTTGACTAGCTTAGATCTTGCTGTGATGTTATGTATTAGCCATGAAACCTGATTCTAGTTGTAGTTCTATACTTATACTACTATCTAAATACAAGTTAGTAGCCCAGAAGCAACACAAACCTACATCAATTATTGGTCAAAGTACTAACCTCGAACACTGACTTGAAGTTCTGGGCAGCTCAAGAACACCTGTAGCGACGGGTCTGTCGCTATAGGGCCCTTTAGCGACACTTAATTTTGAAAATTAATTATTTTAATTAAATAAATCAAATTAAATGGTTTTTAATTATTAAAAATACAAAATAAATTCCAAAAAAATATTTTATAATCTGAAAAATAGTCTTTAACTATTTTTAGTATATTTCATAAAAATTTAATATTTTTGAAATATAAATGCTATTTAATTTATTTAATTATAATATTAAATAAATTATTTAAAAATGATTTTAATACATAAAAAATCATGAAAAATAATATTATGGTATAATAAAATAATTTAAGTTATTTTTAGTGACTTTTAATATTTTATGATGAAATTCATTAATTAATTAATATTAATGATAATTAGTTTATTTAATAAATATATTAAATAAATTATAGAAAATAGAATTAATGATTTATAAATCATATATAAATGATTTAAGTGTTAGAAAAATATTTTAAGTTATAAAATATAACTTTTGATATTTTGTCATGAAAATATTAATATTTTAATATTAATAATAATTATCGGATAATGAATTTAATTGTTTAAAAATCATATAAATGTGATTTTAAAGTATTAAAAATACTTTGATATATTATAAGTATATTATAATATTATGACATGTATTTCATTAATATTTGATAATAAATAAATATTAATGATAAAAGAATTATGTGGTATTTAATTCATTTAAATACGATATTAATGATTGAAAATTCATTAGTAATAATTATTTAAAAATTATTACGAGCTTACGAAAAATATTTCGACTGTTAATAAATTATCGTAGATAATGGTTAAGTGTTTAGACAGAGTTTAATTGAACTTCAACTCGAGATTTATCCGACTAGACAATCGGGATGTCAGATTTGTGTCGGGTTCAACTCAGACTGCAATAATTTGACTTGATACCGAGTCTTTTGTGTGTTTTAAACTGATAGGGGTATGTGTTATGTGTTTAGGTTATTATATGTATATATATATATATATATATATATATATATATAATAATAATAATAATAATAATATTATATTGTGATGATATTATTCTAATATTGGAGATCTATATTACTAATAGTAGGTCTTCGGATAAAGCGTTATAAATTACGTAGTAGTAATCAATGGTTCAGGCAAGTTTTTATTTAACTCTACTAAGAGTAGTTTCCTTCAGATATGCTTATGGATAATCGTTGCTGATTGTCAATGTAGAATTGTACTCTGTACATATTGCATGTATAAGTCAGGTATGAAAGGCTGATCACCTTCATTACCATTCGATCTAGATATATTTGTTCATGTTATATACTTGTTCAGTTAGATGTTTGTTCGTTCTAGTTCGCAATTATATTGTTGAATTATAACCAGCTTATTATTCAAATCCTTTCAATCATGATATATCGTTAAATTATTGAAATTAAACTTGCTTGGCAACTTTTACGCTCACCCTTGCTATATCATGATAAACATTGCAGATTGAGACGAATACGTCGGATACAAGGAAAGTTCAAAGACAGTTCCAAATTAAAGTATACGTGTGTAATTAGAGTTGTAAAAAGATTATATATTAATGTTATTGTAAATTAAATAAGTTATGTATTGTGTATAAGTTAAGGTTACTCGACCTTGGGGAATAGTATGTAAAGTTATTGTATAAACAATTTATGTTTATATTTTCAGCAATAGAAATAGTTGTATAGAATGATCGAACCGTATCCGCGATGATTCGGGACCCGGATTCGGGGCCCTCACATCAACTGTGACTAGACCCGCAGTTACTTTGGTCTATAAATAAGACCCCCTATCAGCCACAAAAGAAAAGAAAAACAAAGAAAAAAAATAGGGAATTCTGCCCATTTCAGCTCTCAACCCCTCCTACAGTGTTCCAAACTTCGATATTCTTCTTTGTAAACACTTGTGTACGTATATATTACAACATATCAAGTTTTAACTGGTGGAAACTGAGTTTTCAAGCTCCAAAAGCAGTTTAAAGCCTTCCTCGCTACACACTACAAGATTTTTCTTGATCCAAAACTTTTATCTGCTTTACTATATATATAAGTGTGTGTATATATATATATATATATATATATATATATATATATATATATATATATATATATATATATATATAGATTTCTACCAATTAGTTGTGCCAGGATCATGAATCCGTGGTTTTTCTTGTTTTAATATATATATATATATATATATATATATATATATATATATATATAACAGTCTGGCCTTGATTATAAATTTGTAGCTTTTTACTACTTTAATATATATAAGTAGTATATATTTATATTAATTTTTTATTGTGATTAAATATCAATTTTAACTGTTTATTTCAATGTAAACCTGTAATATTTAAATTTGTAGACTAGATTTATTTAATTCTAGCCATATCTTAATCTTAACTGGTTCAAAAGTTATAAAATTGGAACTATTGAGCTAAAATGGCTAAGATTTATTTAAATATAGCTGCGCGACCCTAGATCTGTATCTAGAGGAAGCTGGAAGCTTTGGCTACGCTCATGTAAGGATTTAACTAATGAATCCTTTATTTTGCGACGTTTTGATTAAATATCTATTTTATTTCAGTATATTTTTCCTGCATGCTATTCATATGATATTATGTGAGCCTAGGAGCCACGGGATCTAAGATCCAGCTGAAGGATCTAGATCTGGTTTCCATGAATGACCCTTTTTAGTTGTACAACTAGCTTGCAAATCATGTGCGTGGTGCTCGGACATACTTTGATGTCTTTCATGCCCATAAGGGGTCCGACACTTATATGTATATTATTTTGTCAAAGATGCTTCACATCTTGAAAATAAGATCAAAATAAGCCGAATACGGAATAAAATTGAAGTATCAAAGACCTCAATTACTATGTGAGCATAAGGGTTTGAAAACGTGTTTTCAAAACATCATTTTATATATTTTGTATTGAAATTAAACTTTTATACAAGTCAAACCCTTTGTATATAGGTGCAAAAGAGGCATAACACTACTTTCAAATAATGCACTTAGGCCCAATTAACTACAACACACACACACACTTCAAATAAATTAGGGAATTGAAAAGATGCGGTAACTGTGTTTTCATGAAAGTCGAGAGGTGCCTAACACCTTCCCCCCACTTAAGTAAGCCCCTGAACTCTACGAATCTCAGTTTCCAAGGCATGTTAAACATAGTTCCATAATTAGGTCTTTTTGCAAAACCTTTCCTAAACTCGGTTGAGTTTGTACAACCATTTCACTCCTACCAACTAGCGGCTCTGTTAAAAATCATTATTTTCAAATCGTCGACATTTCATGTCGGACTCTTTTGTTAAATTTCACCCTTTCAAACCAAATTCAAACCACATAGAAAATATAAAGGGTAAGAAATATTTAAAAGAGGAATTCCGAAAGGAAATTTTTTTTGACGTCGACACAACCCACTATGACCCAAATAGTTTTAGTTAATTAGATGGTTCTGAATCTAAATTGTTACATGTAATTTAATGGAATGAGTTTAACTAACATGCGTCAAATTTTAGTATGCGAGATATATTTTAAGATACTTCAAGGGCACATTTATATACTCCATCTTTTGCAACTTAAAAATATTTTGGGAAATACTCCTTCCGATTCGAAAAGGATGATTAAAGTGATAAAAGATTTTGAACCTCGTCGCTTGGCTCAATGGTTTGAGTGAGAATATGAGATCAGTCGTAAACTCGGAGATCTTGAGTTTGACTCCTACTGACATCAGGCATAGGGGCCACGGACTGTAGGCATAAGCCTGTTATAAGAAAACCCTCGTCCGAAAAGGGGAGACCTAGTCCGGTGCAAACCAGGACGCTCCTTGTAAGATCCCAACTTTTTATAAATAAAATCGAATTTCCTTTAATTATTATTTTGAATAATAAGGTGTTAATTTGATATAATGCTTTGGTTATGGGTGAAATATGCAAATTTTGTAAAATAAGCAAGTGGATATAAAATATTCATTGTTGTCAGGAAATATTCATTTGGTCGTAGAATATTCTTGTTGTTGGGAAATATTCGTACGACAACGTAGCCATTTGTGGGCCCCATAACAGAAAACAGTCAGATGAAGAAAATGACAAGTTTGAGTTTTTACAAATAACGTTGTAGTTGTTACCGTTAACACTGTTGGAATACCCGGTGGTTAAAATACAGTAATACGTGTGGTTGCACAGTAGCACACAGTATTACACAATATTTTTGAATTATTAATTTTTACGTAAGAAGTCACTACTTAATAATTGTTACAATAATTACTGTTTAATATTTTATTTTATTGATTCAATAATTGCTACGTTGATATTTTATATTATTGTTGTTTCAATAATTTTCACTGCACATTATTTCCCATTATTAGATCAATAATTCATATTATTTGAATAATATTATTAGATAGCATTACTGACAATGTCTAAAGAATTTCTATCTAGGAAAGGGGTTTGGTCACCTAAATACGTGCCAGTAAGGAGAAATTCTTATCGGAAAGCCTCCTCTTTCCTAGGAACGACCTGGTTATCATTATTCTGATTCTGTAATATTATTTGTGAATAATTAATTATTAATTTATATGATAAGGAAATATTTATTTTTATGTGGATATAAATGAAGGATTTAATGCTGATGTG
The DNA here is from genome assembly GCA_020205505.1 of Panax japonicus. NCBI lineage: Eukaryota > Viridiplantae > Streptophyta > Magnoliopsida > Apiales > Araliaceae > Panax > Panax japonicus. The sequence continues at coordinate 30,098,014 of CM035105.1, forward strand.
TTTTATCAGTATTTTGTTGGAATTGAGGTATTAAAAATATTATGTATGTGGATTTCGGGCATTTTCTGTTCTAAATTTGGAAAAACTTTCTTTTAAAGAGTTGTAGAGAATTAATTTTCCTATAGATTAGACATGAGATTCGAATTTTTCTGATAAAATAGCTATTTATTATGAATTATTAAAGTTTTGGAAATAAATGTTTTTATTAAAAATATGGTGGGCCCCACTTTTAGTTGGTGTGGAATTTCTGAATTTGGTGGGCCCCATTGTGGTGTGCTGAAATTGGCTTCAAAAGTGACATGCTTGAAAATTTTGATAATATTATTTTATTAATTTAGTCTGCTTTGGCGTTCTAAGCATTTTCCTATAAAATAGGGTGCTTAGTTAGAATTGAAAATCACATCAGAATCATATGTTTTCTCTCTCTATATTATCGAGTGTATTTTGTGAGTATTTAGATACTTTGAGAGTTGATATTTAGTGCAAGTTTTCTTCAGCGTTATATCCGATATTTCAGTCAGAAGTACTGTTCTTTTGAGGTAAGGGATGTTATTTTCTTCGTAAATGATGTTATTTCATTCAATATTATTATGCCAAAATATTGGTATGAATTCTATTGTAAAATTTTTATCTTTTTATGTCGAGATTACTATTCACATATATGACAATATTCACGTATACGACACTATTCACGAATACGGTACTATTCATAATTACTATTCACGAAGTATTATTTTTTTTGGAGAATTTCAACCTTTTTGTGTCGGGGTTACTATTCACGTATACGACATTATTCACGTATACGACAATATTCACAGAAAAATGAAATTTTCTTTTCTTTTTCCAAGATGTCTATTATGGTTACTATCTTTGATTGTATCCATGTTTTGATCTTCATTATTACATTTTGCTCCACAATTGATTATTATGAAGTATTTTTGAACTTAGATGAACTAAAGTACGAATCCCTAATCTTTGTCCTTTTATCTCACTAGATTCATTTCTTTAAAATATTTTTTAACATTCTCAGTCCTAAATGATGATATAATTGAATATCTTTGGCCTGTAGTGCAAAGATGAATGATTACTTGATGAATATTTTTGGCCCGTGGTGCAAAAATGAATAGATGTTGAGATGAACATGACCAACTGGTGATACAAATGAATATCATTCGCCCATAGTGTAAAGATGAATATTTGATTCAAGATGTATATTGATTAGTGTTATAGAGATAAAATATTAATGATGTACTTTTAAATTCATAGATGATAGTAGATTTCATTCTCTACTTAACTCTTCTAATGAATTATTATTTCCACTGCCAATATTGATCTAAAACTTGTTGTCCATTATATTTTATCTGATTTATTGAAGGCTAACGATAATTTGTTATATATTATCTTAGTTATAATATTCTTTACTGGGCTAGTTAAGCTCACCCTTTTCCTTTTTGTTCCATTTTTCTAATATTCGTACGACAACGTAGCCATTTGTGGGCCCCATAACAGAAAACAGTCAGATGAAGAAAATGACAAGTTTGAGTTTTTACAAATAACGTTGTAGTTGTTACCGTTAACACTGTTGGAATACCCGGTGGTTAAAATACAGTAATACGTGTGGTTGCATAGTAGCACACAATATTACACAATATTTTTGAATTATTAATTTTTACGTAAGAAGTCACTACTTAATAATTGTTACAATAATTACTGTTTAATATTTTATTTTATTGATTCGATAATTGCTACGTTGATATTTTATATTATTGTTGTTTCAATAATTGTCACTGCACATTATTTCCCATTATTAGATCAATAATTCATATTATTTGAGTAATATTATTAGATAGCATTACTGACAATGTCTAAAGAATTTCTATCTAGGAAAGGGGTTTGGTCACCTAAATACGTGGCAATAAGGAGAAATTCTTATCGGAAAGCCTCCTCTTTCCTGGGAACGACCTGGTTATCATTATTCTGATTCTGTAATATTATTGTGAATAATTAATTATTGATTTATATGATAAGGAAATATTTATTTTTATGTGGATATAAATGAAGGATTTAATGCTGATGTGTTTTATCAGTATTTTGTTGAAATTGAGGTATTAAAAATATTATGTATGTGGATTTCGGGCATTTTCTGTTCTAAATTTGGAAAAACTTTCTTTTACAGAGTTGTAGAGAATTAATTTTCCTATGGAATAGACATGAGATTCGAATTTTTTTGATAAAATAGCTATTTATTATGAATTATTAAAGTTTTGGAAATAAATGTTTTTATTAAAAATATGGTGGGCCCCACTTTTAGTTGGTGTGGAATTTCTGAATTTGGTGGGCCCCATTGTGGTGTGCTGAAATTGGCTTCAAAAGTGACATGCTTGAAAATTTTGATAATATTATTTTATTAATTTAGTCTGCTTTGGCGTTCTAAGCATTTTCCTATAAAATAGGGTGCTTAGTTAGAATTGAAAATCACATCAGAATCATATGTTTTCTCTCTCTATATTATCGAGCGTATTTTGTGAGTATTTAGATACTTTGAGAGTTGGTATTTAGTGAAAGTTTTCTTCAGCGTTATATCCGATATTTCAGTCAGAAGTACTGTTCTTTTGAGGTAAGGGATGTTATTTTCTTCGTAAATGATGTTATTTCATTCAATATCATTATGCCAAAATATTGGTATGAATTCTATTGTAAAATTTTTACCTTTTTATGTCGAGATTACTATTCACATATATGACAATATTCACGTATACGACACTATTCACGAATACGGTACTATTCATAATTACTATTCACGAAGTATTATTTTTTTTGGAGAATTTCAACCTTTTTGTGTCGGGGTTACTATTCACGTATACGACATTATTCACGTATACGACAATATTCACAGAAAAATGAAATTTTCTTTTCTTTTTCCAAGATGTCTATTATGGTTACTATCTTTGATTGTATCCATGTTTTGATCTTCATTATTACATTTTGCTCCACAATTGATTATTATGAAGTATTTTTGAACTTAGATGAACTAAAGTACGAATCCCTAATCTTTGTCCTTTTATCTCACTAGATTCATTTCTTTAAAATATTTTTTAACATTCTCAGTCCTAAATGATGATATAATTGAATATCTTTGGCCTGTAGTGCAAAGATGAATGATTACCTGATGAATATTTTTGGCCCGTAGTGCAAAAATGAATAGATGTTGAGATGAACATGACCAACTGGTGATACAAATGAATATCTTTCGCCCATAGTGTAAAGATGAATATTTGATTCAAGATGTATATTGATTAGTGTTATAGAGATAAAATATTAATGATGTACTTTTAAATTCATAGATGATAGTAGATTTCATTCTCTACTTAACTCTTCTAATGAATTATTATTTCCACTGCCAATATTGATCTAAAACTTGTTGTCCATTATATTTTATCTGATTTATTGAAGGCTAACGATAATTTGATATATATTATCTTAGTTATAATATTCTTTACTGGGCTAGTTAAGCTCACCCTTTTCCTTTTTGTTCCATTTTTCTTTTCAAGATGCGAGAATATAACGGGAACTAGTCGGGGTGTGGAGTGATGTTCTAAGTCGGTTGTTTTAGCAGTCCTCAATAATTTGTAAAATAGTGTATCAATAATTGTAATGAGGACTTATTTGAGTTTGAATATTTCTAGAAGATAATATTTTTATTTAAACTCACATCATATTGTTATTCTATTTTGCACGACAATTGTAGTAATGAAGTTATAGTTGTTTTTTGTACCATGTATTTGGCGACTTAGAATGGGTGATGTATACCTATTTTGGGGGCGTCACAGTTGGTATTAGAGCTTAATGATATGGTCTCTGGCAGAGATCGGGGAATAGAAATAGGAGGGGAGAGACGAGTAAATCCTTTGCTAGTGTGTCCTATCTAAGCTTATTTGGTATTTAATTGGTCGGTCAGAATATAGGGATAATGTGCGATATGTTAATTTCTATAATTAGCCCTTGTTTTATGGCAGTATTTGAGAATGACAGCTAAAAATGTTAATAATGGAGTGAATGATAACGTGAAGACGTCAGCACCGGAATCAATTGTTCCTAGGGGAGGAGAACAATCACCGGTTGTATGTTATAAATGCGGGAAAGAGGGACACATCAGCCCAAACTGTCCACAACAATTTAAGGTATATTATAACCGTGGAAAGAAAGATCATATAGCTAGAGATTGTCTTGTAGCGAAACCAAGTCAAGCGGGATTGGTGACTCCAAAGGCTGTGCTGGACAAGATAAAGTTTGTGGTTCCTGGAAGAGCGTTTGTCGTGACTGCTCATAACGCGAGGAACCCAAACTATGACAACTCAAAAATTTAGATAATTAGTTAAATCTTAATTGATGTATTAAAGGTTGTATAATAAACCTAGATATGAAATAAGTGAATGGATTTGAGATTTCTGGGAAGGAATGTAATGAATTTAAAATTTTTTGTGGTGAATTATTCAGGATTACGTGTATATGTCTGTATGATATGTGAATATGAATATTATGTGAGGGTTTATATTTGTTCATTATATAAACAAATAAAAGAAGCTAGTGTGATCCTAATTATATATTAGGAATGAAGAATTGAATAACTTAGGAGTTATGGGATGAGAGAATTATGGTATGTAGAATATATACAAATTCTAAGAGATTTATTTTATACATCTCAATTAATTAATTTTATAACCTATTTATAGCAAGTCTAATTGGGTTAAGGAAATAAATGTGCGTGGGTAAGGATTTAATTTATAATTATGGAAATGAAAACCCTAATTAAATTATTTGGGTTGGATAAGAATTTAAAAGTATTGGACTATGTCAATTTCATATGGCACAAGAAATTAATTTAGAAGCCCAAAAGAATTTAATTAAAGCCCAAATGTTGGCCCAATTATGGAGGGAAAAAGAGGGGAAGAATGTGATGATTATTTACTTTAGTTGGTGAACTACTCTCTTAGGTGTCACTTGTTTATTTATCCAACACTTTGGGCAAAACTTGCAAGCAACATTTAATGATTAAAGCGAGAGTGAAGGGGAGATGTGTTGGGAATTTGTATAGATACATATAATATATCTATATACATTTACCAATCAAAAAAAATCTATCTTATTTTTTTCTCTTTCATCTCTTTTATTATTCTAGCAATAACTAAAGAGAGAGAGAGAGAGTGAAGAAGAGATGATTCGACAGCTCCAAGAGGAGAAAAAGATGAGATTTTGATCTTCCATTCCATCCAAGATCCATCACATAGTTCGGTAGAAAAAGATATGTCAAGAAATCAAAGGTATAAAATCAAATCTAAGTTATCCTTTTATTTAAGTTATTTAGATGGAATAAAGATATAAGGTTTCAAAACTCAAAAATCTTAGACCTACATGATTTAAAATGTGTTATGTGTAGATCTATCCATTTTGAGTATCATAGGTTAGATCAAAAGAAAGAAAAGTGAAGCTAGATTTTCTAAATGTAGAAAATCCTAATTATTTAGCCTTGATGGTGTTTAATCTTATGTTTGATGATTGTTTGATGAAATAAATCATGTATCATGGTAGAATCATGAGTATATGAGGTATTAGGAAGTGTTATGATGAGTTATGTTGGTTATTATGTGAAAACATGAAAGTTTTCTTAGAAGACATCAAGAGTTAAAAATTAGATTTTGGTGAAAACGAAATAGAAAATTCAAATGACCATATCTCCTATTATATTTCAAATGTTTGAGTGTGGTCAAGTTTAGATCTATGAGTTTTCTAAAATCTCCAAATGGAATCACTGAAAAAGGAGTTGTAGATTTCCGTATGGACTATTTTTAGAAAAGTAGGCAAAACTGCAAAATACCAAAATACATAATGCCTGGAAATGTAAAAGGGAATTTTTGGCCAATTAAATTGTGAAATAAATTCTGGTCTTTTGGGACATGAAAATTTATGGTATTAAGTAACTCATGTCCAAAAATGAGCTCATTCCAACTTAAAATGACCAAGTTATGACCATTTCAATATTTTGGTTTTTCGGACGAAAATTGTTATAACCGGAGTTCTATAACTCCGATGGCCACAAAATTTAAACTGGAGTGTCACGTTAACGCGTACAAGATTGTGTCAAAAGATGGGAATTTCTAGAGTTGGTCATGATAGGGCTAATTTCTTAAGCTACACACTAAAAATGATTTTTGGAAAATACTAAAGGAAGTTGGAAAATTATGGAAAAATACTTTTTGTGTGTGAAATATATGTATATATGTTTGGACAAATGATAGAAAAATAATAAGCTGATTTGGTATTTTCGTGAAAAGGATATAGAATCCATCTTGCTGGATTGAAAAATCTGATGAATCCAGCTTGCTGGATTGAAAAGAAGATTACTGAATTGAAGGATTTAGAATCCAGCTTGCTGGATTGATGAATCTAGGCTTGATGGATTGCAATCTAGTTACTAGATTTGAAATCTAGTTAGCTGGATTACAATTTAGGTTGCTGGATTTGGAATCCAGTCTGCTGGATTTGCAGTTTGGTTGCTAGATTTAGAATCCAGGTTGTTGGATTAGTATATGACTAATTAGATGTTAAAGAATAACTTATGAAATGAAAAAGAGAGTGTTAAATCATAAGGGATATGATATAGTGATTAAAGAATTATCAAAGGATGATAATATTGCTAATGTTGTAAGGTGTTATTTAATATTTAATTATGTGATTGATAAGTAATAGTATATTCAGATAATCGGTATGTTATACTAATTGAAAGATCAATAAGTTAAGGTATGTAATAAGTTAAGGTTATAGACCTTGGGGTTTATGTTGTAAAATTTTATTTCATAAATAATATATGTTTATATCTTCCGCAATAGTTATAGAAATGATGTACCAGATCTTAGGTAAAAAGTACCCAGATTTGGGGATGCTACACAAACGAGGTGATCACGGGTAAGCTAATCATAAACTCTTGCAAAGTTTATACCTTACTAGATACTGGTTCTACCAATTCTTTTATTTATCCTGCTTGTGCTCAACATTTGAACTTGACTCTGGAGAAATTAGACTTTGACTTATCTGTGAAAACTCCGTTATGAAAAACTTTCGTTACATCCATTGTTTATAAATCTTGCTTGATTCAAGTTGGTACCATCACATTACTTGTCGATCTTATTTTTTTGAAAATACTTGCATTTGATGTAATTTTAGGGATTGATTGGTTAACTACTCATCATGCCAAAATTGATTATTTTCGTAAGGTTGTTAATTTTCATATTCCTAACCAACCTGTTATGCGAATTCAAGCAACCAAACCAATAAAGTCAATCACTGTCATATCAAGCCATAAAGCTATTCGTTTATTGAAAAAATGATGTCAAGATTTCTTAGCCCATGTCATGGACTTGAATAAAAATAGGTCAGATTTGAATAATATTTCTGTTGTTAGTGAATTTCCTGATGTATTTCCTGAAAAACTTCCTGGTCTACCCCCAGAACGTGAAGTTGAATTATTTATTGACCTGGAACCCGGTACAAAACCCATTTCTAAAATCCCATATCGAATGGCTCCTATTGAACTTCAGGAGTTAAATGTCCAACTACAGGAGTTATTGGACATCGGTTTCATTCGTCCTAGTACATCTTCTTAGTTCCCAGTAGGCACAATAGATCTAGAAGGAGGGGGGGGTTGAATAGATCCTTTTTAATTTCAAATATTTTTTTGTTTTATTTTGTATTTCTATTACGTTAGCATATGACAAACATAAAAATCTTTTCAAGCACATCGGAATAAGTAAAAGATCCCCTTTAATTGATATATTCATACTCATACATACATTGTTCATAGAGTTAGTTTGGTTGTAAGCCGTTAAAACATACATAGAAGTTATAGAAGTTAATAGACATAATGTAAATGACATAAGGTAAAAGACACAAGGAGTTTTAAGTGGTTCAGAGACTCAAGCTCCTAATCCACTCTTCTTCTTTTAACTAGCAGGATTTCTACTAAGAAATGGCAGCACCCTGAACCACTAAGATTCCTTCTAGGCCAACAGCCTTGGAACTTCAGTTCACTAAGAACTCTTCAAGGCCAGCAAGCTTGTAACTTCATTTAGTCCTTCCGGACAAGGACCCCTCAGGCCCTGGCTTCTTGTTGAGTTGTTTGTTTGTTTGTTGGAGTTGGTGCTGAGCTGCTAAGATGTCTTCATACTCTGAACATCTTCTATACTTAGTAGCTTTGCATGATCACCCTTGAAGTGCAGTTGAGTGTTGCATGATGCTCAGCTTCTTCAGTTACTCAACTACTTCGGATGATCCGTTGATGACTGCCTTGAAGATCATTCCTCTTGATACATGATGGCTACACATGATGGGTTTCTAAGATGACTATAAGCTCTTCTATTAGGTACTTAGAAACGTTCTCATGCTTGCCACCATGATAACGTTTGTGATCTCCCTTTTTCATACTTGATGTCTTCTCATGATTAACTTGCTAAGATGACTAAGAGATCTTCACTATGGTACTTAGAGTCTTCCCATGATGGACACCAAGTTGACATGATGCTCTTCTTTCTCTCGGCAGTTTAGAATACTCTTCAAGTAGTAGAACTTTTACTTCTACATTGTAGAACTCTCACTTCTACTTCTTTCTTTTTCTGACTCTAATTGTTCTTGGTGGATCGTAGAGTGAGGCTTCAGAGTCACTATCTTACATGGTTTATAACAGTCCACCGTTACACCAAACTCTACAACTCCAGCAATATTCGATCTTTGAATCTCTAGCAGATTTATACTCCTTCCCAATACTTCCATTGGAAAGTAGTCGTTGAAAGCTATTATAATGTGTTCACAGATCTCGAGATGACATAGGTAGACTGCTGATGTGACAAGTCATACTTTATCTGACATTGCAGTCTACTATTTCACCTATCCATCAGAGATGTCACTTTAATGTCTTAGGCAGGTCGAAGACTTTATTTCCTCCTTCTAATTTCTTGATCAGAGGTTGTCCTTTTGCATCGATGCTCTCAATAAGCTCTTGTCCGAATATTACCCTTTAGATTGAACCGTTGCCAATGCTTCAGTCTTCAACAATTCGAACTCTACGATTCTGATGCATGTCTTCAAGGACCTGATTGTTGTGTCATGTTGACTGCTAGAGATAACACTACGATCTTGGAGTGTGTTGATTAGATCTTCAATATAAAACACCTCTTCCTTCTCTTGTACAGTACTTCAACACTTTTGTTTGCCTCAACAGTTCTCAGATACTGATGACTTAACTTCTTTGTTCTGGCCACTTCTGAATAGCAAGACACTTCAGATTTGTGGCGTGTCCAGCTCGCTTTCTCCTTGTGATCTCCCATTCACTTATCATCAATGGACTGACCAAATGTTTAATCACGTTAGCCTTGTTCTTCAGAAGCTGTCTAGTATCTTTGTATGCACTTCATCAGTTCTTTCTTTGTTTGGCAAATACTAAGATCCTAGTAGCTTCCAAGATCGTTGTCCTCTGTCTACTTGATAGCTATTGCATTTCCAGACTTTCTTCAGTCAGTTACTGATGTCTTCTTCTGATCAACTTGTGGAAGACTTCATCTTGAATGGCTTCTTCAACTCAATCTTGATACTGATTGGGTTGATGATTAGATCTTCTGTTAGCATACAAGCCATTCGTTGAGTGCTCTCTGGTTCCCTTCAGGTGGGATGTATCTTTGCAGTGCCAACCAGAGGCTTTGTTCCTTTGGATATTCTGGGAGTGCTCATTTGTTGAGAATCGTATTTGCTCTACGATTCTGCCTTGGCATTGTGAGCACAATGGTTGAGGTCGTAGTTATGCACTCTATGATTCAGCTTTGGCTATGTAGACACTACGACTTCTAGATCAGATCTTGACACTCTATGATTTCTGCCTTGTGCTTGTTGTCTTCATCTGATCATGTTCGACTACGATCTCTGCATGTAATCAAAAGACTCTATGACTCAGAGTGTATTCTATGATCCTTGACTTGGATTCGGCACCAGTAGACTCTACGACTCCGAATGTAGTCTACGTTTCTGACTTGGCTTCGGCAGATGTTCGGTAGGCTCGTAGGCAGGCTGTCTTTACAATTCTGAACATGACTTCCTCACCAGACTTCGATCCTGAGGAAGTTCTACTCGAAACACTACGATCCTTCATTGTTTCTCCTGGAAGTTTACGAACTTCGAGATCTACTATCTTGCAGACTACGATTCTGCCTCGACAGCTCTCGAGTTTTCCTTGACTCTCCTTGTAGTAGCCCCGAATCCGGGCCCTAAATCGCACGGACTCGGTATACTAATTCTTTAACTATTTGCGGAAGATATAAACATAAATTGTTTATACAATACATTACACACTATTTCCCAAGGTCGAGTAACCTTAACTTAATACACATTTCCTAAAATATCTATTACACAACAATTTTATCAAATACGCTATTACAACTAGCTGCACTCTATATTCCAAGCTGAAATTGGCTTTAACCGTTTCCTGTATCCAATCGCATTCGCCTTATCTGCAATGTTTTATCATGATATAGCAAGGGTGAGCATGAAAGTTGCCCAACAAGTTTATATACAATAATATAATGATATATCATGATTAAAGAGTATGAATAAAGGGCTTGCTATAATTCATCAATATAATTGAGAACTAGCACGAACAAATTTTTGATTGAACAAGTATTATAAATGAACAAACATTTTTGAACCAACTGGTAATGAAGGTGATCAGCCTTTCATACCTGACTTATACATGCAAGATGTACAGAATACAATTTTCGTGGCAATCAGCAATGATTAACCATCAGCTTGAATAAAATACTCTTAATAGAGTTTAGTACAAAGAAAACTTGCCTGAACCGTTGATTTCTGCAACGTAATATTTAACGCTTTACCCGAAGACCTAATATTAATATATAGATCTCCAATAATTAGAATAATAACATCACAGTATAATACTGTTATATTTATACACACAAAATAACCTAAACACATTATCACATAAGCCTATCAGTCTATAACACATATAAGACTAGGTATCAAGTCAAACTATTACAGTCTGAGTTGAAACCGACACAATTCTATCATCCCGACGGTCTAGTCGGGCGAATATCGAGTTTAAGTTTAATTAAACTCTGACTTAACAATTAACAGTTATCACAGATAATTTCTAATCAGACAAAACATTTTTCCTAAGCTCGTAATAATTTTCGGATAATTATTACCATTTATCAACACTTTTCAATCATTAAAACCATATTTTAATGAATTAAATACCACATAATTCATTAATCATTAATATTCATTTAATATAAAATATTAATGAAAATCATTACATAATATTATAATATAATTATAATATATCAAAGTATTTTTAATACCTTAAAATCATATTTATATGATTTTTAAACCATTAAATCCATTATCCGATAATTTCTATTAATATTAAAATATTAATATTTTCATGCCAAAATATCAAAAGTTACATTTTATGACTTAAATAATTTTTAGATTACTTAAATCATTTTTATATGATTTTTAAAGCATTAATACTAATTTTCCATAATTTATTTAATATATTTATTAAATAAACTAATTACCATTAATAATAAATTATTAATGAATTTCATCACAAAATATTAAAAGTCATCAAAAATAACTTAAAATGTTTTCTTATACTATAAAATAATTTTTCATGAATTAAAACCATTTTTAAATAATTTATTTAATATTATAATTAAATAAATAAATACCATTTATATTCCAAAAATATTAAATATTTTCAAAATATACTCAAAATAGTTTAAAACTATTTTTCAAAATTTAAAATAATTTTTCGGAATTTATTTTGTATTTTTAATAATTAAAAACCATTTTTTTGTAATTTTAAATCAATTTCCGAAATTAAGTGTCGCTATATGGGTTTCTGGCGACGAATCCGTCGCTAATGGTGTTCTTCAGCTGTTCTTGAGTGTTCATGTCAGAGTTAAGGTTGGGTAGTTTGACCGCGATTTAAACAGTGTTGTTGTTACTTTCTGGGTTGGTTAAAACTTTCAGATTGTAGTACTCATGTAACTTTACAACCTCAAACGGATTTCATGGTCATACAACATCAGATCAGAGAGCTTTAAGTCTCCGAAATATCTGACAACGCTGTTCTTCATTTTCTGGGTTTTCCATAAAATGAAGAACAGTCGAGGTTAATAGTTTTCGATCCTTATATCTTGGGTTCTGAGTTTAGTTTGGGTTATCCATAAGTTCTAGCGTGTAGTCTGTATGTCAAGGTACAACAAACAATCATCAGATTAACTTACAAACATTAAAACAGTAAGCTATAGATCGGTAAAACTAAGGGTCACGAAGTGTTCTTGAAGATCTGGGTTACCCAGAAAATCTTCATCAGCCATTTCGATCAACGCATTTTGACCTTGCATATCTTTGTTTCTGTAATCAATATAAGTGTTATAAAGGCTTTATATTGTAGTAATTATACCATACTATAACTTGAAAACAACAACATGGACATAACAGCTACACACAGCAAGATCAAGACCCTGCAAATTGATTGTCAGACGAGATCTGGGTTTCTGGGTTACCCAGAAACCAGATTCCGTGAATGGTCAACGGTCTTTGACCGGTCATATCTCTTGATCTAGACATGATTAGACCCTGATTCCAATTTTAGATCCTAGTCCTCATGACACAGAACACATCCAAAACATAAAATACACAAAACAGTTAACAAATAAAGATCTAAGGCCTATGACTTTAGGCTGTCAGACCAATTTATTTCAACATTTCCAGATTTGCAAAATTACTAGATCCAAGCACTTTGATGTTATAGGTTTGTGTTTTGACAACCCAGATCATCATTTAACACTATATATTACATGTTTAAACACTAAAACATAACATTTATCAAAGGATCAAAGATCGAATTTCTTGGTTAGGGTTTATACCTTTATGCATCAATTCTTGATTCTATGTTTCTGATCTGTTGAGGGTAAACGTGGGGCTTCGATATATGACTGATTTCACACTAAATTTCGCAGGTGTTTGAGAGAGAAGGTCTTGGATGATGGTTGTGAAAAAATGAGCAACTAAGAACACTTTTCTCTCTCTAATTCTATAAATAATACATGTGCAATGTATGGGGCTGTCAAATAGCTGAGCTTGCTGGACATAAATCACATGCTAGTCTAGGTTTAGGGCTAGGGTTGTTCAACCACCCATGATTTTGCAAGATTTGCAAGCTACCCAAAATAATACACTAAAAGGGCATTTTTGTCCTTTCGCTATATTTCTAGAAAATTTGCCTTAGGGTTTAGGGTTTAGACATTTTAGGGTTTAGGTTTTAACCCTTTAGGGTTTATATTTTATCCCTCAAATATTTAGCAACTTTGATTTTCAACAATTTTCTAATTAAATTTAAAATAGAAAATTTTGATTTCTAATTTATAATTAGGGCCGCCTAATTATATCATAATCTCCTAATCGTGAATCAATCTTGCTAATTAGGACTAATTTATCCTAATTAAAATTGCTAATTAAGCACTTAGGGTCAAATTGTACATTAGGTTTCAAAACCACATTCTAGGGTTTTAAATAGAAAAATAATAATTAAATTTTAAAAATTAGATTTCCTAATTAGATTAGGGTTTCTAATAACTTGACAATTAGGATATATATATTTCCTAATTAGCATTGCTAATTTTAGCAATTTAAATCCATAATTGAGCATTAGGGTTTCTGACGGAATAATTTGGGTTCCAAAAATTTTGAGATTTAGGGTTTTCAAATTTATTAAGCTTTACCCTAATTAACCTCATACTTAATAACACTAGAGCATTAAAATTCTCCGTTATATTCCCAGATTAGGGTTTCACTTTATCAGAATCTAAAACTAGGGTTTTCAGATCTGGTATTAGGGTTTCCAAACAATCAATTAAGATTTTAGACAATTCATTTGGGTTTTCCCTAATTAATTCAATATTAATGACGTTTAACCTCGTACATAGCATTGCATTCCCAATCTAGGGTTCTCAATATCCGATTTAGGATTTCGGATTTCCCGGAACTGAAACTAGGGTTTCCAGAACCGATTTCTAGGGTTTCTTATTAGACGTTAGGGTTTTCGAACTGAACGCTGCTGATCTTAATATATACTTAGGGTTTGACACATATAAAATTAATCTGGTCAACCCATGACCCTTAACCACATTTAGTACACATACATATTCACATAAATCCTTATTCCTGAATAATTCACCTAAATCCTTCACCGAATTTTGAAATCCTCAAAATTCAATCCCAATAACATCAAACGCATACAGTCATTTTCTCTCTAGGTCTATTATTTAACCTTAAATCAATCATTTAATATTTTCATAAATTGTCTAATTTCTCGGGTTGTCACACTCCTGGCAGACCCTGTACACATGTTTCTATTATCTATCAAAGGACTTTACAACTTTTCTTAATGCAAACATACTTGCATATTTGTAAGACCCCAGATAATTAATAAATGAAATTTAATTTCCTCTAATTATTATTTTGAATAGTAAGGGTTGATTTGATTAATGTGGATAGTTATGGGTAAAATACGCAAATATTTTAAAATAAGCAAGTGATTATAAAATATTCATTGTTGTCGGGGAATATTCATTTGGTCGTGGAATATTCTTGCTGTCGGGGAATATTCGTACGACTACGCAGTCTTTTGTGGGCCCCATAGCGGAAAGCGATTGGATAAAGAAAACGACAAATATAAGTTGTTTAAAAATAACGGCGTAGTTATTACCGTTAATACTGTTAAAATACTCGGTGGTAAAATACAGTAGCACACGGTATTGCACCAATTATTGATTCTTACGTAAGAAGGCACTACTCAATAATGGTTACAGTAATTACTGTTCAGTATTTTATTTTATTGATTTAATAATTGGTGCGTTGATATTTTACAGTGCTGTTGTTTCAATAATTGTCATTACACAATATTTTTCATTATCGAAGCAATAATTCATATTATCTGAATAATATTGTTAGATAACATTATTGACAATGTCTAGAAAGTTCTGTCTAAGGAGAGGTTTGGTCACCTAATTGCGCGCCAGTAAGGAGAAATTCTTATTGGAAAGCCTTCTCTTTCCTGGGAACTTCCTGGTTGTCAATATTGTGATTCTGTAATATTATTTGTGAATAATTAATTATTGATTTATATGATGAGGAAAATATTGATTTTATGTGGATATAGATGGAGAAAATTTTTAATGTGACAATTAGTGAAAATTAATATTTTATCTTTTTCTGATAAAATAATTTATTTAAATATATTAGTTTAATAATATATTAACGGTGATATTTTTATAATGAATGTGGGATATATGAGTATATGAGGAGGAAGAGTATTTTTGTGGCATTAAATGTTTAACACATTTTGTTTGTTGGTGGACACAATTATTGACCGAAATTTGATAATAGCCTGTAAAATTGCCCGTTTGTGGATTTCGGTCAATTTCTGTTTGGAATTTGGAAAAACTTTCTTCTGCAAAGTTGTAGAGAATTGAATTTCCTATAAGAGTCGTGAGATTCAAATTTTCTGAAAAAAGGCTATTTGTTATAAATTATTGAAGTTCTGGAGTTCCGAAATAATTGATTTTTGGAAGTTTAAATTATTTTAAATTAGAAAAACGTTTTTTAAAAGTTTTGTGAGTTGGTGGGCTAAGGTAAATGTGCTGAAATGAGGATTCAAATGATGCGTATGATTATTTAATAAATATTAATATTTTTATCAAATTTTCTACTTTGGTGTTCTAAGCATTTTCCTATAAATAGGGTGCTTAGGTTAGAATTGAAAATTACACCAGAAACTGAAGTTTTCTCTCTGTATATTATCGAGCGTATTCTTGTGAGTATTTTGAGTATACTTTGAGTATTGCTATACGGTGCAAGTTCAAGTCATAGCCTATATCCGGTGTTTCAACTAGAAGTACTGTCTTTCGAGGTAAGAGATTTTTTTTAAAATGATATTATTTCTTCAAATATCATTATTCCGAAGTATTGATCTGAACTTGTAATCAAATTTGGAACTTTTTGTGTCAGAGATACTATTCACGTATACGGTACTATTCACGTATACGACACTATTCACGAATACTGCACTATTCATCGAAAAATGAAAATTTTTCTTTTCGTCTAAAATATCTATTGTGGATACTAGCTTTGATTGTATCCATGTTTTGATCATTCTTGAATTTTACACCACTATAATTATTTTTGAGGTATTTTTGGGACATGGTTAAAACAATGTACGAATCCTTAATCCTTAATCCTTAATCCTTGTCATTTTATTTCACTGGATTCGTTTCTTTAAAAATATTTTTCATCATCCTTAGTCTTAAATGATGATAATATTGAATATCTTTGGCCTATAGTGCAAAGATGAATGATTTCTGATGAATATCTTTGGCCCGTAGTGTAAAGATGAACATGTGTTTAGATGAACATGACCAACTGATGAATATCTTTGGCCTGTAGTGCAAAGATGAATATTTGATTCCAGATATATATTGATTGATGTTACAGGGATAAAAGATACACTATGAACTTTTAAATTCATACATAGAAGATAGTAGTTTGCATTCTCTACTTAACTCTTTAAATGAATTATTATTTCCGCTGCAAATATTGATTTAAAACTTGTTGTCTATTGTATTTTATTAGATTTTTCCCTGTTGAAGACTAATGATAATTTGTTGTATATTATCTTAGTCATAATATTCTTTACTGAGCTAGTTGAGCTCACCTTTTTCCTTTTTGTTCCATTTTTCTTCTCAGGAGGCGAGAATATAGCAAGTACGAGTCGGGGTATGGAATGAAGGTTCTAGAGAGAGTTGTTTAGTAGTCCTCACCATTTTTGTAAAATAATGTATCAATAAATGTGATGAGGATTTATTTGAGTATAAATATTGTCTAAAAGATAATGATTGTATTCAAACTCACAGTTTTACTGTTGTAATAATAAAAGTTTAAGTTATTTCTGTACCATGTATTGACAACTCAGAATGGGTGATGTATACCTATTTTGGGGGCGTCACAGTTGGTATCAGAGCTTAGGGATATGATCTCTAGCAGAGATCGGGGAATAGAACTAGGAGGGTAGAGACGAGTAAATCCTTCGCTAGTGTGTCCTACTAAGCTTATTTGTTAGTTGGTCAGTATATAGGGATATTATGTGATATATTGATTTCCTTAATTAACCCTTGTTTTATGACAGTATTTGAGAATGTCGACTGAGAATATTAACAGTGGAAATGAGACAGTGGAGACACCTGTACTTACCAACAAGGAGAACGTTCAACAGGCTGGCAATGTTCCTCCTGTGAACAACACCACTGAGCAGATGATGAACGAGGGGATGCTTAGAAGCTTTTTGCAGTTCATGCAAAATCAGACGAGGGAGACTCGTGTTCAAAATATAGGAGGAAATGATAGCAATTCACGGGTTGTCACAGCCAAGCAGTTCAAAGAGTTGGAACCACCAGAATTTAAGGGAAAGCCAGATCCGATCATGGCAGAAACATGGGTCAAGTAAATTACCAAGATATTCGATGTCTTGGGATGCACGGAGGAATAGAAGGTTCCATTCGCCACCTTTATGTTCCGTGGCGAGGCAGACTACTGGTGGGTGTCTGTGAAGCGTACCCATCCAGCCGCACTCAGCATATCTTGGGAGACGTTTAAGAAACTATTTAATGACAAATACTTTCCTGAAAGTGTTCGTCATATGAAGGAAGTGGAGTTCATCAGATTAAAACAAAATAACATGACGGTGACTCAGTACGAGGCAAAGTTTGCAGAGTTATCCAGGTTTGCACCTAATTTGGTGGAGAATGAGGAACGTATGATGCGGATGTTTCTTAGATGTTTGAAACCCGGCATACGTCAGTATCTCATTTCTCATAAATTTTCTCTCTACTCAGATGTTGTAAACAGGGCTCAATTATTAGAGCGAGATAACGAGTACGGTCAATTGAGGGACCACAACCAGAATCATACCGGAGATGGCAGTCAACAAAAAAACGATAACTAGTGGAGAAAGAAAAAGACGGACAAAAATGGTAACCACTCTGGTGGTAATCATGGCCATGAAAATAGAAGAAACGAGTCAGGATGAGATTTTAAAAAGAGAAAATTTAACAGCGACCATGTGAAGACGACAGTGCCGGCAACAACTGGTTTTAAGGGAGGAGAATGACCACCGGTCATATATTATAAATGCGGGAAAGAGGGAAATATCAGTCCAAACTGCTCACAACAGTTCAAGGTATGCTATAATTGTGGAAAGGATGGACATATCGCTCGAGATTGTACGGTAGTGAAACCTAGTTCAGCGGGGACGGTGACTCAAAAGACTGTCCCAGAAAAGTCAAAGTCAACAGTTCCTGGAAGAGCGTTTGTTGTGACTGGTCAAAATGTGAGGAATCCAAGCGAGGTGATCACGGGTAAGCTATTTATAAATTCTTGCGAAGTTTATACCTTACTTGATACTGGTGCTACCCATTCATTTATCTCTCCTGCTTGTGCTCAACATTTAAACTTGACTCCGGAGAAATTAGACTTTGACTTATCTGTGGAAACTCCGTTAGGAGAAACTTTCATCACATTCACTGTTTATAAATCTTGTTTGATTCAAGTTGGCACCATCACCTTACCTGTTGACCTTATCTCTTTAAAGATAATTGCTTTTGATGTGATTTTAGGGATTGATTGGTTAACTACTCATCATGCCAAAATTGATTATTTTCGTAAGGTAGTTAGTTTTCATATTCCTAACCAACCTGTTGTACGAATTCAAGCAACTAAACCATTAAAATCAATCACTGTCATATCTAATCATAAAGCTATTCGTTTATTGAAAAACGGATGTCAAGCTTTCTTAGCCCATGTTATGGATTTGAATAAAGACACTTCAAATTTGAATAATATTCCTGTTGTTATTGACTTTCCTGACGTATTTCCTAAAGAACTTCCCGGTCTACCCCCAGAACGTGAAGTTGAATTCTTTATTGATCTTGAACCTGGTCCAAAGCCCATTTCTAAAACCCCATATCAAATGGCTCCTATTGAACTTCAAGAGTTAAAGGTCCAACTACAGGAATTGTTGGACATCGGTTTCATTCGTCCTAGTACATCTCCTTGGGGTGCTCCTGTTTTTTTCGTAAAGAAGAAAGACGGGAGTATGCGAATTTGTATTGACTATCGGGAATTGAACCATGTCACCATCAAGAATAGGTATCCTCTACCTCGTATTGATGACCTATTTGACCAGTTGCAAGGAGTACAATTCTTTTCAAAGATTGATCTTCGTTCTGGATATCATCAGCTGAAGATTAGAACTGTGGATATTCTAAAGACTGCCTTCAGAACTCGGTCCGGGCATTATGAATTTTTAGTCATGTCTTTCGGATTGACTAATGCTCCTGCGACTTTCATGGATATGATGAACTGAGTATTCAAGGAATATTTGGATCAGTTCGTTGTTGTTTTTATTGATGACATCCTCATATATTCCAAAAGTCGTGAACATCATGAGCACCATTTGAAGCTGGTACTCTAAAGGCTTCGTGAAAATAAACTATATGCTAAATTAAAGAAATGTGATTTATGGCTTGAGGAAGTAGCATTCCTTGGGCACTTAGTATCAAAACATGTAGTATCTGTTGATCCGACGAAGATTGAAGCAATACAAAGTTGGGACCAACCGAAGTCGGTGACTGAAGTACGTAGCTTTTTGGGCTTAGCTGGTTATTACCGAAGATTTGTGGAAGGGTTTTCTCGAATCGCTACTCCATTAAACCAGCTAACTCGGAAGGATACAAAATTTATTTGGAGCGAAGAATGCGAGAAGAGTTTCCAAGAGCTCAAGAGGAGACTCATTTTAGCACCTGTTCTAACAATACCATCTGGTACAGATGGATTTGTTATCTACAGCGATGCTTCAGGCAAAGGGTTAGGATGTGTTCTCATGCAACGTGGGAAAGTCATAGCCTATGCCTCGCGACAACTTAAAGAGTATGAGAGGAATTATCCTACTAATGATCTAGAGTTGGCAGCAGTCGTTTTCGCGCTAAAGATCTGGAGGCACTATCTATATGGGGACAAAGTGGAGATATATTCAGACCATAAAAGCCTTAAATATTTCTTCACTCAAAAAGAACTCAACATGCGGCAGCGACGTTGACTCGAGCTATTGAAAGACTACGACCACACTATTCAATACCATACTAGAAAAGCGAACGTGGTAGCTGACGCGTTGAGTAGAAGATCATATGCAGGAACGAGTACGATGATGTCAAGTATACGCAAAGAGCCAACTTTAATAGAAAAAGTTAAGGTTGCTCAAGCCACCGACCCAGAGCTGATGCGTATGAAGAAGAAAGTACAAGAAGGTGCTATTTCAGAAGTGAGAATTGATGAAGAAGGAATACTTCAAGTCCACTCCAGAATTTATGTTCCTAACGACTCTGATTTGAAGTACAAGATTATGATGGAGGCACACAATACACCATTTGCAATCCATCTTGGAAGTACTAAAATGTATCATGATCTTCGACATACATTTTGGTGGAACAATATGAAGAGAGAGATTGCAAATTTATCTCGATATGTTTAACTTGTCAACTTGTAAAGGCTGAGCATCTAGTACCTAAGTGTCCGTTGCAACCACTTGAGATTCTGAAATGGAAGTGGGAACACATTACCATGGATTTTGTTACGGGTCTTCCTACGGTTTCTGAAGGCATCAATGCCATTTGGGGTATTGTTGATAGATTAACCAAGTCTGCTTATTTCTTGTCGATACGAGAGACTTATTCCCTTGAACATCTTACTAGTATATATGTAAATGAGATTGTGAGGTTGCATGACATGCCAGTATCCATAGTTTCGGATCGTGACCCAAGATTCACTTCAAGATTTTGGGTTAGCTTGGAAAAAGCTATGGGCACGGATTTGCGATTCAGTTTGGCATACCATCCTCAAACGGACAGACAATCAGAGAGGACTATTCAAACCCTTGAAGATTTATTAAGACTCTGTGTCCTAGACTTCAAGGGCGGTTGGGATAAGTATTTACCATTGGTGAATTCTCCTACAACAACAGTTATCAGGCAAGTATAGGTGTGGCTCCATTCGAAGCATTATATGGACGAAAATATCGCTCTCCAGTATGTTGGGATGAGGTGGATGAAGCAACATTGTTGGGACCTGAGTTGGTACGTATGACTACGGAAAAGATCCAAATGATTCGATAACGTATACAAATGGCATAAGATCGACAAAAGAGTTATGCAGATCTTCATCGAAAAGACGTGGAATTTAGTATTGGGGATCATGTATTGTTGCGTGTAGCTCCATGGAAGGGAGTTACAAGATTTGGGAAACGAGGAAAGCTCAATCCACGATATATTGGACCATTTCAGATTCTTGACCGAGTAGGAAATGTAGCCTATAGACTCGCGTTACCTCCGAGTATGTCTCGTGTTCATAATGTGTTTCTCATATCTGTACTTCGTAAATATGTGAAAGACCCGAACCACGTTATTGAATTAGAACCGGACGAGATAGCCGAAGACTTAACGTATGAGGAGGTACCGGTCAAGATCTTTCATAGGAAGGAGCATGTCCTACGTACAAAGGTCATACCACAAGTTAAAGTTTTATGGAGGAATCATTCTATAGAAGAAATGACCTGGGAATTAGAAATAGAAATGAAAGCGAGATACCCTCATCTTTTCGAAACACCATGTACGTATGTCAATTTCGAGGACGAAATTTCATAAGAAGAGGAGGTTGTAAGACCCCAAATAATTAATAAATGAAATTTAATTTCCTCTAATTATTATTTTGAATAGTAAGGGTTGATTTGATTAATGTGGATAGATATGGGTAAAATACGCAAATATTTCAAAATAAGCAAGTGGTTATAAAATATTCATTGTTGTCGGGGAATATTCGTTTGGTCGTGGAATATTCTTGCTGTCGGGGAATATTCGTACGACGGCACAGTCTTTTGTGGGCCCCATAGCGGAAAACGATTGGATGAAGAAAACTACAAATATAAGTTGTTTAAAAATAACGGCGTAGTTATTACCAGTAATACTGTTAAAATACTCGGTGGTTAAAACACAGTAGCACACGGTATTGCACCAATTATTGATTCTTACGTAAGAAGGCACTACTCAATAATGGTTACAGTAATTACTGTTCAGTATTTTATTTTATTGATTTAATAATTGCTACGTTGATATTTTATATTGCTGTTGTTTCAATAATTGTCATTACACAGTATTTTTCATTATCGAAGCAATAATTCATATTATCTGAATAATATTGTTAGATAACATTATTGGCAATGTCTATAAAGTTTTGTCTAAGGAGAGGTTTGGTCACCTAATTGCGCGCCAGTAAGGAGAAATTCTTATTGGAAAGTCCCCTCTTTCCTGAGAATTGTCTGGTTGTCAATATTGTGATTCTGTAATATTATTTGTGAATAATTAATTATTGATTTATATGATGAGGAAAATATTGATTTTATGTGGATATAGATGGAGAAAATTTTTAATGTGACAATTGTTGAAAATTAATATTTTATCTTTTTCTGATAAAATAATTCATTTAAATATATTATTTTAATAATATATTAACGGTGATATTTTTATAATGAATGTGAGATATATGAGTATATGAGGAGGAAGAGTATTTTTGTGGCATTAAATGTTTAACACATATTTTGTGTGTTGGTGGACACAATTATTGATCAAAATTTGATTATAGCCTGTAAAATCGCCCGTTTGTGGATTTCGGTAAATTTCTGTTTGGAATTTGAAAAAACTTTCTTCTACAAAGTTGTAGAGAATTGAATTTCCTATAAAAGTTGCGAGATTCGAATTTTCTGATAAAAATGCTATTTGTTATAAATTATTGAAGTTCCGGAGTTCCGAAATAATTGATTTTTGGAAGTTTAAATTATTTTAAATTAGAAAAACATTTTTAAAAGTTTTGTGAGTTGGTGGGCTAAGGTAAATGTGCTAAAATGAGGATTCAAATGATGCGTATGATTATTTAATAAATATTAATATTTTTATTCAATTTTCTACTTTGGTGTTCTAAGCATTTTCCTATAAATAGGGTGCTTAGGTTAGAATTAAAAATCACACCAGAAACTGAAGTTTTCTCTCTCTATATTATCGAGCGTATTCTTGTGAGTATTTTGAGTATACTTTGAGTATTGCTATATGGTGCAAGTTCAAGTCATAGCCTATATTCGGTGTTTCAACTAGAAGTACTGTCTTTCGAGGTAAGGGATATTTTTTTTTAAAATGATATTATTTCTTCTAATATCATTATGCCGAAGTATTGATATGAACTTTTAATCAAATTTGAAACTTTTTGTGTCGGAGTTACTATTCACGTATACGGTATTATTCACGTATACGGTATTATTCACGAATACAGCACTATTCATCGAAAAATGAAAATTTTTTCTTTTCGTCTAAAATATCTATTGTGGATACTAGCTTTGATTGTATCCATGTTTTAATCATTCTTGAATTTTACACCACTATGATTATTTTTGAGGTATTTTTGGGACATGGTTAAAACAAAGTACTAATCCTTAATCCTTAATCCCTGTCATTTTGTTTCACTAGATTCGTTTCTTTAAAAATATTTTTCATCATCCTCAGTCTTAAATGATGATATTATTGAATATCTTTGACCTGTAGTGCAAAGATAAATGATTTTTGATGAATATCTTTGGCCCGTAGTGCAAAGATGAACATGTGTTTAGATGAACATGACCAACTGATGAATATCTTTGGCTTGTAGTGCAAAGATGAATATTTGATTCCAGATATATATTGATTGATGTTACAGAGATAAAAGATAGACGATGAAATTTTAAATTCATACATAGAAGATAGTAGTTTGCATTCTCTACTTAACTCTTCTAATGAATTATTATTTCCGCTGTAAATATTGATTTAAAACTTGTTGTCTATTGAATTCTATTAGATTTTTTTCCTGTTGAAGACTAATGATAATTTGTTGTATATTATCTTAGTCATAATATTCTTTATTGAGCTAGTTGAGCTCACCCTTTTCCTTTTTGTTCCATTTTTCTTCTCAAGAGGCGAGAATATAGCGATTACGAGTCAGGGTATGGAATGAAGGTTCTAGAGAGAGTTGTTTAGTAGTCCTCACCATTTTAATAAAATAATGTATCAATAAATGTGATGAGGATTTATTTGAGTATAGATATTGTCTAGAAGATAATGTTTGTATTCAAACTCACAGTTTTACTGTTGTAATAATAAAAGTTGCAGTTATTTTTATACCATGTATTGAGAACTCAGAATGGGTGATGTATACCTATTTTGGGGGCGTCTCAATATTCATTCATATATATATATATATCATAATTAAATCATATATAATTAGGAATAACATTCACATGCTTATTCCTGACAATCTCCCCCTATTTGATTATGACAAAAAACAATAAGTGCATATGCGTTTTATGAATGAATCTTATATACAGTGAGCAGCTGTATTTCTGAAACAAATAATTATGAATGTCATTGATAATGATGTGGAATTTGATACACTGAAATTTTACATCCTGGATCCAGAACATACGTAACTAGTTAGAGATGTACCTCTTTGGCTCCATGTATGTTTCCAGCATGTCTGTTGATCAGCTATCCATCTATTTGTTCTTCTTGCTCTTGCTCCCCCTTGGATGATGATCTTCTGTCTTTGCTTTGCTCCCTTTCAGCTCCTTTCTGAACATTCTCCCCCTCAGACTCTACGACCATGTTATCATCATCTTCTGGCTCCCCCTTAGATGATGATTCTTTTTCTGCAGCTGATGTCTTCTTCTTTGACTTCTTCTCTCCTTTCCTTCTACTATTCTTTGAGTGCTGTAGACACTCAAATTTTTTTTGCCCGTTACTAACCATGCCGGAGGGCAAAAGCATCTTTTCCACACTCCAGAGATAGCCCTGGATGATCACAACATAAATTTTAACCTCGGAGATAGTCTCAGGAGATCAAATTTCCAAACCCGGAGATAACACTGGGAAAGTTTGTTTCAACCCTAGAGATAGCCCCGGGGGATCAAGATCAAAGCCTTGAGATAGCCCTAGGAGGTCAAGAAAACCTCAGAGATAACCCTGAGGACACTCAGAGTCAACATCAGGTCAACCTCAGAGTTAACCCTGAGAAAAGACTGCTACAAGTGCACAAAAATCGGAGATAACCCTGGGAGGGGCAATATGGTCATTTTTCCAACTCAACTTCACTCACATTAAATCAACTCATTTAACGTCAAATTACTTCAATAGAAGTCCAACAAGAACCATATCTTAACTTTCGAGCGAAAACTATGCAAAATGGCTCAACGGACTACTTGACGAAAACCCGGGAATGCCATTTCAGTCATGGACCCATCTTCCTGGAATCAAAAAGGGCAAATCTTATGTCATTGTGATGCTCTCGGAAAGGGCTTTCCAGAATGGTATGACACACTTCCATCAGACTCCCGGATTGAAAGTTATGAACGACCGAGCGAACAGCGTGTTGTCCGAGTGTACGTACTTCGACATGGCGGGACCCACACTACCTGGGGCACCCCGGGCAGTCGCAGGTACACCTACTTCTAAGCCGTAGGTACACTTGCGGTTCCCCCCTCTATAAATAGAGGGATTGGGGTGGCCATATTTGCAAGGGAAAGAGCGAGGAAGCCCTGTCAAATTTACTCCGTACTTGCAATATACTGAGTGCTTTCCCATTTTAAACACTTGCGAGCTCACATATAGCTACTTTTGTACCGGAGGGAGCCAAGTTTCATCCACTTTAAAGATATAGAAGTCTTCTTTGGCAACCCACTGTAAGCCTTCTCAAACACTTTAAAGCCTTTCTCTTCATCTTTGCACACACACTTCTTCACGTTGAGAGTCGTGTTGCATGTGTTTTCCCAGACTTCGGTCCGTGGTTTTATTTCAGTTTGTATATACATATATATTATATATATATATATTTATATATATGGACTAACATTATCGAGTTATGCCTCGATTGATCCTAGAGTTCGGTCTGGTGCGTTTACTGCTTATATATATATATATATATATATATATATATATATATATATATATATATATATATATATATATATATATATATATGAACCGTGTGTCGAACTTTGTTCGATGAGCCTTGATTAAGTTCTGTGAATATGGTTATGTATGTGTGCTGAATGTGGTTAAGGGTCAAGGGTTGTCCAGATAAATTTTATCAATGTCAAACCCTAAGTATATATTAAGAACACCAACGTTCAGTTAGAAAACCCTAACGTCTGATAAGAAACCCTAGAAATCGGTTCTGAAAACCCTAATGTCAGTTCCGGGAATCTAAAACCCTAATTCGGATATTAAAAACTCTAGATTGGGAATGCAATGATATTTATAAGGTTAAACGTCATTAATTATAAATTAATTAGGGAAAACCCTAATGAATTGCTGGAAATCCTGATTGATTATTAGAAAACCCTAATACTTGATCTGAAAATCCTAGTTTCAGATTTTGAATATTTGGAACCGTAATCTGGGAACTCAATGGAGAATTATAATGCTCAAGTGCTATTAAGTATAATGTTAATTAGGGTAAAGCTTAATTATTTATTAAACCCTAATTTATGGATTAAAACCCTAATTTTATAATTAGGAAAAACTTAAGATTTAATTTAATAATTGTAATGTTAATTAGGATATGTTGATTCTAATTTTCAAGTTGAGTAATTAGAAAACCTTAATCTAATTACGAAAATTTAATTTCTATTTTAGAAAATTTATTTTTCTATTAGAAACCATAATTAGTAGTTTATAAACCCTAATCTGTGATTTTAACCCTAATTGCGTAATTAGAAATTATAATTAGGAAATATTAATCCTAATTAGCAAGATTTAAGTATGATTAAGGAATTTTAATGTAATTAGAAAATTCTAATTATAATTTAGAAATGCTAATTTTCTAATTTTGAAAACCTAAATTGGAAATTTTGGAGATTTAGTTGTCAAAACCTAAAGGGTTAATCCCTAAACCCTAAATGCTCCAAACCCTAAACCCTAACAAACCCTAAACCCTAAGGATTTGATTAAAAATCCAAAATGACATTAAAATATAAGTCAAACTGACTAAATTACCATTTTTGCAATTCTTTAATTGGTAGCTTGCATATCTTGCCATACTTTGGGTTGGTGACCAAACCCTAACCCTAGACTTAGCTATATGTCATTTATCAGTCACAATTGCCAACTAGATACATTGAATTAAAAATTTTATATGATTTAAGTAAGTAAAATGAATTACTTTATCTAGCAAACTTGCCAACCTTTTCTCTCTCATCCATTTCAAAATTTTAGAGTGAGAGGGAGTGAGAAGTTAGATCATGAACATCTGGTAGCTTTCGAAGAACATGATCAATGATCAGAAATCAAAGATCAAAGATAGAAAGGTAAAGAACCCTAAATTTTGAAATCTCTTGATCTTATGTTATATGCTGAAATTGATTGGTTAAAGATGTGATTAAAGGTGTCTATAAGTGATCTGGGTTGATAGATCAAGGATCTATAACATCTAGATGCACGAATTTAATGATTTCTCAAATCTGGAAATATTGAAAAATGATGGCCTGACAAGCTAATGTCAGGGCCTGTAAATCCTTCTCTGTTTCTGATTTTTGTGATTTTATGTTTTACATATGTTCTATGACATGTTGTCTGTGATCTGAAACTAGAAACACGACCAGATCATTAATATATTAAGAGATACAAGCGGTCAAACATCGTTGACCAGTCACGAAATAGAGTTTCTAGGCAAACCCAGAATCTCCAGAACGTCTGACAAGCTATTGCAAGCCCTTGATCTTGCTTGTCTTTGATTGTTAGGTTATGTTATTGTTTTAAACTTGTAGAATGGTATTGATACTACACAATCACGCTTCTATATTACACAGATCAATAACAGGACCCATGATTTAAGTGGTCAAACATCGTTGACCAAACTGCTCAAGAACATTTCTGGGTTTTCCAGAAATGTTCAAGAACAGTCTTTACAGCCTACTTTGACCGGTCCATTTCTTTTAGATTATTTGTTGTTATGATGATCTGATGTTATGTCGTTGTAACCTGACATGTGTTCTACAAGATTGAACCATTAGATCACACAAACCAAGTCTAGAAAGTTATGATTTAAAGCTGCAAAGTAGGAACCTTGGTTGTTCTTCATTTCTGGGTAACCCAGAAAATGAAGAACACGCCTGACAAGATTTTTGAGGGCCTAGATCTCACTGTTATGTTGTGTTTTGGCTAGGATCTTGGTTGATAGTTGTAGTATTACACTTATACTACAACTTCAATACATTAGATTTCCCAGAAACCTTAGGATCAAGAATTTATAAGTGGTCAAATGTAGCCTCTCGAAGTCTGACTATGAAGCTCAAGAACACTCAAGAACACCTATAGCAATAGAAAGTGTCGCTATAGCCTTTTAGCGAAAGTTTATTATTATTATTTTCTGGAAATTAATTAAAAATAGAAAAAAATGGTTTTTAATTATTAAAAATAGATAATAAATTCTGAAAATTGTTTTAAATTCTGAAAAATAGTTTTTAATTATTTTGGGTATATTTCAAAAATATTTAATATTTTTAGAATATAAAAGGTATTTATTTATTTAATTATAATATTAAATAAATTATTTAAAAATAATTTTAATTCATGAAAAATTATATTATGGTGTTAGAAAATATTTGAAGTTATTTTTGATGACTTTTAATATTTTGTGATGAAATTCATTAATTAATCAATATTAATGATAATTAGTTTATTTAATAGATATATTAAATAAATTATGGAAAAATAGAATTAATGTTTTAAAAATCATATAAAAATGATTTAAGTGTTATAAAAATATTTTAAGTTATAAAATATAACTTTTTATATTTTGGCATGAAAATATTAATATTTTAATATTAATAGCAATTATCGGATAACAGATTTAAGTGTTTAAAAATCATATAATTATGATTTTAAGGTATTAAAAATACTTTGGTATATTATAATTATATTATAATATTATGTTATGATTTTCATTAATATTTTATATTAAATGAATATTAACAGTTAAGGAATTATGTGATGTTTAATTCAATTAAATATGGTTTTAATGATCGAAAAATGTTGATAAATGATAATAATTACTTGAAAATTATTATGAGCTTATGAAGATTATTTTGGCTGCTAAGAAAATTATCTGTGATAATTGTTAATTGTTTAGGCAGAGTTTAATTAAACTTAAACTCGATAAAATTCCGACTAGACCGTCGAGATGTTAGAATTGTGTCGGGTTCAACTTAGACTACAATAGTTTGACTTGATACCTAGTCTTATGTGTGTTATAGACTGATAGGGTTATGTGCTATGTGTTTAGGATATTCTCTATGTATAAATATAACAGTATTATACTATGATGATATTATTCTAATATTGGAGATCTATATTACTAATATTAGGTCTTCGGGGTAAAGCGATATAAATTGCGTAGCAGTAATCAACGGTTCAGGCAAGTTTCTTTGTACTTAAATCTAATAAGAGTGTTTTATTGAAGCTTATGGTTAATCCTTGCTGATTGCCACGAAAATTGTATTCTGTACATCTTGCATGTATTAGTCAGGTATGAAAAGCTGATCACCTTCATTACCAGTTGGTTCAGAAATGTTTGTTCATGTTTAATACTTGTTTAGTCAAAAGTTTGTTCGTGCTAGTTCTCAATTATATTGATGAATTATAGCCAGCTTATTATTCATACTCTTCAATCATGATATATCGTTATATTGTTGTATTTAAACTTGCTGGGCAACTTTCACGCTCACCCTTGCTATATCATGATAAACATTGCAGATAAAGCGAATGCGTTCGAATTACAAGAAAAGGTTAATGCCAAGTTCAGCTTGAATAAAATGTGCGGCTTGTTTGTAATAGTATATTTTGATAAATATTGTTGTGTAATAGATATTTTATGAATTGTGTATAAGTTAAGGTTACTCGACCTTGGGGATAAGTGTGTAAAGTTTAATGTATAAACAATTTATGTTTATATCTTCCGCAAACAGTTATAAAAATAGTATACCGGATTCGCGAAGATTTGGGGCTTGGATTCGGGGTTGCTACAGTTGGTATCAAAGCTGTTGGTTATGAAGCTTAGGTAGGAATACCTGAGACCAATAACCGCAGTGATTAGGATAAGTGCTAACTCAAATAGAGTTATTTGGTCGGTAAGATTCAAAGACGAATCTCGGTAAGTTGTTAAGATACAGAGTTCCCTAACTCTGATAATAAAGTTGAACAGTAATGGTGAGTAGATCGAGTCTAAAAGACTGAAAGTGCAGGAATAGGAGATCGTAAAACAAAACGATCAAGTCATAGAATTGAATCGTAGTATATACGATGAGATCACCTCGTGATCTGTTAAGGTTATGACAACTGGAAAGAATCAATCTGATGATTGAAATGTTTACAGAAAGATGCTGTGTGTAAGTTGTACTATGAAATGGTACTATGAAAACTCATAAAAGAGTTATGGATTATGAATACGGATTAAATGAAATTCGTGTTGAAGAAGGGGGTTAAGATTAGGTTGTGATTTCAATGAGGACTCGTGTTAGCAACTGAGTTGTATGATTTCTTGTATGGGCGGGGAATTGTACTTGGTGTAAAAACTACTTAGTTGGTGGCATGGTAATCATTGAAATATTGTGTCACGCTAGTTATTATATACAGATAAATAGGTCATAGGTAGAGAATATAGGATTAAGTACGAATTCTTCGAACTCATACTTATGTGACATTCTTGACTCATAGTTATATGAAATGTTTATGAGCCCCTCAGCGAACGGACGCCAAAGGTCAGACTAGAGTAAGTTCGTAAACTCATATAATTGTGGCCAGGTTATGAACTCATAAGTGTGGTTTTATGAATTGGGTATAGTTGTGTGTGAATGGAGTGTTAAGGATTATAGGAACAGATAGATTATTAAGCAAATGATCATTAGTGGAGACTTAGGTTTTCCTAAACTCCTAGCTATGCTAAACTTCGAAATGATTGACATCAAGCTAAATACGTACTATGTGCCTTTAAAAAAAATTTAGACTCGTAACCATTTTTGAAACGGTTTAAAGTATAGTCTATGCTACTTATTTCGGCTAGACGCAAATGATTTGAAATATCAAAAATTATTTTTATTTATCACTTATGTACCATGTAACCTGGTGCAGAGATGATAAAAATGATGGAGTCATCAATGCAGTATTACTTAGTGTGAATTAGACCTAAAGTCACTATTCCACTATGGTATGATGTAGCATGACAAAATCATCAAATGACGGCATCCTCAAACGAACTGTTAATACAGTACATCATGACGTCATTCTAAAAAATATTTTCAAAATTTTTTTTAATTTGCCAACGGGGTTTGGCTACACCTAAATAATTCGATTGAATTGAATTATTGATATGAGTCTATGCTATTTGATTCAGCTAGACTAATGTTATAAAAACTCCAAGTGTTTATTGAAAGAATTTCCCGAACTAAATTGCTTTGGTACGGAATCCTATGATAAGACTGAGGTGAACGATAATGTTTGGATAAATAATCCAATCCAGTAGCGTAAATATTCGCTAAAAATGATTAATACGTTATGCATGACGTAAGAGTACGATGGGCTAATCACCTAAAGTACTAGCAACGGTAGTTTACCTTCTTTGTGATTGTAAACATTCCAAGTAATGTATTGTTTTGCGGTATGATCACTACCGTTAAAACTAAATGTGTTCATGGTCTATATGACCCCTCAGTATAATTTGAAAACTTTTACTCTTGTGAGAGGTGTATTGGGTAGCATGTGATATGTGTGAATGGTGTAAGGTGCACGGTGTAAGGTGTAAGGTGAATTTCGGGGACAAAATTCTTATAAGGAGGGGTGAATGTGACGACCCGAGAATTTGGATAATTTATTAAAATCTTAAATGATTGATTTAAGGTCAAATAATAGACCTAAACAGAAAATAAGTGTATGCGTTTGATATTAGTAGGGTGAAATTTTGATGATTTCATAATTCTATGAAGGATATATGTTAATTATTCAGGATTAAGGATTGATGTGATTAAGTTCTGTGAATATGGTTATGTATGTGTGCTGAATGTGGTTAAGGGTCAAGGGTTGTCCAAATAAATTTTATAAATGTCAAACCCTAAGTATATATTAAGAACGCCAACGTTCAGTTAGAAAACCCTAACGACTGATAAGAAACCCTAGAAATCAGTTTTGGAAACCCTAATGTCAAATTCGGGAATCTAAAACCCTAATTCGGATATTAAAAACACTCTATTAGGAATGCAATGATATGTATAAGGTTAAACGTCATTTATTATAAATTAATTAAGGAAAACCCTAATGAATTGCTGGAAATCCTGATTGATTATTAGAAAACCCTAATACTTGATCTGAAAATCCTAGTTTCAGATTTTGAATATTTGGAACCCTAATCTGAGAACTCAATGGAGAATTATAATGCTCAAGTGCTATTAAGTATAATGTTAATTAGGGTAAAGCTTAATTATTTATTAAACCCTAATTTATGGATTGAAACCCTAATTTTATAATTAGGGAAAACTTAAGTTTTAATTTAATAATTGTAATGTTAATTAGGATATGTTGATTCTAATTTTCAAGTTGAGTAATTAGAAAACCCTAATCTAATTACAAAAATTTAATTTCTATTTTAGAAAAATTATTTTTCTATTAGAAACCTTAATTAGTGGTTTATAAACCCTAATCTATGCTTTTGACCCTAATTGCGTAATTAGCAATTATAATTAGGAAATATTAATCCTAATTAGCAAGATTTAAGTATGATTAAGGAATTTTAATGTAATTAGAAAATTCTAATTATAATTTAGAAATGCTAATTTTCTAATTTTTAAAACCTAAATTAGAAATTTTGGAGATTTAGCTATCAAAACCTAAAGGGTTAAACCCTAAACCCTAAATGCTCCAAATCCTAAACCCTAACAAACCCTAAACCCTAAGGGTTTTATTAAAAGTCCAAAATGACATTAAAATATAAGTCAAAATGACTAAATTACCCTTTTTGCAATTCTTTAATTGGTAGCTTGCATATCTTGCCATACGTTGGGTTGGTGACCAAACCCTAACCCTAGACTTAGCTATGTGTCATTTATCAGCCACAATTGCCACCTAGATACATTGAATTAAAATTTTTATAAGATTTAAGTAAGTAAAATGACTTACTTTATCTAGCAAACTTGCCAACCTTTTCTCTCTCATCCATTTCAAAATTTTAGAGTGAGAGGGACTGAGAAGTTAGATCATGAATATCTGGTAGCTTTCGAAGAACATGATCAATGATCAAAAATCAAAGATCAAAGCTAGAAAGGTAAAGAACCCTAAATTTTGAAATCTCTTGATCTTATGTTATATGTTGAAATTGATTGGTTAAAGATATGATTAAAGGTGTCTATAAGTGATCTGGGTTGATAGATCAAGTATCTATAACATCTAGATTCACGAATTTAATGATTTCTCAAATCTGGAAATATTAAAAAATGATGGCCTGACAAGCTAATGTCAGGGCCTGTAAATCCTTCTCTTTTTCTGATTTTTGTGGTTTTATGTTTTACATATGTTCTATGACTTGTTGTCTGTGATCTGAAACAAGAAACATGACCAAACCATTAATATATTAAGAGATACAAGCGGTCAAACATCGTTGACCAGTCACGAAATAGAGTTTCTAGGCAAACCCAGAATCTCCAGAACGTCTGACAAGCTATTGCAAGCCCTTGATCTTACTTATCTTTGATTGTTAGGTTATGTTATTGTTTTAAACTTGTAGAATGGAATAGATACTACATAATCATGCTTCTATATTATACAGATCAATAACAGGACCCATGATTTAAGTGGTCAAACATCGTTGACCAAACTGCTCAAGAACATTTCTGGGTTTTCCAGAAATGTTCAAAAACAGTCTTTTTAGCCTACTTTGACCGGTCCATTTCTTTTAGATTATTTGTTGTTATAATGATCTGATGTTATGTCGTTGTAACCTGACATGTGTTCTACAAGATTGAACCATTAGATCACACAAACCAAGTCTAGAAAGTTATGATTTAAAGCTGCAAAGTAGGAACCTTGGCTGTTCTTCATTTCTGGGTAACTCAGAAAATGAAGAACACGCCTGACAAGATTTTTGAGGGCCTAGATCTCACTGTTATGTTGTGTTTTGGCTAGAATCTTGGTTGATAGCTGTAGTATTACATTTAAACTACAACTTCAATACATTAGATTTCCCAGAAACCTTAGGATCAAGAATTTATAAGTGGTCAAATGTAGCCTCTCGAAGTCTGACTATGAAGCTCAAGAACACTCAAGAACACCTATAGCGATAGAAAGTGTCGCTATAGCCCTTTAGCGACAGTTTATTATTATTATTTTTCATAAATTAATTAAAAATAGAAAAAAATAGTTTTTAATTATTAAAAATACATAATAAATTCTGAAAAATTATTTTAAATTCTGAAAAATAGTTTTTAATTATTTTGGGTAT
Organism: Panax japonicus; assembly: GCA_020205505.1. NCBI lineage: Eukaryota > Viridiplantae > Streptophyta > Magnoliopsida > Apiales > Araliaceae > Panax > Panax japonicus. The sequence goes on from CM035105.1 coordinate 30,132,802, forward strand.
ATTTCAAAAATATTTAATATTTTTGGAATATAAAAGGTATTTATTTATTTAATTATAATATTAAATAAATTATTTAAAAATAATTTTAATTCATGAAAAATTATATTATGGTGTTAGAAAATATTTGAAGTTATTTTTGATGATTTTTAATATTTTGTGATGAAATTTATTAATTAATAAATATTAATGATAATTAGTTTATTTAATAGATATATTAAATAAATTATGGAAAAATAGAATTAATGTTTTAAAAATCATGTAAAAATGATTTAAGTGTTATAAAAATATTTTAAGTTATAAAATATAACTTTTGATATTTTGGCATGAAAATATTAATATTTTAATATTAATAGCAATTATCGGATAACGGATTTAAGTGTTTAAAAATCGTATAATTATGATTTTAAGGTATTAAAAATACTTTCGTATATTATAATTATATTATAATATTATGTTTTGATTTTCATTAATATTTTATATTAAATGAATATTAATGATTAAGGAATTATGTGATGTTTATTTCAATTAAATATGGTTTTAATGATCGAAAAATGTTGATAAATGATAATAATTACTTGAAAATTATTATGAGCCTATGAAAATTATTTTGGCTGCTAAAAAAATTATCTGTGATAATTGTTAAGTGTTTAGGCAGAGTTTAATTGAACTTAAACTCGATAAAAGTCCAACTAGACCGTCGGGATATTAGAATTGTGTCGGGTTCAACTCAGACTGTAATAGTTTGACTTGATACCTAGTCTTATGTGTGTTATAGACTGATAGGGTTATGTGCTATGTGTTTAGGTTATTCTGTATGTATAAATATAACAGTATTATACTGTAATGATATTATTCTAATATTGGAGATCTATATTACTAATATTAGGTCTTCGGGGTAAAGCAATATAAATTGCGTAGCAGTAATCAACGGTTCAGGCAAGTTTCTTTGTACTTAACTCTAATAACAGTGTTTTATTCAAGCTTATGGTTAATCCTTGCTGATTGCCACGAAAATTGTATTCTGTATATCTTGCATGTATAAGTCAGGTATGAAAGGCTGATCACCTTCATTACCAGTTGGTTCAGAAATGTTTGTTCATGTTTAATACTTGTTTAGTCAAAAGTTTGTTCGTGCTAGTTCTCAATTATATTGATGAATTATAGCCAGCTAATTATTCATACTCTTCAATCATGATATATAATTATATTGTTGTATTTAAACTTGCTGGGCAACTTTCAAGCTCACCCTTGCTATATCATGATAAACATTGCAGATAAAGCGAATGCGTTCGAATTACAAGAAAAGGTTAATGCCAAGTTCAGCTTGGAATAAAATGTGCGGCTAGTTTGTAATAGTATATTTTGATAAATATTGTTGTGTAATAGATATTTTATGAATTGTGTATAAGTTAAGGTTACTCGACCTTGGGGATAATTCTGTAAAGTTTAATGCATAAACAATTTATGTTTATATCTTTCGCAAACAGTTATAGAAATAGTATACCGGATCCGCGGCGATTTGAGACCTGGATTCGGGGTTGCTACAGAGGTACTGACAGGAGGCGCTTTCAGATTATAAGAAATGGACGGCGATGAATTTTTGTAACTCATCAATTCAGACACTGTGAAACGGTACTATGTCTGAGGTTTCCATCAAACAAACATCCTGGTTTTGGATCATCAGATCACCAGTTATTTTAGGTTCTTTAACCCTCACTACATATAACCTTTCCTTTTTACCCATCCGCCCCTCAGGGAAAAACACACTTTTCAAACCAACAGTTTGGTTTCACTTCATTTCCTACAACTTCGGCTATCCCACCAGGGATTAAACCTTTTACACCTTCAATTTATCCTGTACATGGGATTAAACTTTTCATCTGCAATCTGCCCTATACCTGGGGCGAACTACGTCGACCTGATCTCCCCAATACATGGGAGTACGTAGGCAGCCATGTTATATGGTTAGATCTCACCACAAAAAAAAATAGACACACTCATATCCATAGCCACATACAAAAATCAGTCCCAAGACACCAAAGATGTTAAGGAATACACACAGATCAACGATCCATTCTAAAAATTCTGAGACATCTCACTGTCCATCCATCAAGGAGGAGTTCAGAATACATCCAAATCACAAAGTCCTGGAGAAATAAGCGAATATCAAGCAATTAACAAGGTACAACTAAAAGGGAAGTGAATCAACATATATTTCCCTGCCATATATAATAATATTTGATATATACAATGTGTACTGTACATGACAAAAAGGTTGAGCTAGTCTGTGCAGAAAAATACAAGCCCATCTACAAATCAGTGTATATGTGGGCTATCAAGTCCAACATAGATTCCCTCTCAGAAGAAGGAGGTAACATTGTGATCTCCTGCCCAAGGGTTTCTACACGAGCCAACAGATCCACCGCTAACTACATGCGATATCTCGGGTAGAAATAGCTTCATCCCGCTCAGCAACAACGATATCCTTATGAGTTAGAGCATCATCTCTCTCACAAAATAACATCTCTACCAGAAAAAGCTGTCAGCATCAAAGCCCACATACACTAACTGATCACTAGATGGTACAGAAGTAAAAGCCTCTTACGATCTCTGCGTCTTATCAGCTCATCTGTCAAAGCAACTATCCCAAACAACAAGCGAGGCTGGGGCAATTTCAAAATTGACGATAACCGGATATTGGGTCCCTCACAATAAGATTGGGGTAATCTTGGAAGCAGCGAAAACTCAACATTGGGGCATTTATCAACCATCATAAAGTGGATAATGTACCAGTCAGCGCCATCAACATGGTTCATCAGCATCTAATTGGCGATTCAGATATTATTCACTCGCGATTTGGTCAACAAAGAGAGTCTCTTATATGAATCCCCTGCAATAACTTGCGGAATGACTGGGGCATTTTGCGATTCCAAGGAATGGAAGAAGCTTAAGACGGGATCAAGCCTCTCATCAAAAATAAAAGGGAGAACTCCTGAAAGAAATCATGGCGACATAAACGTGCCCCTGAGAAAAGAAGGGGCAAATTCTCAAAAAAAGTTCTTAACTTAGGAGTAGAAGGCCAACGACGAAAGGTCTAACGAAGGAAATCTACACCATCAAACATGTTAACCTGTGTCAAGTCCTCATCAGTTGAGGCCTTTAAACCGAAGTTCAAATCTGGGCAGCGAAAGAACGAGTTGCACCCTCAAAGGATTTTAGCGACATTCAAGTCATCGGTTCAGCCAGCTTGCTAATCAAACACTCAAGAAAATGGGGCACCAACACCCATCAGTGAAAGGAAACTACAAATAACCTCAAAAGGGTGAGACATCTGGTGGTTATCATCAATCTAACGTAGCATCGGGCGATGTATAGTGAAGTAATCCGTGGAATATTACTTCAGCAAAGGTATCGGAAGATCTGGTATTCTAAACCATTGGAATTCAGCGCGACATCAAGAGAGTTCAATAATGAAAGCTTCGTATACAACTGTTCGAGTGGGAACCCAAAATAGGTTGGCGATCAACAGGGTAGGCACCATTAAAAACTACCAGCGTATACATCGGGACGGTCTGGTGATTTCAGAACGTCATCCCCATCAGAGATATAGAAAAAATCTCAACTTATCTTCATCAAACAATCATCGAAAATGCCGAAAAAATTACAAAACATTGGAGTTAACACCAGCATAGGCATCAGCAATGATCGGTAAAGGTAAATAGATTTGTGAAAACATTTTAACATTCATCATAACATTCATTACATTGCGATTTATGATTTGTGATATGCGATTTGTGATGCGATATACGAAATGTGATGTGCGAGTTACGATGTACGATTTGGCCAAATACGAAAAGCGAAGTGCAAAGTGTGAAATACGATGTCCGATTTGCGAACTGTGATTTGCGAAAATATTTTAACATTCATCATAAACATTCATTACATTGCGATTTGCATCATTAGAAATACCTTGTCATATTTTCAAGTGTCTACTAATCTTTATCATATCCATTCCATTGCATTGCATGAACATGATAAAGAGGGGCATCTTTAGACACTCGAAATTTTCTTTGCCCCTTACTAACCATGTAGGAGGGCAAAACCATCTTTTTCACACTCCAGAGATAACCCTGGAGGATCATAACATCAATTTTAACCTCGTAGATAGTCACAGGAGATCAAATTTCCAAACCCGGAGATAACCCCGGGAACACAGTTTCCAAACCCGGAGATAACCCCAAGAAAGTCAGTTTCAACCCTGGAGATAGCCCCGGGGGATCAAGATCAAAGCCTGGAGATAGCTTCGGGAGGTCAATAAAACCTCAGAGATAACCCTGAGGACACTCAGATTCAACATCAGGTCAACCTCAGAGATAACCCTGAGAAACGACTGCTACAAGTGAACAAAAACCAGAGATAACCCCCGGAGGGGCAAAATTATCATTTTACCAACTTAACTTCAACTCACATCAAATTAAATCATTTCAACTTAAATTACTTCAATAGAAGTCCTACAAGAACCATATCTTAACTTTCGAGCACAAACTACGCAAAACGGCTCAACGGACTACCAGACGGAAACCCGGGAATGCCATTTTGTTCATGGACCCATCTTCCTGGAATCAAAAAAGGGAAAATCCTATGTCATTGTGATTCTCTCCGAAAGAGATTTCCGAAATGGTATGGCACGCTTCCATCGGACTCCCGGATTCAAAGTTATGAACGACCAAGCGAACAACACATTTTTCGAGTGTACGTACACCTGCGGCTCCCCCTTTTATAAATAGAGGGCTTGGTGTAGCAGCCCCGAATCCGGGCCCCAAATCGCCGCGGATTCGGTACACTAATTCTTTCACTAATTGCGGAAGATATAAACATAAATTGTTTATACAATACATTACACACTTATCCCAAGGTCGAGTAACCTTAACTTAAACACCATTCATAAAAATATCTATTACACAACAATATTTATCAAAATATATTATTACAAACAAGCCGCGCATTTTATCCCAAGCCGGACTTGACATTAACCTTTTCTTGTATCCGAACACGTTCGCCTTATCTGTAATGTTTTATCATGATATAGCAAGGGTGAGCATGAAAGTTGCCCAACAATTTTATATACAATAACATAACGATATATCATGATTGAAGAGTATGAATAATAAGCTGGCTATAATTCATCAATATAATTGAGAACTAGCACGAACAAACTGTTGACTGAACAAGTTTTAAGCAAGAACAAACATTTCTGAACCAACTGGTAATGAAGGTGATCAGCCTTTCATACCTGACTCATACATGCAAGATGTACAGATTACAATTTTCGTGGCAATCAGCAATGATTAACCATAAGCTTGAAAAAAAACACTCTTAAATAGAGTTAAGTAAAACAAAGAAACTTGCCTGAACCATTGATTACCGCAACAAAATTAATAACGCTTTATCCAAAGACCTAGTATTAATAATATAGATCTCCAATATTAGAATAATATCATCACAGAATAATACTGTTATATTTATACACACAGAATAACCTAAACACATTACCACATAAGCCTATCAGTCTATACAGCACAGAAGACTAGGTATCAAGTCAAACTATTGCAGTCTGAGTTGAACTCGACATAATTCTAACATTCCGACGGTCTAGTCGAACTTTTATCGAGTTTAAGTTCAATTAAACTCTGTCTAACCACTTAACAATTATTACAGATAATTTCTAATCAGACAAAATATTTTTCCTAGGCTTGTAAAAATTTTCGGATAATTATTACCATTTATCAACATTTTTCAATCCTTAAAACCGTATTTAAATGAATTAAATACCACATAATACCTTAATCATTAATATTTATTTAGTATAAAATATTAATGAAAATCATTACATAATATTATATTATAATTATAATATCACAAAGTATTTTTAATACCTTAAAATCATAATTATATGATTTTTAAACCATTAAATCCATTATCCGATAATTAATATTAATATTAAAATATTAATATTTTCATGCCAAAATATCAAAAGTTATATTTTATAACTTAAAATATTTTTATAACACTTAAATCATTTTTATATAATTTATAAAGCATTAATTCCATTTTTTCTTAATTTATTTAATATATCTATTAAATAAACTAATTATCATTAATATTGATTAATTAATGAAATTCATCCCAAAATATTAAAAGTCATCAAAAATAACTTAAAATATTTTCTTATACCATAATATTATTTTTCATGATTTTTCATGAATTAAAATGATTTTTAAATCATTTATTTAATATTATAATTAATTAAATAAATACCATTTATATTCCAAAAATATTAAATATTTTTAAAATATACTCAAAATAGTTAAAAACTATTTTTCAGACTTTAAAATATTTTTTCGGAATTTATTTTATATTTTTAATAATTAAAAACCATTTTTTCTAATTTTTTAATCATTTTCCTGAAAATAATAATAATTTCTTAAATTAAGTGTCGCTAAAGGGCTATAGCGACACTTTCTGTCGCTATAGGTGTTCTTGAGCTTCATAGTCAGATTGCAGGATACCTAATTTGACCAAGTCTAAAACTTTGTGGTTTATGATTCTAGGCGGTTTCATGTGTTACACATGTAGTATCAGTGTAATACTACACTAACAAACAAGTTTCAGGACCAAATAACAACACATCAAGAAGTTATTAGCCGATTAAAACGTTGTCAGAGGCCTGCTGGGAATTCTGGGTTTTCCAGATTCCCAGTCAGTTTCGAGGGACTACATTATAACTAAATGTTATACATGATCCAATCATGTTCCTCGTGATTTTAATATTCAATACTTGAGTAGTTATGTCAAGGTACAATAAACAATCACTAGATCATCTAAACAACAACGGATGAATAAGATTCAAGCCGGTCAAAGTATGGGTCAGACACTGTTCTTGAACAAATCTGGGTTTTCCAGATTGTTCTTGAAGCAGTTCGGTCAACTATGTTTGACCACTCATATCGTGGCTCATGCTACGGATCTGGTTGATCTAAAGCCTTGGATATGTAGTTTACACAGCAGGCTATAAGAAGAAAACAACAACATGGTCAAAACATTAAACCACTGCAAGATCAGAAGGATAGAACATCTTGTCAGGCGATCTGGGTTTCTGGGTTTGCCCAGAATTCCAGAAATCGTGATCGGTCAATGCACTTTGACCGCTTATATCTTTTGCTCTAGACCTGCTATGACTCTGATTCAAGTTGGAAATGAAAGACCACATGGCATAGAACATATTTATAACATCATATACACAAAAAATCAAATACACACGGATCTAAAGGCCCTGACATTCGACTGTCAGGCCACTTTTTCAAACTTTTACCAGATTTCTTAAAATGCTTGATTCGAGTATCTTGATGTTATGTATCTGGGATTTAACAACCCAGATCACTAAATGACACCTAAATACACAACATTAACTAATCAACAACAACATTTAACACCAAATCATGAGATTTCAAATTTTTAGGGTTTATACCACTTTGAGCTTTGATCCATGATTTCTGACATTGATCTGATCCTTAGCTTGCTACAAGATGATCATGATCTAACTTCTCACTCCCTCTCACTCTAAAATTTTGAAATGGATGAGAGAGACAAGTTTGGCCAAGAATGAAAATATAAAGTGAGCTCTCTCTCACTAATATGCCATAATTAAGAGATATTGTAATCTATTGTTGCTAGTGGCTGTCAAAATTGGCTGATGGGAGTTGTTTGTAGACACATGCTAAGGCTAGGTTCAGACTAGGGTTGGTGAACAACTAATATCTTGCCAAGATTTGCAAGTAAACTAAAATAATACTCAAAAGGGCATTCTTGTCATTTTCATGCAAAATTTTATTTCTATAATTTGCCATTTGATGAAACCCTTAGGGTTTAGGGTTTGGAGCATTTTAGGGTTTAGGTTTTAACCCTTAACTTTGTAATTTAATTTCTAACATTTTTGAATTTCGGTTATCAAAATAGAAAATTAACATTTCTAACTTATAATTAGAATTTTCTAATTATATAAAAATTTCTTAATCACAAATTCATTCTTGCTAATTAGGATTAGCATTTCATAATTACAATCGCTAATTAAGCAATTAGGGTCAAAATGGTCATTAGGGTTCAAAAACCTTGAATTAGGGTTTCTAATAGAAAATTTAATTTTCTAATTTAGAAATTAAATATTCGTAATTAGATTAGGGTTTTCTAATTACTCATAAATTGAAATAATTAGGATTAGGGTTTCCTAATTAACATTGTCAATTCTATCAATTAAATCCACAATTGAGCATTAGGGTTTCCGACGGAACAATTAGGGTTCCAAAAATTAGAAATTAGGGTTTGTTAATTAATTAACCTTTACCCTAATTAATACTTAATTATTAGCACTAAAGCATTAAAATTCTCCGTGATATTCCCAAATTAGGGTTTCATTTTATCAGAATCTGAAATTAGGGCTTTCGGATTTGGTATTAGGGTTTTCTAATTATCAAATCGGGTTTCCAGCAATTCATTAGGGTTTTCCCTAATTAATTTAATATTAATGACGTTTAACCTTGTACGTACATTGCATTCCAAATCTAGGGTTTTCAATATCCGATTTAAGATTTCATACTCCCAGAACTGAAAATAGGGTTTCTTATCAGACTTTAGGGTTTTCTAACTGAACGTTGTCGTTCTTAATATACGATTAGGGTTTGTCACATATATAATTTATCTGGTAAACCCATGACCCTTAACCACTTTCTGAACACATACATAACCATAAACACAAAGCATATTCACATAAATCCTTAATCCTAAATAATTCACCTATATCCTTCACCGAATTTTGGAAATCCTCAAAATTCAATCCCAATAACATCAAACGCATACACTTATTTTCTGTCTAGGCCTATTATTTGACCTTAAATCAATCATTTAAGATTTTAATAAATCGTCCAAATTCTTGGGTTGTCACACTTGGGGTGGCCATATTTGCAAGAGAAAGAGCAAGGAAGTCCTGTCAAATTTGCTCAGTACTTGCAATATACTGAGTGCTTTCCCATTTTAAACACTTGTGAGCTCACATATAGCTACTTTTGTACCGGCAGGAGCCAAGTTTAATACACTTTAAAGATATAGAAGTCTTCTTTGGCAACCCACTGTAAGCCTTCTCACACACTTTAAAGCATTTCTCTTCATCTTTGCACACACCCTTTTTCACGTTGAGAGTCGTGTTGCATGTGTTTGCCTGGACTTCGGTCTGTGGTTTTATTTCAGTTTGTATATACATATATATATTATATATATATATATATATACACACTTATATATATGAACTATGTGTCGGACTCTGTTCGATGAGCCTGAATTTTTTATCCGGTGCGTTTACTCGCTTATATATATATATATATATATATATATATATATATATATATATATATATATATGAACTGAGTGTCGAACTCTGTTCGATGAGCCTGTATTTTACATCCGGTGCGTTTATCGCTTATATATATGTATATATATATATTCGTCCCACCTGGAGTTTACTTCATGGTGGTTGATCGCTTTTACAGCTTTCTTTATGTTTTGTCCTGCCTGGAGTTCATTTCGTGGCAGTTGATAGTTCTGTACATCTTTATTTTACATTTTATCCCTCCTGGAGTTTCCTCCGTGGTGGTTTATAGCTTTATAGCTTTATTTACATTTCGTCCCGCTTGGAGTTTCCTCCGTGGCGGTTGATAACTTTTATAGCTTTATTTACATTTCTGATCCCCCATGGAGGTGCTTAGTGGTTGGTGATCATGTGTGTATATATATATATATATATATATTACAGCTTTTATATATATACCCGCTTACTGATTTTATATAAATTGTGGTATCATGTGCGCCTAGGAATCATATAATCACAGATTCAGCCAATTGAATCTATATTCGGTTCCCGTGATGGACATTTTCAGCTGTAGGCAGCTTGTAAATTATTCTGCGATGTCTGAACTTCCTTAGATGGTTTTCATACCCATGAGGAAGTCAACATTATTGTGTACATTATTTTCTTACAGATGCTTCGCATCTCGAAAATAAAATCAATCAAGTCAAACACTTAATAAAATTGAAGTGTAAAAGGTCTCAATTACTATCGAAAAGAGGCGGTCACCATGGTAACACGGATGTCGGGGGGTGCCTAACACCTTCCCTCTGCATAACCAAGTCCTCGGACCCTAATGAATCTCTGTTTCACCGACCCGTTTAGCAGTGTCACATCATTGGGTCAATGTGCAAAACTTTTCTCGGTTGTGTTGGTACAACCATTTAAAAAACCAATTGGCGACTCTTAACAGTCCATCGTCGACATTATACATGTCAGACCTTTTTCACATATTTTGTCAAAACAAATCTCACCTAAAATTAGATCACCAAAGAACAAGTAACGGAAAGGGACATTCATAAAATCCCGACGTCGACAAGTGTCTCTTGCTCTTCCTCTTTCTATGCCTCTTTTTCTCACCCTTTTTATCATTAATCATTTGGGAGAGCTGCTCCATGTTGGACATAAGCTGCTCCATCAGGTAGGAGGAATTAATAACTTCAAACTTGAGTTCCTATTGGCCTAGCTCAAGTTGCACTGAGGAAGACTGCTTCATGTCATCAATCTTGTCAAAGAGGGCTTGAATCTGCTCTTCATTGGCCTTCTATACTTGTAGAGCATCTGTCTTCTGATCATTCATGACTTTCAGATAGATGTTATCCCTCTCTTTGAGTTTGAGAGATACATCAACCATAGTAGTTTGAAACTTGTTCTAGAGTGAAATATCTCATGCTGTTGTCAGCTTCTGTGACTCTTCAGTGAATAGAGATATTTTCTCACTCAGTTCATCAAAGGTTTTCATCAGCTCCTTCTCCACAAATATTTGATTATCTGGTTGAGCAGCCTCCTGTCAAGCATTAATTGAACTCTACGATTTGCATTCTTTGACAGATTTTCAAAGGTGTTGAGAATCTGAAGAATCATTGAGTTCCAATCATTGGTTGAGGATGAAGTAATGTCTGTCAGTAGTGCTTGAGTAGATGGAGACTTCTTGTTTTTAACTTGAACACCTTCACTAGTAGAGTGAACAGACTCTACGATCATTTCCTTGATCATGATCTTTCTTCCCTCAGAGTCCACTCTACGATAGTAGGGGATATAGTGATTTCCAGTATGACGATAAACTTTGATGTGGGGCTGGTTTGTGATCATCTTTGTAGTAAAACTCTTTACCCTTGGGAAGTTTTGTGCCACCAGCTCCATGCCGGGAAAGTGAGAGTAGCACCAGCTGAAGTAGCTTCCACCTCTTTCAGTATGTGCCTTTAGCCATGACATCAATTTTAAGAACCATCTCATCAACAAATAATCAGGATTATAGAGAATGGTTGTGCAATCTAGCTGCACATTATTCCAGTTTTTAGCTATATCAAAGGTAGTCATTCTCCATGATTCACCCATCTTTCTGGAGGTGTTTCTGGTGGTTCATTCGAGACTTCTACCCCTATTCTCCTGGTGAATTTTGTTGGAGAAAGGATAGGATAGAGTTCTAGTTCATCTGATTCTTAATTTTCAGAATTGGAATCATTTTCCATTTCTTCTTTTTCCGAGCCTGAACCATTTTGATCATATCCAACAGTGAATCCTTCTTGCTACATTTCATTTTCAGAACCTTCTTCAGCAAGATCTTCCTCCAATTCATCTTTTTCACCACTGGTTCCATTTTCAGCACTTTCATCCTTTGATAGAAACTCATCATCACTCAGTTCAATGACAACATTGGAGTGATCACTTTTCTTCTTGGAAGTAAATTGAGCAATTAGTTTGTAGCTCTTCCTTCTCCTTGGAGGTTCAGCTATGGGAGAGTCAGACTCTTGTTCCTCTTCAGACTTTGACTCCTCTGGTTCAACAGACAAACTTCCTTGGAGTTCAGCACTGGCAGGGGCATGTTGTTCTTCACTAGACACATAATCATTTGACCCATCATATGGGCTTGTTGGAATATTTGCATTTGGGGATGCATCTGAGTTCGCGTGTAGCTTTTTTTCTTCATCATCAAAGTGAATACTTTGAGAGGTAGCTATAGGGCTTAAGCATTCTTCTTTATCAGCAGAAGCTGCATTTTCATTCATTAATCCAGCTTCACCTTCATTACTGGATTTGGTCTGTGAAGATTCAATCTTGAGATCGTCGGTTCCCTTTGTTTCTTTTGACTCTGTGTTCTCCTCTTCATCAGATGTGTTATCTTTAGAAACTGAGTCTAGTTTGTTTACCACCTTAGCTTTCTTTTATGATGGCCCTGGAAGAAGTCTGTTGCTTCTCCTGTTGGTGGTTTCTACAAACATGACCTTTTCTTCTTCATCCTTATCTTTGGTGGATAGAATTCTTGATGGGGCTTTGGTTTTCTTCACACCCCTGGATTTCTTTCTAGCTGGTGTGATTTCTGTTGGTACAGAGTCATAAGACTCAGAGCTTTCTACCTCTTCTACCTTCCTCTTCTTTGTAGAGGTCTTGCTACTATTTCCAGTTGTCAGCCTTCTGTTCTCCTTAGGGTTCTTCTTCCAGTTCACAAACATATGTGGAGACATTACTTTGTGAATATTCAAAGGTTCTCCCTCATCATCCTTGATTCTTCCTCCTAGCTTCTTCTTTATTACAATGCTCAGTAGCCTTCCATGAAAAACCTTAGTCATGGGTTTATCTATAGATTTCTTCATCTCAGGCTTTTCTAGCCATTTGGAAATTTGATCTAGCAAGATAACTCCAAAGTTGATTTGTCTTCTTTGAACTATTGTAGACATAATCTTTAGTTGTTGATCCAGCATCGTGTCGTGTGCAGTGTCCTTGCATAGTATGCATTTCCCTACTATTTCAGCAAGGAATTTGTACTCTTCTGGAAACTCCTTCTTCTTCATGTCTTTTAGACTAGGGTTTCTTTGGTACCCCATGATCTCCTTTGCTTGTTTAGTATCGACATCATCAAGGCTCTTCATTCCTTGGTTAGGAAAACGTAAGAATTGATTGAGGTAAGAAGATTTCAATTTTAGAGACTGACCTTTGACCTTTGTAGAAAGGGTTCCTGAGTTTATGGAGGCATTTGAGTAGAACTCTTTAACTAGGTTAACATATACTCTAGTGCTAGCCTCAAGGAATTTTGAGAATCCAGCTTTATTTACAAGTTCAAGAATGTCTCTGAACTTCTTTTCAGATTTCTCAAACGACTTGGTTTCGAGTTGAATGCCAGTGATTACTCAATAGTTTTCCATTTGAGTAGTTCAAAGAATGAGGGTATTTGATTCAGAGAGGTTTATGAGAGATGGCTGATTATGATTTGGTAAGCCTCTGGAGTGTTAACCTATTTTAGCTCTTGAGAGGATTTTAGGGTTTGAAAATGGGAGGGAGAAAGGTTCGATAGCTTCTGATAACTATTTGTAGATTTGAATTTGTCTTTATGGCAGTTCCTTCTAACTCTGCATAACCAGTGATGTGTCAATCGACCATTGGTCGTACAATGCCCAGTAATGAGCTGTAACTCCCCATATCTTTTCAGTTCTATATTTCCTTTTAGAAGAGTAGACGTTTAATCGACGTGGCTTTGACCGTTGACCTTTTGATTCGTAGAGTAGCATGGTAAGGCAGCTATGGACTCTACGTTTTCCTTTGTTGACTCAACGATCAACTTTTGAGAGATGCTGCAGTGGATGGCTTTGACTTTTATCCTCATTTTGATGCAACATTGCTTGATCACTGATATATTCGAGCTTATCTCCTCATTTTAATGGTTGAGCAATTGTCCCATTTTCCAAACTCCTTGTGAACTGGAGTACGCTTTAGTAGGACTACGATCGTCAAGTTGTCTTCTACGATTGCTGAGGTTGCACTGCGATCGTGGAGTTCTCTTAAACCTCGACTCTACGATCATTGACTGACTTGGTCCTTGAGATGAACTTTACTAAGTATTCCTTCTGGGTTAAGGTAGCTTAGGAAGGGCCAACCTCTTAGAGTGGGCTAAGGGTCAGGTTTTTCCCTGAGGCGCTTTCTAGATGAAATACTTTAGTAGTGATTTGCAATGATATCTCATTTGACCTTTTCTGGTGTGGAGGTCCTCTATCTACTTTGGACAATTGCATTTGCTGTAATCGTGGTGTCCTCCTGCTTCTACACTGCGATCAGATGTTTGATCGTAGGCACTCCACAATTTTGAGTTGGGTGGCTGATAGAATATTAGTAGTACATTTTTAGACGTTCCTACTGACTATGGATCTTCATTTGGTTCATCAGTCATAAATGTTTTAGGACTCTGTAGCTGGTACATTACTTCATAGTATAAATTAGTGCTGTTTTTTCTCAACAGATCACTGCTCCCCATGGTTGATGCTGTCTTTCCAGATAGATGTGATCCCCTTTACTTTAGGTTCATTTGAAGGCAGCCTCGCATATCTTCTTCTAATTGGAATCAAAATTATAACATAGATCTCCTTGTATCGTAGGCATGGTTAATTTCAGGACTGATCACTCAACGATCTTTTGACAGCACTACGAAAGTAGTCTTCGTTGACGGTCTTGTGTTTGTGAAGTTTTGCTTTCGTAATGAATTCCTCTAGACCGATGCTCGATGATCCTCTATTGTGAGCTCCCTTAAGGATTCTTCTCATATAGCATTCGTTTCTTGATTTGAGCATATAGGGCCGTTTTCATCTTTGGTTGCATGGCCTGCTTCCATATACAGATTTACAGCCATGTGAGCTTTACTCAGGTTAGCTCAGCGGGTCTTCAAGGACATGCTTGGATATATAGGAATTTTTTCAGAATCACTCCTGAATAATCCTTAGCCTATTGTTGGTTGAGTCTTCTTGACTGAAGTCTTCTGCTTCAGTATTCCTTAGTGTGGTCAGACAGACCAAGTACCTGCAGGTTAGACACATTTCTATTTTTGGTACCCACAATTAAATGGGTCCTACTAGGTTAGTTTTCTAAACCCCTGTTCCTCATATTTGGATAATCATCACATTTGTCACCAACAGTCATATTCATGCATGCAACTGCTTTTAGATAGTACATTTTGAGAAGCATGAAGGTGAGTGTGTGTAAGATTCATCATTTTAAAAGCACATTCTTTCTCTTTGATGGTTTTATCATTTGCAAGGTTATGTTCACAAGGTTTAAGTGTTCATAGAGTGAGAATCAACTCTACGATTTTAGGAGTATCTAGTTGATTCATGGAGGTGATCAGTTTCTAAACATCATTAATATACTCTTGTAGAACTGATCATAGTCGGTGTGTTATCAAGCACTTAGAACAAGGATTTTTACATACATACTAACCCACCAGCAAAGATTACTTCACACAGAATTAATTTGACCTGTGATGCTCTTCTGACCCATTTCAGATTTCCTTCAAGATGTCATCTTCAACCTGTGACACCCCCAAATTTGGTTATCTTCTATCCCAACAGATAGTGCTCCACTGTACTAACATCCATACAATCATTCCATCGAAATACAACAAAATGAAGGTAATTACTATCTTCTTATTACAATCAAAGTATAATCCTTCCCAGGTTCATAAACTGGTTACATCGTTCATTGTTCGTAATGTATAATACATTCAAATTTACTAAACTATTACACAATGCTTAAGAATCCATCTTAGCTTTGCCCTTATCTCTATTGGCATTCACAGTACGTTCATCTTTAACTGCAGTTATATAATTCACGCAAGAAGTGAGCATGACAACTCAGCAAGTTTAATCAAGGATAACAGGAATACCACATTCATGAATTATATAACAATTCCAACATAACTGAATAATAGTTATGAAGTATTATGAATCAATAATACACTAATAGTTCATAACATCAATTCCCAAAATATAGAATAGATTAGAAATTCTGAACCGGTCAATAGACCATGAACAGTAAATCTCAGTTTTCATACTTGAAAAGGAGTCCACAGCACTAAGGCCATTCATCCGTAAAACTTACGAGCACTTCTAGGTGATCAGCCTATAGTACTCTATTTTGATCAACACTCGTTCATTAAATGTATTTACGTTTAATGTTTTTGGCAAACTCGCGTGCCCATCGAATAATCGATGAAAAATACTTTTGTTTGTTCATAGACAAACCTTACCTTCACGTTCGTACCTTTTCTCAACACTACCTTGGTTTTCTTAGAAAGCCGAAGGTTTACACTTTTCCTATGGAAATCTATAATCGCCTTATGGTTAACCAACCAATCCATACCAAGAATTACGTCAAATTCTTTTAGCCTTATCAGTGCTAAATCTACCGATAACTTATTCCCTTTAATTTCCACGCAACAATCCTTATGAATATGTTCAATGGGGATTATCTCCTCGTTTGCTACCTTAACGTCTAAAGGTATATGTAACTTTTTAGGGATTAAACCTAATCGCTTAGAAAATTCACATGCTATAAAAGAACAAGTAGCACCCGAGTCAAATAGCAAGTAAGAATTTATCTCATTGACCGAAATGATACCTGCTACCACATATGTTGATGCAACCGCATCTTGAACAGTCATATTAAACGTACGAGCTGAGGGTTTACCCACTGATGGTGTTGGTCCAGTAATGGCTAATTTACCACTACCAGAACTCTTATTCCCCTCTAAACCCTTCTTCGGGCAATTTCTTTCCATGTGGTTCAAGTACCCACAGACAAAACACCCCTATTTCTTCTTAGGGTTAGGACAATTGGGTGACAAATGCCCCTCCTGCCCACAGTTTTAGCATAATACTTTCCCTTTTAAACAGACTCCCATATGAGATTTTCTGCATGTCTTACGTGCTTTTGTCCTCCGTTTGGGATCTCCTTGCTTTACCCCGGTATTCCCAGGGTTAAAACTCTTCCTCTTTGGCAAGTTGCCGCTTTCGCTGGCAACTTCAGCCTTATTACTTCCTTCTAACTTACTCTTGATCTTTCGCTCTTTGTGGTACTTAGACAAAGCCTCACCACTACCTTCAGCTATTATTGCCTTCTCCAGAATGGTCCCGTAGGAAGCACTCTAGAAAACCGATATCATACTATAAAGCCAGGGTTTTAAGCCCTGCTCAAATTTGTGTGCCTTTCTTTCCTATGTATCCACCTGATGTGGAGCAAATCTCGCCAATTCGTTAAACTTGGCGGCATACTGGGGAACTGTCATATCCCCCTGCTTAAGTTCTTGGAACTTAATTTCCATCCTTCCCTGCATGCTAGTAGGGAAATAGTTCTCGAAGAAAACCTTCTTAAACTGTTCCCACGTAACAGCCTCTGTCCTAGCCCCACGCCGGTGAGCTTCCCACCAGTAGTTGGCTTCCCCCTTCATCATGTAAGTCGCAAAAGAAGTCTTTTGTGCGTCACCTACATTTGTTATCACAAACTCCTTTTTAATCTCTCTAACCCATGTCTGGGCTTCTAGTAGATCTGTCGTTCCTTGGAACTCGGGAGGACCCACACTTTTAAAGTCCTTAAAGGTAGTTTTTCTTGCTACCCCAGGAGTTACAGGAATCCCACCCCCCACTTGGTTATATGCAGTCGTTAATAAATTAACGAACTCTTGTATAGGGTTGTTAGGACCCCCTTATTTTCATTATGAGACTCGACCTCTTTGTTCCATTGTCTCCTTCTCGGCGGCATAATTCCGATTAAATAAATAAAGCTTCATTATTATCTATTTAACTACTCGGTTATCATTTTAAATCAACAACAACCATTCATACCACAACAAGCATGTTAAATAAAAACTTCATTATATAAATATGCTTTCATAGTCAAAACTATTTACATCATGTTCCCTTAGCCAAAAGCTATTAAATACTATCCTGCGATTCCCTTCTACAAAAATTGGGATTTATAAAAAGACTACCCTTAGTTATACAAAAGAGGGTTTTATGTCACTACTCATATACAAAAAGATCTAATGATCTACTAACACTATCGAACATCATTCTCATATTTCTGATTTTCCAGAATCGACACTATATTTCGACTTATGGTATGTCGAGTCTGCCCAGATTCAATAGAATAACAAGCATTTTTCAGCTTGAAATCCTCATGAACGCATTCATGGATGTATGACATCCTAGTTATTTTCTGGTCTTTCTCAACCAGTTTCTTTTGTAGCTCAAGGACCTCATCCTTATAATTACGAGCCTTATCAGTCATAAGCACTTTCTCGTCGTGCTCTGACTCAAAGTCTGCCTCTGCAGATTCTTTCACCTCATATAAGGCAGTTATTTCCTCAATATGTGCCTCTACCATAGTCCGCAAATGCACATTCCTATCCAACACTGCCAAATACAATGCTCTAGTTGCATCCAGAGATGTTGGCTCCTGAGTAGGTTACACCGTGTTAATCGATGTCACCTCCATCTCCTCCTCCACATCTAGCATCTCGTTAAGGTATGATTGTTGCCTAATTTTTTAATAGCACTTACCACGCAAGTATACGCGTTCAATTGTAATATTCAGCAAGCAAGGATATCGTTCCCACGAGGAAATAGACTAATATTTAGCAAATACTAATTCTAATGCAATTAATCCTATTTTAAACTAAGAAAATTTTGTTTATGATTTGAAAATTAAACTTAACAAACTAATAATTAAAAACCAAAATATCACAAGAATAAATGCAGATTTAACAGATTAAGATTACAACTTCCCTTAGTATTTCATTCAAACTACTTACTTCCCATTTAAAATAAATCAATTAATACGAATTGTTATCCAAGAATGCTTTATAAATATTCACGCTCTTCTTCCAAAGACACGTGAACAAATCCTTCTAAATCCAATCTCTAAGATGTAGAATTATAAGGAACACCCCAATTAATCAACGCACTATATTCCTATGTGAATCAAGTTAATTAGGGTTTACGCACAAATTCTTTCAATGGATACAAAAGACACATAGGTATATTCCTATCCTACATGCTAATCATATTAACCCTATTCAGATTATATGAACAGATGTTATCATATCCAGATTTCAATCTATACTCCATCTTCCAATTTCATATAGATTATCACAGTAATTGTTGGCCAAACAATTAATCAATAAGCATAAGATATAATAAACAATTCAATAAAAACCAACTTTCATTCAATGGGAAGCTTGCAATTTAAACTACATACCAAGTTCCGTTGCAATCTTAATTAAAATTTAGTTCATGCTAATAATAAAGAAAAACATAATCCAGATAAATAATCCAAACATCCCAGATAGTTACAAAAGATAAAACTAGAGAAGAGAAGAAGAAACTCTGATTTTGCTCCAATACTCTCTCGTAGATCTTCAGCCTTTTGCAATTCTCCTTCGTGCTTTTCTTCCTTGTTCTCTCTGCAAATCTCTTGAAAACTTGATTGATTCCTTTCAAAATTCGTTCCCCTCTCCTTTGTAGAGTCCTCTCCTACTTGTATTGGTCTCAGCCCTCATTCAGACTCCTCTTTGGCTTCAAAAACCCACTTGACAGCTGCAAAACGCACCAATATACGCATTAGAGCGCCTAGGCGCTCCTCTTAGTGCAATTCCAAGCGCCTAGGCGCTTGGCCATGTCCTCATATTTACAGAAATGCCACTCAGCTTTAATTTTCATGATTTTTGACCTTTTTCTTCTCCGAAATGACCAATTTGTCCCTCCAACTCCAACCTACAACAAATAAACACAAAACACATAAAAAGATCCTAAAAACAATTAAATATAACAATAATTAAGTTTAATAATACCAGATTCATAGGTATAAAACCTACTCATCAAATACCCCCAAACTTAACCAATTGCTTGTCCCCAAGCAACACAACACAAAGCAACAGCTAAATATGCAATGCAAATGCAACTATCTAAATGTCTACATTCCAGCAGTCAAACAGAACAAAATCTATTCATCAAGCCTCAGAGAAATCACAATAAACATGATAGTACATCATATCAAAACAGATTTGTAATTTCATCATCAATCATCAAATCTTAACCTGTTATTATTGATATAGTGTGTGTATGCTTAACATCCGTGCTAACTGATATGATACTAAATACAACACATAATAAATCTCTTTAAAGAAATCATACAGTGTAAATTCACAAAATTCACGAACAAGCTAAACCAACTAAAAACAAATATCCACCAAAATTTAAGAGTCCAATCCGGGATACTTATGCTCTTTTCTTTCTTTTTTTTTTCTTTACGGGGGCTTTTTGCTCTTTTCCCGTTTTATTGTTTTTTTTTTTTTTTTTTTTTTTAACCATGACTGTGCAATGTCTCATTCCATTAGGCTAACAGTGTCACCCCTTAGCGAGCTTTCGACCAACGACTCCCAGACCATATAAGACCTTAGGGCGCTAGGTTTTAAGATACCCCTCCGGGCGTACTTGCTCAAGTAACAAAGGCCCCGAAACAAAACTAGCCAGAGTATATATATATATATATATTTTTTTTTTTTTTTTTTCAAGCTTATATATCCCAAATTTTTCCCCCAAACTTAAGTTTTTATCTAAATTCAGTCATCTTCGCCTATTCATGTCTTTCATTCATTTAAACTAGCATTATCCTCTAGAAGTCCATTATGTGTCAATTTAAACTCAATCAGTCAACATAGTTGTTTATACTGTGCTATCCTTATTATATCAATTTCAAACAGGCAAAGATTCAAATCTTGACAAGAAATCACGTCAAAGTTTTAACAGACAATACTATACTTGTCTACTCAATTCCAATCTCATCACTGACCAAGACAGATTTAAACTATTTAACAGCTGGAACATGCAAATGCTTAAAATAAATTTTTTTTTTTTTTTTTTTATTTTTTTAAATTTTTTTTTTTTTTTCAATAAAAACTACATGAATGCAACTAAATGCAAAACTATATGCATGAACTGAAGCTGGAAACCTACACCCCCAAACTTAAATTATGCAATGCCCTCATTGTATATAACAAATAAAATTTAAGAAATTAAGCACTGAGGACTTCCCTGAAAGATAGAAGCTTTACTCCTCGTCAGAATCTTCTTCATCTTCTTCATCTGGGGGGTATGCGGACAATGGTGGAAATTGGTAAGGAGCGGCACCTGGATTCATGCGAGCAAACAATTCAAGGAATGCTGTGCTAAAATTCTGATACACCTCCGTTTGCCGCTGAGCTAAACTATCCTGATTTCTTTCCATTCTATCAAAACCTTCCTGAACTTGAGTGGCAACCATGTCGATTCTTCTAGTTTGATGTCTCAAATCGCGACGGATATCTTCATAAAAATTAGGAGGTTGCTCTGAACTTCCAGCTGCAGGAGGATTCTCGTGGACTTGATGACTAGGCTCAGCTGCAGGCTCGGTAGGAGCAATAATGAATCCTAACCCTCTCGGGTGTGGTATCCCCCCACTCCATACCTTGTACTTCTTAATAAGCGAGTGGTCAATTGCGGCTAAAGGAGGCTGTGTAGCTTCCTCGGCATCCCATTTCACCCCAGCTTGTTGGCATAGTCCTGTGATCAAAGATGGGAGTGGTAATCCACCGGAGGTCCCTCCTCGAATTGCTTTGTCAATGGAATCATGAATAACTTGGCCCACATCTATAATTTTCCCTGATGCAATGCAGAAAAGCAGGGCTGCCCTTTGATTTACAACATCACTCATATGCCTACATGGCATCATCTTGGCACAAATAAATGCATGCCATGCCTTCCCATAATTGCTTAGTTTGGATGCGGGGAACAACACAGCTTCATGTTGATCTGTTAATTTCCATGTCGTTCCAGGCACACACAAGGCTTGAATAATCTCACTGTAGTCTAGCTCGTGTTGTAGATATTGCATGTATCCATTGTTGGGTATCGTGTTCAAACCATAATATGCATTTATTGACCCAAAACTGACCTCCACAGATTTACCACGAACCCAAATGACGTTACCAACATGATCTATGGCATTTGCGTAGAACTCCTTAACAATCTTAACAACAGATGCATCCGGTTGAGCTGTGAATTTCATCCATCTTCTACTCCCAATCATCTGTAATAATTCCCCATCTTCTATATCGGGCAATAGTCCGCGCTCGGGAATTAGTGCTTTGTTAGAGAGTACATTATAATATCTGTCCGACGCTTTAGCACTTGTGAATCTCTTTTTGTCGTATTTTTGTGAAGTGCCCGAAGTCTCTCCTCTTTGTCTCTTACTAGCCATAGTCTTATGTACTAACTTCTTGTTAACCCAAATGATACTCAAAAATTTAGGAGAGCCAAAATCTTTGTTGTGACAATTTATCAAACACTTTGTGTGCACAAATTTGGAACACTATTAGTATGCACTCCCCCAAACTTAAATTTCACCAATTGTTGCAATTACTAAACAAACTATACATCCAATGTAATTCAAACAACAAATAAGAGTACCCACACCCAATTGAGCCAACACAATGATAGAAACTAACTTCCAAGTACTAACCTAACTATTATCCAAGTGAATCCAAAGAATTTGCAATAACACCTTGTGTACTTACTTGGGTATAGCCAAATCTTGATGTTCAATCAAAGTTGGATGAGCAATTTGAGCCTTGAACCCTTACTTCAAGTAGATGTGGCTTGAATGCAAGTGGAATCCCGAATTGGTGAAGAAGATGATAATATGGAACTTAGTTGCTTTGGTTTGGGTAGAGATGTAGTGTTTGATTTGGATTTGGAAGAGATAGATTAGTTGTTTAGGCTAGATTAGATGAGGGTTTTGATATGTGGAGGGTTAGAGATGGAGTAGGAGAGTAAGAGAGGCTTTGAATTGGAATGGGAGAGGAGTTGCCCGAATTGGGGCTTAAGAAATTTTTTTTTTTTTATATGGGAGCGCCTAGGCGCTTGGTGTGTGTACTATTTGGGCGCCTAGGCGCTTGCTTGCAGAAACTCTTGGGCGAGTGGAGCGCCTAGGCGCTTGGTGTGTGCACTGTTTGGGCGCCTAGGCGCTTGGTCTGGGCAACACCTTCTGACTTTGAGCGCCTAGGCGCTTGAAATGCCTTGATGGGGAGCGCCTAGGCGCTTGGCATGGTTTGTAGCTACTGACTTGAAGCGCCTAGGCGGTTGGAATGGCTTGTAGTTGAGCGCCTAGGCGCTTGGGGCTTTTCCAACATTCGCTGCTCTGACGTCCTTTGGGAAAATAGTCATAACTTCTTCGTCCGAACTCCGATTTAGATGATTCAAGATGTTCTGGAAAGAGGAGAAGTAGATCTACAACTTTCATTCTTGAAGTTTCACGAAATAATATCCGGAGCCGTGGTCAAATTGGCTCTGAAGTGACTTCATTGTAAATGGCAACCCGAAAACGCGAATCTAGCCACTCCAAACATCGATCCATGTAATTTTTATCCCAAACCTCGTCAAATATCCCCAATCTTAAACTTGTGCGTGTTTTCCTTTCCTGCAATCAATTGAATCTCTGTTAGAGAACAAGGTATGCAACAAATCCTAAACTAGCAAAGTTTAACCACTAAATAACTAATGGTAAAGTAAATTAATAAAAGTAGAAATATCGAATAATAATAAAACTTCCTGGGTTGCCTCCCAGTTAGCGCTTGGTTTATAGTCTTCAGCCTGACTTTCTCCTCTGTTCTAATCGGCAAGGTTGACCGATGTCTTTTCACGATCAAAACAACCCCCATAGTAGTGCTTCAATCTCTGACCGTTGACTTTAAAATTACGTTTTGAATACGGGTCTTCCACTTCTACAGCTCCATGAGGATAAACTTTTGAGATTATAAATGGCCCAGACCATCGAGATTTCAACTTTCCAGGAAACAGTTTAAGCCTCGAATTGTATAATAACACTGTTTGACCTGCTTCAAACTTTCTTTCCAGAATTTTCTCATCATGCCACCTCTTAATCTTTTCTTTATATAACTTCGCATTCTCATACGATTGGAGTCTGAACTCATCCATTTGATTCAATTGTAAGAGGCGCTTTTCTCCCGCAGCAGATATATCAAGGTTTAACTTCCGAATTGCCCAATAAGCACTGTGTTCGAGTTCAACTGGAAGATGGCATGCCTTCCCATAAACTAACCTATACGGAGACATCCCTATCGGAGTTTTGTAAGCTGTACGGTATGCCCAGAGAGCATCGTCCAACTTGCTAGACCAATCTTTCCGACTAGGATTCACTATCTTCTCAAGGATTCTTTTCACTTCTCGGTTAGATACCTCGGCTTGACCACTTGTCTGTGGATGGTAAGCAGTAGCTATCTTATGAGTGACTCCATATTTTGCAAGGATAGCTGAAAACTGCTTATTACAGAAATGAGTTCCTTCATCACTAATGATGGCGCGAGGAGTGCCGAATCTAGAGAAAATGTTCTTCCGAATGAACTTAATCACAACTTTCGCGTCATTGGTAGGTGCTGCTATAGCTTCTACCCACTTTGAAATGTAGTCCACCGCTAGAAGTATATAGGAGTTACAGAAAGATGGTGGAAATGGTCCCATGAAGTCAATTCCCCAAACATCAAACAATTCGACTTCCAGGATCATATTAAGTGGCATCTCGTGTCGCTTTGATATATTACCAACTCTTTGGCATCTGTCACATTTTAATGAGAACACACGGGCATCTTTGAAGAGTGTGGGCCAGAAAAACCCACATTGAAGCACTTTAGCTGCCGTTCTTTCTCCCCCAAAATGTCCACCATAGTCAGATGCATGACATTGGTGTAGAATACTCTCCATTTCAACTTCCGGGATGCACCTTCTTATTACTTGATCGCCACATTGTTTAAATAAGAATGGCTCATCCCATAAATACTGTTTCACGTCATGGAGAAATTTCTTCTTCTGCTGGCTTGTCAAATCAGGTGGAAATACCTTACCGACAATGAAATTTACATAATCTGCATACCATGGTGTATCCATCCTTACCGCAAATAGTTGTTCATCCGGAAAAAATTCGTTGATCACTGTTGTGTCATTTTTCTTTAGTTCTGAATTCTCTAACCGTGATAAATGATCAGCAACCTGATTTTCTGTTCCTTTTCGGTCCCGGATCTCCAAGTCAAACTCTTGTAGCAATAATACCCATCTAATTAATCTCGGCTTCGCGTCTTTCTTTGCTATTAAGTACTTAATTGCCGAATGATCCGTAAACACAATCACCTTTGTCCCAATCAAATATGAGCGAAATTTATCAAATGCATAAACAACTGCTAATAGCTCCTTCTCGGTAGTGGTGTAATTCAGTTGAGCATCTGTCAATGTTTTACTAGCATAGTATATAGCATGAAAAATCTTATCCTTTCGTTGGCCAAGAACTGCACCAATCGCATAGTCGCTAGCATCACACATTAATTCGAACGGTATAGTCCAATCTGGTGCTATGATTACAGGTGCAGGTAACAAGTTTCTTCTTTAACACATCAAACGCTTCTAGGCATGCTTGATCAAAGTTGAATGAGACATCCTTCTCCAAAAGATTGCACAGTGGTTTTGTGATTTTGGAGAAGTCTTTTATAAATCGTCTATAGAAACCAGCGTGTCCCAAGAAACTTCGAATACCCTTTACAGAAATTGGTGGTGGCAGGTTCTCAATGGTTTCGATTTTTGCTCTATCAACCTCAATTCCTTTTGATGACACTCGGTGACCCAAGATTATCCCTTCTTGCACCATAAAATGACATTTCTCCCAGTTCAAAACCAAATTTGTTTCCATACACCGTTTTAGCACGAGTGTGAGATTTTCCAAACAATAATCAAACGAATTCCCAAAAACTGAAAAATCATCCATAAATACCTCAAGATTTTGTTCAACCATATCTGAAAAAATAGCCATCATACACCGTTGAAACGTTGCTGGCGCATTACATAACCCGAAAGACATTCTGCGAAAAGCAAAGGTGCCATATGGGCATGTGAATGTTGTTTTCTCCTGATCCTCGGGTGCAATGGCAATTTGGTTATAGCCCGAATATCCATCCAAGAGGCAATAATACTCGTGCCCTGCAAGTCTGTCCAACATTTGATCTATGAATGGTAGAGGAAAATGGTCCTTACGAGTGGCCTTATTCAACTTCCTGTAATCCATACACACTCGCCAACCAGTAACTGTTCGCATTGGGATCAATTCATTCTGCTCGTTCGCAACTACTGTCATTCCCCCTTTCTTCGGCACGCATTGAACCGGACTTACCCATGAGCTATCTGAGATAGGGTAGATAATTCCAGCATCCAACCATTTAATGATCTCCTTTTTAACGACTTCCTTCATGATTGGATTGAGTCTTCGTTGTTGTTCAATAGTTGGTTTTGCCTCGTCTTCCAACAAAATCTTATGCATACAAATTGATGGGCTTATCCCCTTGATATCTGCAATAGTCCATCCAAGAGCAGTCTTATATTGTCGAAGTACCCTTAGTAGCTTTTCTTCTTGAACCTTATCAAGTGATGCAGAAATAATGACTGGCAAGGAAGAAGAACCAAGGTAAGTGTACCGGAGGTGGTTAGGCAATGGCTTAAGTTCCAAGGTAGGAGGTTCTTCTATGGATGATGTCACCTTTTCATCTAGCTTTCCCCGATAATCCAGAGGTTCAAATTTTTGTGGACATCGTGTGAACTTTGGAGCTGAATCTAGCATTTGGACCCATTCTATCACCATTGAATCATCAAATAATTTTTCACTAACCAATGCGGTTTCAAGAGGGTTTTCAATCACAGATTCACCAAATACCTCTTCAGTTGCTTCTTCAATAAGATCAACTCTTAAGCACTCTTCCTCTTCCTTCGGAAATTTCATAGCCTTGAAAACATTAAAAGTTACTTCTTCATCTTGAACTCTCATTGTTAACTCTCCCTTTTGTACATCAATTAATGTCCTTCCAGTGGCTAAAAACGGTCTTCCAAGGATAATGGGTATGTCTTTATCCTCTTCATAGTCCAACACAATGAAGTCTGCTGGGAATATGAATTTGTCCACCTTCACTAATATGTCTTCCACGATGCCCCTAGGGTACGTCACTGATCTATCTGCGAGCTGTAGAGATATATTTGTTGGCTTTGGGGTTGGTAATCCCAACTGAGTGTAGATCGAAAGTGGCATCAAGTTAATACTTGCCCCCAAATCACACAAACATCTGTTAAAGAACTGGGGCCCAATCGTGCACGGTAATGTAAAGCTACCCGGATCCTTCAACTTCGGTGGTAACTTTCTTTGCAGAATTGCGCTGCATTCTTCTGTCAATGCTACTGTTTCGAACTCCCCTAGCTTCCTCTTTCTTGCTAAAATATCTTTCATAAATTTTGCATAACTAGGCATTTGTTCTAAGGCATCTGCGAATGGAATGTTGATTTGCAGCTTTTTGAACACTTCTAAAAATTTTGAAAATTGTTGATTTAATTTCTGCTTTTGAAATCTTTGAGGAAACGGCACAGGTGGTACAACTGTTGTTTGCTTGTCTCCTTGTTGTTTTGTCACAACTTTTTCCTCAGATTTACTTTCTGAATCTCCACTCTCTTGTTCACCATCCTCAGCAGAAATTACTTTCTTGTGTCCGTCCAATTCTGTAGTCAACTCCTTCCCGCTTCTGAGTGTAACTGCCTTACAGTGCTCACTTCCATCATTCCTTGGATTTTTCTCCGTATCACTAGGTAAAGAACCTGGACTTCTAGTATTCATAGAATTAGCCATTTGCCCTATTTGATTCTCAAGATGCTTTATTGCAGCA
Organism: Panax japonicus; assembly: GCA_020205505.1. Taxonomy (NCBI): domain Eukaryota; kingdom Viridiplantae; phylum Streptophyta; class Magnoliopsida; order Apiales; family Araliaceae; genus Panax; species Panax japonicus. The sequence goes on from CM035105.1 coordinate 30,160,536, forward strand.
TTTTGGGTTTTCGTTACGGTTTCCAACTGAGTTGCAAATCTTGCCATCATTTCTTCCATTTGTGAAAACTTTTGAAGTTCTTGAGTTTGTTGCTGTGGTTGAAATCCAGGTGGATATGTTTGCCTTGGAGCTTGAGCTTGTGACTGATTATTACTCCAAGAAAAATTCGGGTGGTTTCTCACTCCTGAATTGTAGTTGTTTGCATAACTGCCCTGCTGCCTGTTATAATTGGAAACAAAATGGACTGATTCAGGATTTATTGCACATTGATCACTTGAGTGGTTACCCGCACATATTTCACATATCGTTTCCATTTTCTGAACTGGTTGTAACCCAAGTGAATCTATCTTCTTTGTAAGAGCAGACATTTGAGCTGTCATTTGAGCTGACAATGCTGTCATCGCATCCACTTCATACACTCCGACTGTCCTTTGCGGAGTTGTTCTTGCTGTTGGCCATTGATAATTATTAGCTGCCATGGTTTCAAGCAACTCATATCCCTCATCACAATTCTTGGCCATAATAGCTCCTCCTGCTGCAGCATCTATACTCGATCTCACTGTGCCGAATAAACCATTATAAAACGTTTGCACCTGAAGCCATTTAGGAATTCCATGGTGTGGACATTTTCGCAATGAATCCTTGAATCTCTCCCATGCTTCATATAGTGATTCTGAATCGTGCTGAACGAAAGAGAAGATATCGTTCCGCAACTTTGCTGTTTTTGCAGGTGGGAAAAACTTTGCAAGAAATTTCTGGGCTAAATCATTCCATGTAGTGATCGAGCCTGGTGGTAGTGAATGGAGCCAACTCTTAGCCTTATCTCTGAGGGTAAATGGAAATAGCCTTAGCCTTATTGCATCCTCTGACACATTATTATACTTGAAAGTATCGCAGATTTCTATAAAGCTGACTATGTGATCGTTCGGATCATCGTTTGGTAACCCTCCAAACTGGCATGAATTTTGAATCATCTGTATTGTCCCCGGTTTTATTTCAAAACTTGTAGCAGTAATGGCAGATCTCGTAATACTCGACTGAATTTCAGTAACCCGCGGTGTAGCATAATCCCGCAGTGCTTTTTGCTCTTCTTCAGCCATAGTATCTTCCTTATCAAGTGCTTCTTTGGTTTCTTTAACCCACTTACGCAACCGCTGAAATCTTTTCTCGATGTCGTCCTCGTGAGGCAATAAATCCGGCTTCTTCGATCGCGTTTGCATAAACTAGTCAAAAGCACCTGAATAGAACAGAACAGAACAGAAAAAGTTTAAATTAAGATTAACGCTATAAAAATCAATAATGACAAAATATTAAACTAATTTCCCCGGCAACGGCGCCAAAAACTTGTTGCCTAATTTTTTAATAGCACTTACCACGCAAGTATACGCGTTCAATTGTAATATTCAGCAAGCAAGGATATCGTTCCCACGAGGAAATAGACTAATATTTAGCAAATACTAATTCTAATGCAATTAATCCTATTTTAAACTAAGAAAATTTTGTTTATGATTTGAAAATTAAACTTAACAAACTAATAATTAAAAACCAAAATATCACAAGAATAAATGCAGATTTAACAGATTAAGATTACAACTTCCCTTAGTATTTCATTCAAACTACTTACTTCCCATTTAAAATAAATCAATTAATACGAATTGTTATCCAAGAATGCTTTATAAATATTCACGCTCTTCTTCCAAAGACACGTGAACAAATCCTTCTAAATCCAATCTCTAAGATGTAGAATTATAAGGAACACCCCAATTAATCAACGCACTATATTCCTATGTGAATCAAGTTAATTAGGGTTTACGCACAAATTCTTTCAATGGATACAAAAGACACATAGGTATATTCCTATCCTACATGCTAATCATATTAACCCTATTCAGATTATATGAACAGATGTTATCATATCCAGATCTCAATCTATACTCCATCTTCCAATTTCATATAGATTATCACAGTAATTGTTGGCCAAACAATTAATCAATAAGCATAAGATATAATAAACAATTCAATAAAAACCAACTTTCATTCAATGGGAAGCTTGCAATTTAAACTACATACCAAGTTCCGTTGCAATCTTAATTAAAATTTAGTTCATGCTAATAATAAAGAAAAACATAATCCAGATAAATAATCCAAACATCCCAGATAGTTACAAAAGATAAAACTAGAGAAGAGAAGAAGAAACTCTGATTTTGCTCCAATACTCTCTCGTAGATCTTCAGCCTTTTGCAATTCTCCTTCGTGCTTTTCTTCCTTGTTCTCTCTGCAAATCTCTTGAAAACTTGATTGATTCCTTTCAAAATTCGTTCCCCTCTCCTTTGTAGAGTCCTCTCCTACTTGTATTGGTCTCAGCCCTCATTCAGACTCCTCTTTGGCTTCAAAAACCCACTTGACAGCTGCAAAACGCACCAATATACGCATTAGAGCGCCTAGGCGCTCCTCTTAGTGCAATTCCAAGCGCCTAGGCGCTTGGCCATGTCCTCATATTTACAGAAATGCCACTCAGCTTTAATTTTCATGATTTTTGACCTTTTTCTTCTCCGAAATGACCAATTTGTCCCTCCAACTCCAACCTACAACAAATAAACACAAAACACATAAAAAGATCCTAAAAACAATTAAATATAACAATAATTAAGTTTAATAATACCAGATTCATAGGTATAAAACCTACTCATCAATGATGCTAATCCCATGGTCTCCTCAGAGTATTCCTCCTCAGAGATGTCCTCCTCAATGTCTGAGACATCTAGTACAACTATCGGTACCTCCGCGACTGGCATTGGTACAACCTCAACTTGGTTAACTGAGTCCTCAATTATTATTTCTACGTTTCTAAACATCAAGCTATCGGTTGACATCTACAAACACATAACACGTTGATTAGTACATAGTACACAATAGTATACGCACAAATCACATTTAATATCTTTAAGATTAATTTTCATCTTTTAATTCTTTCAATACCGAGTTATCTGAATATCTTTTTAATTCAATGGACTTGAATTTCATTCCTCGGACTTTACCTTCCTTACGAGGTTATTAGCCTAAGGTTTCCCCCCCTTAAGTTTTATAACCTAAGGCTTTGATACCAACCTGTGATGCCCCCAAATTCGGGTATCTTCCAACCCGACAGATGGTTCTCCACTGTACTAACATCCATACAATCATTCCATCGAAATACAAAAAATGAAGGTAATTACTATAATCTTATTACAATCAAAGTATAATCCTTCCCAGGTTCGTAAACTGGTTACATCATTCATTATTCATAATGTATAATACATACAAATTTACTAAACTATTACACAATGCTTAAGTATCCATCTTAGTTTTTCCCTTATCTCTCTTGGCATTCACAGTACATTCATCTTTAACTGCAGTTATATAATTCACGCAAGAAGTGAGCATGACAGCTCAACAAGTTTAATCAAGGATAACAGTAATACCACATTCATGAATTATATAACAAGTCCAACATAACTGAACAATAGTTATGAAGTATTATGAATCAATAATACTCTAACAGTTCATAACATCAATTTCCAAAGTATAGGATAGATTAGAAATTTTGAACCGGTCAATAGACCATGAACAGTAAATCTTAGTTTTCAAACTTGAAAAGCAGTTCACAACAGTATGGCCGTTCATCCGTATAACTTATGAGCACTTATAGGCGATCAGCCTATAGTACTCTATGTTGATCAACACTCATTCATTAAACGTATTTACGTTTAATATTTTTGGCAAACTCGCGTGCCCATCAAATAATCGATGAAAAATACTTTTGTTTGTTCATAGACAAACGTTACCTTCACATCCGTACCAATTACTTGGCGTAGGATAGTGTTAACATTTTTATATAGAATGATATGAATAATAATCAATCTATATATTACGAATAGTTTAGCCGAGTTAAAATATGGCATCGACCCTTTCTTTAAAATAAGTCTTGTAATTCAGTTCAACGAATCACATAAAACTTGGCTAACATGGAAGTTAGACAAGCGTTAAGAAAACTTGCCTTTCAGCGTCTTCAAATAACTTACTCGACTGACCCAGCCTTTACAGAATCTACATGATATATTCACATAGCACACGGTAATTAGTTATCAAACAACTATTCACATTTTTCCTACAAGCTTCTTTCTCTTCTATGTCTTTGTTAACTTAATATCTTTCTCAAAGTCAACATGACTTATTACCCTTCGTCCCGGTTTATCACGCAACTGACGTTTATTAACCGGACTCAAACATCATTGATAAAGTACCAACTTTGTTTATCGTACATATCTTGTTAACATGCATTACATTCCTAAGTTTCATACCATATACCTTAGTATAGGTAATATAGGATTAGTATTAGTACATTTATTGAGTATATAAACTCAACTCAGGTAGATCTCGAAACAACTGAAGTTTAAAACTTGGTCAACTTTTTTCCACTGCCAGCGCTGTGGCGCGGCATCCTTTGTATTTTAGTGGCGCTGAGGTACGAGTTAACAGGGTACTCAGCCGAGTCTGGCGCTACGGCGCCACCACTTTGTACTGGTTTTGGCGTTGCGGTGCCGAGTCTGTGCATCAGTTGGCCAAACCATATTTGGTTTCCTAATTTGTTCGTTTTACATCCTAATTGACCCATTCGAATTCCTAGAAGTCAGGAATTGCATCCTTTACGTGTTTATATAAGAATTCAACACTTTCAAATCCGTTAACTCAGAATTCACTATTGTGTTCATTTTATAGACGTTCGAAAATGTTAATGAGCGTTCAATGCTCGTTTTCTTCGTTTTAAGGCAGAATCTGACGATTCTTGAACCCACAACTCTTAATCACCCTATCTGATGTGTTGACATTGAAAACCAATGTTTTCAAGTCTCACGGAAACTTTTGACTACCATTCCGAAATTTCTACGTTTTCGAAGTTTAACGTCTATTTTCGTAAAATTCGCCATAACTTTGTTACTAAGGTTCTCTAAACCAAATCACATGGAATACTCCATGAATTTACTATCTACATCCTAACCAAATAAGATGCATTTAATAACGTATTGATGGAGCTCAATTGTTTATCAACAATCGATCTCAACTATCAATGTTTTCATAGTTCAAAACTATATTAAACCTTATGATTCTTATAATCTCATGACTTATAGAGATTGAATCTATGGTAAGTCATCTTTAAATCCTCACACAAGACATATTCAACCCATTCCATGATTCTCTAAGATGAAGGAAAATTTAAAAGAGATGGAGATGAAAGGTAAGGATTACACCTTAAGAACTCTTGGTTTTCTTTCTTGGAAAACTCTAAGATCAAGCTTCCAAAGTGTATGTTTTGCAAGTATAGCTCTATTTCTCTCTCAATAATCTAAGGTTGAGTCTTGGAAAAACTCTCAGATGAATCAACCTAGCTTTCTATTTATAGAAAACTAGAATGGATGGCATAATTGACAAAGAACCAACACCTCCTTACTATTCATGTGTGGTCACCAAGTAAAACACTTGGTGACCAAGCCTTATGCTTGGCTTCTACACCAAGGTGGCTGGCCCACCGCCCCATATGACATCCCATGGGTTGCCCCATGGGTTTTACCCATTCAGTGACCCACTGATTCGACCCACCGTTCAGTTTTAATGAATTGGGCTTAACTAAATTAACATTGGGCATTGGTCATTCAAATGATTGGATTAATTAATAATCCAACTCAAATGAATTAGTTATTAAGTCTTAACTTAATTCTATAAGATGAATCGTATCACATACGTACAATTCACGTATTATCTCCGTATACTACTCGTACAATAATCGTATTGTACTTCATATTTACTAAACGTATTATATATAGATACTAAATAGTATCACCTAATGTACAATACTCGCATTAACCCTAACACCTTTCTTTCTACGGATATTATTTCCTTCTCGGAAATCAATATACTCAACCCTTAGGTTTTAAGTCCGCAGGCAAAAATTTCGTTTGCCATAATTGAAATATTATCAGATATTTCATCTTATCATGATATTCTATCATTAAGCGTTTCTCAGAATTTCAAAATAATTCCCCGAGCAGAAATGGATGAATAGTATTTTTACGAAAATTTCTCGGAAAACAATTATTTTCATCTTGGAAATTCCAAACAATTATTTCTAACACGTAGCCAGAATACTAACTACGTTAGCACATTCAAGGTTATAGAACGACCTTCACATAGCTTACTCACAAAGAAATCAATTAAATTTATTTAATTCACATAATCAAATAAAAATTCAATTGTCATAAAAATCCGATTTTCTCGGGCGTTAGACAACCTAAAACTTGGATGGAGAGAAAGTTTATAGACATTTGAGTTTCTATCCTCAGAGTACTTTCTCTCTTCACCTTTTTAGGTAGATTATGAATTCTTGACAGAAATCTATTATGGTTCATAAGAGGGTGCTTTTATGAGGAACACATGTAATAATGAGGAACCGTACCTTTTTACTGTCAGTTCCTCAATAGTCATTTACCTTTAACATACTGAGTTTAGGCATTGATGTGCATAGTTTCACATTTTCTCCTGACAACTTATTGCTCTTGTTGGGCTTTAATCAATCCGTCGTAGTCTTGAAGATACATCCTGAGAATCTCAGCATCTTCATTTCTTTGACATCCTTCAGTTTACCAAGTTTGCACCCAGCTACTGATTGGCCAGACATATGTCTGAGAAGAACTTCTTTCTTCTCTAGATAAGCATTTCTTAGCATGTATGGCCTTTTCATCTGTCTGGCTGGTGGATGCTTGACTCTGTGTTGTTGATGTCTCTTGGGCTATCTCGTCTGGTCTTCAGACGACAAGATTTACTACAGGCTAGAATTTGTCTTGTTGATATAATATTTGAGAATATGGACCAATCTGAGCAGCTTCAGGTGTATATACACATTACTTATACACAATATTTCCAATGTGTGAGCTAACCTATATATAACAAGTTACCTACTACTAAACTAAGTTTAGAACAATGTTTGTGCCTGGGATCAGACTCAAAGCGATTAGCTTTTGAATATAGCATGAGAACCTGTTTTGATTCCAATTGTTAGTTCCCAGTAGGGACAATAGATCTAAAGGGGGGGGGTTGAATAGATCCTTTTTAATTTCAAATACTTTTTTCTTTTATTTTGTATTGCTATTACGTTAGCATATGACAAACATAAGAATCTTTTGAAGCACACGAAATAAGTAAAAGATCCCCTTCATTGATATATTCATACTCACACATACATTGTTCGTATAGTTAGTTTGGTTATAAGCAGTTAAAACATACATAGTAGTTATAGCAGTTAATAGACCTAATGTAAATGACATAAGGTAAAAGACACGAGGGGTTTTAAGTGGTTCATAGACTCAAGCTCCTAATCCACTCTTCTGCTTTTACCTAGAAGGATTTCCACTAAGGAAGGGCAGCACCCTGAATCACTAAGATTCCTTCAAGGCCAGCAGCCTTAGGACTTCAGTTCACTAAGAACTCTTCAAGGCCAGCAGACTTGGAACTCCTCTAGTTCCCTAGGAATTCTTCAAGCCCATCTGGCTTGGAACTTCATTTAGTCCCTCGGGACAAGGACCCCTCAGGCCCTGGCTTCTTGTTGAGTTATTTGTTTATTTGTTAGAGTTGGTTCTGAGCTGCTAAGATGTCTTCATGTTCTGTACTTCTTCTGTACTTAGCAGCTTTGCGTGATCACCCTTGAAGTGCAGGTGAGTATTGCATGATGCTCAACTTCTTCAGCTACTCAACCACTATGGATGATCCCTTGATGACTCCCTTGAAGATCATTCCTCTTGATACATGATGGCTACACATGATGGGTTTCTAAGATGACTGTAAGCTCTTCTGTTAGGTACTTAGAAACTTTCTCATACTTGCCATCATAATGACGTTTGTGATCTCCCTTCTTGATACTTGATCTCTTCTCACGATGGACTTGCTAAGATGACTGTGAGCTCTTCTCTATGGTACATAGAGTCTTCCAATGATGGACAACAAGATGACATGATGCTCTTCTTTTTCTTGGCAGCTCAGAACACTAAGTAGTAGAACTCTCACTTCTACATTGTAGAACTCTCACTTCTACTTCTTTCTTTGTCTGACTCTAAATGTTTTAGGTGGATCGTAGAGTGAGCCTTCGTACTCACTATCTTACATGGTTTAGAATAGTCCACCATTACTCCAAACTCGGCAACTCCAGCAACATTCGATCTAAGAAATAATAGCAGATTTATACTCCTTCCCAATCCTTCTGTTGGAAAGTAGCCGTTGAAAGCTATTCAAATGTCTTCACAGATCTCGAGTTGACAGAGTTAGACTGCTGATGTGACAAGTCATACTTTCTCTAACATTGCAGTCTACTATTTCACCTACCCATCAGAGATGTCACTTTAATGTCTTGGGCAGGTCGAAGACATTATTTCCTCTTTTTGATTTCTCGATCAGAGGTTGTCCTTTTGCATCAATGCTCTCAATAAGCTCTTGTCTGAATATTACCCTTCAGATTGAACCGTTTCCAATGCTTCAGTCTTCAGCTATTCGAACTCTACGATTCTGATGCATGTCTTTAAGCACCTGATCGTAGTGTCATGTTGACTGGTAGAGACAACACTACGATCTTGGAGAGTGTTGATTGGATCTTCAATATAGAACACCTCTTCCTTCTCTTGTGCAATACTTCAACACTTCTATTTGCCTTAACAGTTCTCAGATACTGATGACTTGACTTCTTTATTCTGGCCCCTTGTGAATAGCAAGACACTTTAGATTTGTGGCGTATCCAACTCCCTTTCTCCTTGTGATCTCCCGTTTACTTATCATCAATGGACTGACCCAATGCTTAATCACTTTAGCCTTGTTCTTCAAGAGTTGTCCTATATCTTTGTATGCACTTCATCAGTTCTTTCTTTGTTTGGCAAACACTACGATCCTGGTAGCTTCCATGATCGTTGTCCTCTGTCTACTTGACAGTTACTGCGCTTGCTGACTTTCTTCAGTCAGTTACTGATGTCTTCTTCTAATCAACTTATGGAAGACTTCATCTTGAATGGCTTCTTCAACTCAATCTTGATACTGATTGGGTTGATGATTAGATCTTCTGTTAGCATACATGTCATTCATTGAGTGCTCTCTGGTTCCCTTCAGGTGGGATATATCTTTGCAGTGCCAACCGGAGACTTTGTTCCTTTGGATATCTTGGGAGTGCTCATTTGTTGAGGATCGTATATGCTCTATGATTCTTCCTTGGCATTGTGAGCACAATGGTTGAGGTCGTAGTTCTGCACTCTACGATTCAGCTTCGGCTGTGCAAAAACTACAACTTCTAGATCATATCTTGACACTCTACAATTTCTACCTTGTGCTTATTGTCTTCATATAATCTTGCTCGACTACGATATCTGCATGTAATCAATAGACTTTACGACTCAGAGTGTAGTCTACGATCCTTAACTTGGCTTCGACATCAGTAGACTATACGACTCCGATTGTAGTCTATGTTTCTGACTTAGCTTTGGCAGATGTTTGGTTGGCTCGTAGGCAGGCTGTCTCAATAATTCTGAACATGACTTCCTCAACAGACTTCGATCCTGAGGAAGTTCTACTCGACACACTATCTTGCAGACTACGATTCTGCCTCGACAGCTCTCGTGTTTTCCTTGACTATCCTGGCAGACCCCGATTTCTGGTGCAATGCTCGACGATCAGACATGCCTATCTATTACATCATAAGATCAACTTAACATGCTTGATCTTTCTACTTTTATAGTCCTTGTACATCATTTATTTTTAAGGACTTTACAAAGATGTTTTGCTTATGTAAGATCAACCTAACATACTGGATCAATTCATTCTAAGTCCTTGTACACATGTTTCTATTATCTATCAAAGGACTTTGCAGCTTTTCTTAATGAAAGCATACTTGCATATTCATTCATATATATATATATATATATATATATATATATAATCAAATCATATATAATTAGAAATAACATTCACATGCTTATTCTTGACACATCTCCTTGGGGTGCTCCTGTTTTATTTGTAAAAAAGAAAGACGGGAGTATGCGACTTTGTATTGACTATCGAGAATTGAACCATGTCACCATCAAGAATAGGTATCTACTACCTCGCATTAATAACATGTTCGACCAGTTGCAAGGAGCACAATTATTTTTAAAGATCGATCTTCGTTCCGGATATCATCAGCTAAAGATTAAAACTGAGGATATTCTAAAGATTGCCTTTAGAACTCGGTACGGGCATTATGAATTTTTAGTCATGTCTTTTGGATTGACTAATGCTCCTGTTGTTATCATGGATATGATGAACCGCGTGTTCAAATAATATTTAGATCAGTTCATTTTCGTCTTTATTGATGACATACTTATCTATTCCAAAAGCCGTGCAGATCATGAGTGCCATTTGAAGTTTGTCCTTCAAAGGCTTCGTGAGAAAAAGCTATATGCCAATCTGAAGAAATGCTAGTTCTGGCTTGAGGAAGTAGCATTTCTTGGGCACGTGGTGTCAAAACATGGAGTATCTATTGACCCGGCGAAGATTAAATCAATACAAAGTTGGGAGCAACCGAATTCGGTGACCGAAGTACGTAGCTTTCTTGGCTTAGCTGGTTATTATCGGAGATTCATGAAAGGATTTTCTCGAATTGCTACTCTGTTAACTCAGTTAACTCGGAAAGATACAAAATTTGAATAGAGAGAGGAATGCGAGAAGAGTTTCCAAGAGCTCAGAAGAGACTTGTCTTGGCACCTGTTTTGGCAATACCATCTGGTTCGAATGGATTTGTTATATACAGCGATGCTTCAGGCAAAGGTTTAGGATGTGTTCTCATGCAACATGGGAAAGTTATAGCCTATGCCTCGCGATTGTGATAACCCGAGATTTCGAATAATTAAAATTTTACGAATAATTTTTTTTTAATATTAATATTGATTTTCAATTTTGCAACAAGTATCTGTGATACGATTCTCGAGAAGGTCAATTTGTGTATTGACTATTAAATTTAGAATAGAGTTGTGCTTAACAGCTTTAGAAACTGTAACCCTAATTTCTGGATAGGGATTCGATAGAAAATATAATAAAAATAATTATATTAAAGTGTATGTGTTTGTACTGTATAGAGATATTGATCAATAATTGATCGGATACGGTTAAAAATTAATAAACCCTAATAAGATATTAAAAAACCCTAATCTCAGGATTAGAAATCCTAACGTACCATTAGAAACCCTAATCGAAAGCTGGGAAATCCTAATTTTATATTCGGGAATCCTAAAACCCTAATTAGGAAACCCTAATCCTAATTGGCAAGCCCAATGTGTTTATTAAACTTTAATATGATTAGAAAACCCTAACTATACTTTAGTTATCTTAATTTATATTTTACAAACCCTAATTGTAATTTAAAAATTTTAATTTTTCTAATTAAAACCCTAATTTCATATTCCGGATTTCTAAACCCTAATTAGGTAACCCTAATCCTAATTGGAAGGCCTAATATATTTATTAAACGTTGATATGATTAGGAAAAAACTAATTTAATTAGGAAACCCTAATTTTAGTTTTAAACTTTTAATTTTCTAATTTAAAAACCCTAATTAGAAAATTCTGGAATTAGAGTTTGTAAAACATAAGGGTTAGAACCCTAGGGTTAAATCCTAAGGGTTAAACCCTAAGGGTTTGTGCATTTGTCCAGTATGCCATTAAAATCAATTTGCAACTGACAAAAATACCCTTTTTATATTTTTTTTATATGTAACTTGCAAATCTTTGTATAATGGTGGTAGGTGACCAACTCAATTGACTTGGTGACACAAAAATTGAGCCAAATCATCCAGCCAACATCAGATCTAGAAACATCTATAATATATATATATATATATATAGATTAAGAGAGAGAAAGTGTATAAACATTAGTCATTTGGTCTCTTGCTCTCATTTACTCTCTCTCTCACCAATACATCCGAAAAGAGTAAGTAGGTCGGTCCTAAATACTGTGACGCCCCCAAATTCGGGTATCTTCCAACCCGACAGATGGTGCTACACGGTGCTACAGTTCACATAAACATTCAATTAAAATACCTCCAAAGAACGGATATGTCTTATATATATATAAAAAGAATATTTACATTCCACAGGTTCTTTACAACCAATACATTTGTCTTTGTCATAATATCAAATATTATTCTTACAAAACCTATACTATTACATATGTAATCTATAAGTTCGCCTTCGCCTTCCCTTTATCCTTGCCAGATCCATCGGTCCGTTAGGTCTTAGCTGCATTCATATAGTTCAAGCAAGAATAAGCCTAACTAGCTTAACAAGTACAATAATTCTAGTAAAATAGAATGCTTGAAACATAGGAATCAAATATCTTCAATAACTGAATAATAGTTACGACGTACTATCGATAATTCAAAATAGCAATTTTGTTCATTCAAAACATTTTACAACAATAATATTCAGTAAAACATCGATTCCGGTTCAAGACCGTGAGTATTTCATAAGTACTTTGAAAAGGACGTCTTGGCACTAAGTCCGTAAGTCCGGCATAGCTTACGAGCACGTCTAGGTGATCAGCCTATATTACTCTATGTTGATCAATACTACATTCATTAAACGTGTATACGTTGAAGTTGTGGCAACCTCACGTGCCTGTCGTTCAACGACAAAACAATTTATCATACTCAGTCTACTTTTTAAAACCATAACAATATTTGTTTCGTAAATCCTTATCAACACTTGATAGAATAACATAGCATTCGTCTAACCGAAAGAATTTGCTTTGACTTCCTCAAACATTAACTCATGCGAAGAATACATGAATCACAGACACTTGTCCAGATCAAACTGGAACAAGGGTTAGAGTACTTGCCTTTTAGCGTCTGCTACAGTTTATAACACGTGCACTTTAAGTCTTTAAGTCTCTACAGTAGATAATAACATCACATAGCACATTAGGTCATGAATAAACATACATGGTTCCTAAAAAATCTTACCCTTCTTCTCAATCTAAATTCGTATTAGATTTATTATTAGTGGTTCCGGCGTTCCGTTACGTCATTCTTACGTTCATATGTAATTGACTTAACTTAACCCTAAGTGTGCATACTTAAGGCTTAATTATATCTTAACAATGTTTCATTAAGTTCCTTATTTAATTGTTCATCAATTACTCATTATACTCAAAATGTAAACTTCTTTCATTATCTAAGTTATGAGGCTGGCGTCGCGGCACCGGCTATTTCTCTTGGTGTTGCGCTGCGGCGTCACCCATTATTGCCCAGAAACCGGACTCGGCGCTGCGGCACGAGTCCCTTTATTATCTGTCGCGTTGCAACGCGAGTTTTCAGGGGCTGAGGCTCACTTTGGCGCTGCGGCGCCGGCTAATTGGCTTGGAGTCGCGTCGCGGCCTGGATTCTGAGCCTCAGAAACTTTTGATATATTTTTCAAATGGTGAGATTCCCGGACTCGTAACTTCTTTGTTATAAGTCTGAATTGGCTCGTTCAAGAGCCTACGGTTCACAAATCACCTACTCTATGTGTTCATGCAATAATTTTATCTATTCGACTTCGTTTGCTAAAATTTCACCTATTAGTCCATTTTTAATGAAAACGATAACCGTTCGTGAACGTTCAACGCTCATTTCTTCGTTCTAAGTCAAAATCCTGCCATTTTCGAGTCCGCAACTCTATAATGCCAAATATGACTTGTCTCCATCAAAAACCAACGTTTCCGAGTTCAAATACAAAATATGACTTCCATTCTGAGAATTTCACGAATTCGACGTTTATCGTCCAATCGTGTTAATTCTGGCAAAATTCCATTATTAGTGATTTGTTCATCCTATCAAATACAATCATTTAATTATCTAAACATCTCAACTTACATGATACAACAACTTATATTCAATTTAGGTTATGGTTTATTTCTTATAAGTTCATAACTTAACAAAATGTACAATACAAGACTTTCATTTCCTTATGACTTACTCTTAATTAAGTAATTCAAGCTACATGCTTATATCTTATTATTCACACAACTTACTAAGTTAATCATATGACCATCTCATTTGTGTATTCCATAAGTTCATAACTTTTTTGGCTTAGTTCCATTGCTAATCAATTTCTCTTATGTTCTTAACATCTAAGTTCATTAGTTTACACTTCTCTTATCAACCTACCATGATAGAGATAGAAGAGACAAGATCAATTACCTTTGAAGATTACATCTCTTGCTTTGGGAATCTACTAATGAAAGGTTAAGCTCAAAGTGCTTATTTGATCTAACAATTAAGTTATGTGTAAGAGAGTGAAATTGAACAATGAAAATGTCTAGCAACTTCTTCTATTTATGGGAGAGCCAAGGTGATGGCATATTAGTCATTAATCACCCCACCTCCTCAACTAACCTCCTTACTATTCATCTACTTAATCACTAATTAATCTTGCTAGCCACTCATATTTCTTGCTCAACACAACATTTGATCATCACATAAAGTATTTGGGCATCACATAAAGCTCTTTCCCACTACTACACCCATGGGTTGCCCCATGGATCCTATTCAGCTAGTGGATCACCCTTTGGGCTTAACTCTTAATCTAATCAATTTATCTTTTGGGCTTGCATAAATAAGTTTGGGATTCACTTTATTAATCACTTGGGCTTAATATAAATCCCACATAGGTTTAAACCTTAATCTTATTGGACTTATATTTCATACAAAGTTACATTAATTCATTTCATTAGGTTTTAATACCTATATTCTCAATTTATGTCCGCATGTGAATTATTACGTTTTCCATACTTAGATTATTATTATATAATCCATCTCTCCTTGATATTATAACGTTATGTTTTTCCCAGAAGTTCAAAAATAATTCCCGAGCGATAAACGGATAATATTGTTTTTCGTAAACTTTCTCGGAAAACTTTTATTTTCACTTTGGAAATTCAAACACTTTAATTCATTCACGTGGTTGAAATACTACAATGTTCCGACTTTTCTAGGTTATAGAACGACATACATCTTATTAACACATATAATAACAAATAATATTATTTTATTCATTATTTAATTCTTTCAAGTAGTTTACAAAGGATCCGAATTTCTCGGTCGTTACATTAAATACAGCCCTAGATCAACCAATATCAAATTAGGAAGATCAAGGTCAAGATTTGAACAAGAGAGGTATAACCCAAAATTAATATTTGATCTTGTATGCTTAGATAATTTTGGTGTTTAAGTGTTTAGAATCTTGCTAATGGATGTTTTATGAAGATCTATGATTATCTATCATGAATCCATAGCATCAAAGTGGGTAAAAACTATGTTTTTCAAAATCTGTTCTTGAGCATTCTTAGTGGTCTGACAAGTAATGTCAGTGGCCACAGATCCTAGCTCGTTTATGATATTTGTTGTTTAAAAGTTGTACTTTGTAGCCTGGTATGTGGTCTTTAATCTGCAAGTGGAATCAGTCTCATTTGATGTCTAGATCATGAGTTATTAACGGTCAAAACCCATTGACCGATGTTGACCAGGCGAATTCTGGGTAACCCAGAAAATCGTTTTCTGGTCTGACAAGATCTTTGAAGGTCTGGATCTGACAGATATGATATTGTTTTAATAATGTGTTGTACTCACGTGGTAGCCTGTAATATGAACTCTAAGTATATGTCTTTATATTCCATAAACATTATATTGATTGGTTTGAATGGGTGGTCAAAGTAACCCATTTGATCACGATTACACTTTTCTGGAAATTCTAGAAAGTGTATGAACATGATCTCTGACCATGTTTGACCGAATCGTATCTGATGCGTTTGTTATAGTTGGATTGGATTTGTGTTATCTAGTTATTCCTTGACACGAGCACTACATGTATGAACCAATAACTTACCTAATTAATGGTCAGAACACCAAATTAATCGAGGCCCAAAGTAGTACCGTGAAGCTGCCTGGGTTTCTGGGTTACCCAGAATGCCCAGGAGCTATCTGACATCAAGTTTGCGAGATCAAATCTTCTTGATGGTTTGTTGAATGACCTAAATGATGACTGATAATTGTAGTGTTACATAAACACTACACGATTGAGGTTTAAGTTGGCCCAGTAAAGTCATGGATTGAAATCTAAGTCTAGTCAAACAAGGCAGGTTGAACACGAAGTTGTCAGTGTTCTTGAGCTCAAGAACACCAACAGCGACGCTAATTTATTTATTTTATTTTCTGTACAAAAATTAATTAAAAATAGAAATAAATTATCAAAATTACCAAACATGGTTTTTAAATTATGAAAAATAATTTTTGACTATTTGGAATATTTTTCATTAATATTTATAATTATTTGAATATTAATGCTACTTAATTTATTGAATTTGTGTATTAAATAAATTATAGAAAAATGATTTTAATTATATAAAAATCATTTTAGATAAGAATAAAGTATTTAAAAATACTTTGAGTTATAAAATATAACTTTTAATATTTTTAAAGAATTTTCATTAATAATTTAATATTAATGACATTAGATTTATTTAATTATTAAATTAAACAAATAAGGTAAAAATGATTTTATTGATTTAAAAATCATTTTAAATAAGAATAAAGTGTTAGAAAATATTTGGAATTATAAAATATAATTTTCAATATTTTTGAAGAATTCTCATTAATAAATTAATATTGATGATATTAGATTTATTTAATTATTTTATTAAATAAATAAATTAAAAATGATTTTATTGATTTAAAAATCATTTAAAAATGAGAAAAATGATTTAAAAGTATTTTAAGTTATAATTAATGACTTTTAATATTTTGACAATAATTTTATTAATATTTATATATTAATGGTGATGATTTAAAAATGATTTTAATTACTTTAAAAATCATTAAAGTAGAATTTTGATGATTTAAAGTTCCTCGAACTTTGGTTTCATTCTATCAAAATAGATAGTCTATTATTCTGATACTTATACATTCATTGTATATCTTAACTTGCATGGAAAATTTGTTGTTCACCTTTGCTAAATAAAACTTTTCAGCTAAGGACGAAGTTGAAGAAGGTGTTGTGAAGAATAGAGGCAAAGGCATAGTGATAAATTAGTTATAATGAAGCATATTTATTATGTTGTTTGTAAACCCTTTTTGTATATCTAAGGGGTATGTTTGTAATGTTAAGGTTAGCGGACCTGAGACTAATGTATTAATAACATATGTTAATATGATATGTATTACTATTTCTATATAAATGAGTAGTTAGATGTTATTATATTGTGGATCGTGAGTGTCGACGTCAGGATTTTTAGTTGTCCCTTTCCGTTACTTGTTCTTTGGTGTTCTCATTTAAGGTCAAATTTGTTTGAAAAAACAAGTAAAAAAGGTTCGACATGTATAATGTCAATGATGGACTGTTAAGAGTTGCCAGTTGGTTTTTTAAATGGTTGTACCAACACAACCGAGAAAATGTTTGCACATTGACCTAGTGATGTGACACTGCTAAACGGGTCGGTGAAACCGAGATTCATTAGGGTCCGGGAACTTGGTTATGCGAAGGGGAGGTGTTAGGCACCCCCTGACATCCGTGTTATCACGGTGACCGCCTCTTTTCAAAAACCTATTATCTGAATATGTGTGTTTGTGGGTCAATGTGCTGTTATTCGGAAGTAGTGTGAGGCCTCATTCGCAACTATATACACAGGGTTTGAATTTATGTAAAAATTCAGTTTTTAGCAAGATATAGCAGTGATATTTTATAAAAGAGGTTTTTCAAACCCTGATGCTCAATAATAATTGAGACCTTTTACACTCACATTTTATTAAGTGTTCGGCTTGATTAATTTTATTTTATAGATGCGAGGCATCCATACGAAAATAATGTACAAAATAATGCCAACTTCCTCGCGGGTATGGAAACCATTTGAGGAAATTCAGACACCGCATAATAATTTACAAGTTGCTTATAGCTGAAAATGTCCATCGCGGGAACCGAATCTAGATCTAATAGGTTGAATCTGTGATCACATGATTCATAGGTGCACATGATTCCACAATTTGTATAAAAGCAGTAAGCATGTATATATCAAATATATATATATATATATATATATATACTGACATGATCACTAACCACGAATCACCTCCACGGGGGATCAAAAATGTAAATAAAGCTATAAAAGCTATCAACCGCCACTGAGGAAACTCCAGGCGGGATGAAACGTAAATAAAGCTGTAAAGCTATCAACCACCACGAAGGAAACTCCAAACGGGACAAAATGTAAATAAAGCTGTACAAAGAAGTTAACTACCACGAAGTGAACTCCTGGCAGGACGAAATGTAAAGAAAGTTGTAAAAGCGGTCAACCACCACGAAGTAAACTCCAGGCTCATCGAACAGAGTTTGACAACAGTTCATATATATATATATATATATAAAAGCAAATAAACGCTCCGGATATAAAATCCAGGCTCAACGAACATAGTCCGACACACAGTTAATATATATAAGTATATATATATTAAAGCAGTAAACGCTCCAGACCGAAGTCTAGGCTCATCGAACAAAGTTCGACACATAGTTCATATATATATATATGTATATATATATGTATATATATATAAGTAAATAAACGCTATAGACCGAAGTCTTGGCTCAATCGAGGCATAACTCGATAATGTTAGTCAATATATATATATATATATACATATAATATATATATATACAAACTGAAATAAATCCATGGACCGAAGTTCAGGCAAACACACGCAGCACAACTCTCAACGTGAAGAAGGGTGTGTACAAAGATCAAGAGAAAGGCTTTAAAGTGTGTGAGAAGGCTTACAATTGGCTGCCAAAGAAGACTTCTGTATCTTTAAAGTGGGTAAACACTGGCTTTTATAGGTATAAAAGTAGCTATATATGAGCTCACAGATGTTTAAAATGAGAAAGTACACTGTATGGGGTGAGTGCAGAGCAAATTGGGCAAGGCTTCCTTTCCATTTTCTCTTGGAAAATGGCCACCCCAAGCCCTCTATTTATAAAGGGTGGAGCCCGGGTTTCTCGGGTCGGGTCGAGTCATCTCGCAGTACGTGCACTCGGGCGCTGTAATGTCCACTCGAACTTTCAAAAGTGCAATCCAGGACCTATTTCAGACCACCTTTGTCGAGAGTTATACAATGGCATAGGATTAGAGTTTATACGAAATCATTGAAGATGGGATGATGCCCTCCGGTCTTCAAGCTTCAAATTCTATTCGTTACCCTGCACAATAGTTACTAGGAATTGGTTTTCCTTGATTCTTGTGGGACATCGTTGTGTAGAGATGTGTGTATGAAATGTTGAGACGGCGTGGCATGGCATCGCGTTAGCGAGATGATGATGTTGCCCCTCACCGGTGTTATCGCTGGTTTGGGCTGATAAAGCAGATGTTCCTCAAGGCTTCGCTGAGATTGGACTGCTACAATTGTTGAAGGTCCTCAGTGTCATCTCTGAGGTGTGCCTGTCCTCCCGGTGTTATCTCTGGGTTGGTACAGAGTATCTCATTGTGAGAGCCGAGATTGAAGCTGGGTGCATTTGAAACAAGCATTTCTGGGGTTATCGCCGAAACAGCATTCCTTGGGGTGATCACCAAGGTTGGTGGCTATTCCCATGATTGGGACTGAGACTGGATACCTCGGGGTTCTCTCCGAGATTAATCAGTCTTCTCTGGTGTGTGTTCTGATATTGTATCTACACGCCTAAGTGTTATATCCGAGGTTGGATTTGTTACTCCAAGTGTGTGTTCTGGGGTTGATACTGAACTTTCGGTAGTATCCAGCATGGATATGGATTGTCTTTCAGGGTTCCCTCTTAAAAGATGAATTTGTCCTCCTGTAATGTTAATGACAGGTGTACATAAAATTTTGAGTGTCTACAGATACCCCTCTTTATCATACTCATGCATGGCGATGCATGGGTAGGATAAAGAATTCTAGACACTTGAAATGCAATAAGGTAAACATGATACTATATGTAGCAACATGAAGCAAATTTATGATACATGTGTACGGGGTTGTAGCCCAACATGCTGGGGATTATTGCTGGCTCCCTGTTGCTTCAACTGGGGATTGGCAATGATTACCAGATTTGATGTGTAATCCTTATCTGTTAGGATGTTGATGTTGGGGTTATCACCAAACTCCCAGGTCCTTGATAACGACTTGATCCTAGAGATGTACCTCTTATGTATAAGAGATCTGTGGGGATAAAGCTTGGTCTATTTGAGGATGTGTATAACATATTCCATCATCGATCCTCCTTGATAACATTGACCTTTCCTGGTTGGTATTGCCAGGACATGTCAAGATTCTGTTGGATTTAATGCCAACAGCAAATGCTGTCAGGGATGCCTGACCTTCGTTGATGTGTACTTCACCGACAAGTGAATCAACGGCTGAAAAGACCCTGTGGGATAGATCGTCAAGGTTTCTTGACCTTCGCTGACATTTGAATCAACGACTGATACTCTGTGGGTAGATTTTTAAGGTTGCTTGACCTTTGCTGACGTGTGAATCAACGAAACATTGCATTGTGACCCCCGCCGAGGATCCGCTAGGGAATATGAGTAATTGAGCATGACATCCTCGAATAACTCTAGAGCTCTGATAGGTTTAATCGCCATCAGCAGAGATAACTTCAAGGCTGATTGACCTTAGTTGATATATGTGTCAATGACTGTATATGCATTGTAATCCCCTTCGGGAGTTTACGTTATAACCCTCGCGGGGATCTACGGTGTAACCCCTATCAGGGATCACGTTGATCTTCTAGGGTAATGATCTGGAGTTAGCGGCATCAAACGTGTACAAGGTATTTTTGGATGTGATTTGTAACAAATGACATCATTGACACGGTATACCTCATGTTCAGGTGACTACCAATGAGCTATACACAGATTTAAAGTTTCATCTGAGAAGATCAGGATTGTAGGCTATTTTGCTCATTTGCGTGGTGTTTTTATTCCCGATTTGACATTTCTAGTCTGCAAGAACTCCTTTCCAACTCAAACTGGATCGAGCTGGAGGAGTGGGGCCCACATAGGGGTGTCACAGGTGCACCTGCTTCAGCCACAGATGAGCCTGCGGCCAACCATGGATGATATAATCCAGCAGGTTGGTCTCACAAGTCATTTTTAACTTGATTCGTTAAGAGAAATCCGCGAGCCTCCTTCAGATTTGCTGAGTTCGGGCTATTTTCTGCAAATTCTGTCACCGTACAAGTGTTCTACACTATCCTGGTAACGTATGCATGTATTTTTCCGGTTTTTATCCGTTTGAATTTGAGTTATCGCATTAAATGCATCTAAACACATAGTAGTGATTATGTATGCATAAATGACTTGATAAAAAATATTCAATATAGTTAATATTAGTATTAAATCATGCTGAACATAATGATGTGAAAAAAATTGACTTTTGAGACAGTCAAATTGGCACTTTTTTCTGCTATTTTTTTTTTGTCCTATTTGAGGTCCAATGAGCAAAAGGTAGAAAGGCAAAGTACTCCTGATATTGAGGTTAGCCTTATGCATGGATGATTTTGATTATTAATGCATATATTATGTATATGACTCTGGGGCAGGTGTGCTACTGAATGGCCACCTAGACATGCCTATGTGCATGTGGATAGTCCTATTTTCAAAGGGGACTATGGAATTTTTTTTTCAAAATATAGGCATTGGGTAGTCATGCATTTTAACTCTATTGTATGTTAAAGTAAACGCATGCATGCATATAGTCATAAAATGCATTCTTGAAAGCTCCAAGTAAGGAAAAACCACACCCTTTCTGAGGTGATTTGGAGACTTGTTGTCTAAATATTATGGATCCGGATCAGCCGAGTAGTTCCCATAGGACCACTTCTGGTATACGGAGGAGGGCTTCTGAAGTGCCTCGACCCTGTTCTATCAGACAGCCTCATTGATTTATGGAGGCCGTGATTCGTCTAGTCCGGGTAGACGTGCTAGACGTTGGGGACGTGGATGAGGATATTCCAATTGAGGATCCCGCTCCTGCTGCACATGTTACCCGTAGGGAGCTCCCTTGTATTCAGGTTGCAAGCCCAGAACTTTTGGGTAACTTGAGTAGACATCCCTCGATGTAATTGCAAGCTAATGAGGTATGACGTTAGATCATGATATTCTTTCTTTCCTATTGATGAAGATTAAAAGGTTTTGATGTTGATCTGCATTTCATGCAGGTTCCCGACTTCACACCGCCTCGAGGGAATTGGTTTAGTATACACTCCATGTATCAGGCTCTTCTTCCTGATTACAGAGCTGTAGTGCATGATTGAGGATTCGGGGAATTCTTCTCCATCCTTCCCCGTTGTTATCCCTGGGGTTACCTCAGGGCATTGTCTGAGCGATGGTTTCATCAGACTCAGTCACTCCATCTGCTGGATTGCGAGGTGATGATGACGTCGATGGATTGGCAATTTATCACAGGTATGGAGTTTGGAGGGGAGCCAGTGCCTTGCATGGCGAATATTACCACTACTGCCGTCAGATTCTTGTTGGAAGTTCCGACGGAGGCACTCAAGGGCAGGACTGTCCGTTCAGGTCCTTTGAGCGTAGATGCTATGAGCAGGCTTTTGAGAGAGCCCATGCCTGATGATGTCAGAATCAGGGATTGTATTCTTCGGCGATTGTTCACACTACTACAAAATAGTAAATAGACAACGCAGAAAAAACGTTGCGGTTTCAGTCAGAAAAACGTCGTGGTTAAGGGTGTTGTCTATTTAACACCCTTACACAACGTTTTTAAAATGTTGTGGTTAAGCACAATACACAACGTTTTTTAGGAAAAAACGTTGTAGGTTTGTTTTCAAAAAATTAGCATATGCTTAAAAACGTTGTAGAATGTATGATTTCACAACGTTTTTTGGTTAAAAATGTTGTTGTTTAGTATAAAAGACAACGTTTTTAACCAATTTATACAACATTTTTTAAATGTTGTAGATAAAGTAAAAAAAAAAAATATTGTGGTTCACCTATATTACCAATGCACCTGCAATATGCTAATGCCATGATATATAACTAAAAAGTCTAAATTCTCATTTAAATTTCAAGCCAAAATGTATCAAGCATTCAAAATACATCCCAATAATACAATTCGTTTACAGTTTCAAATGACTATATCCAAAACCAAAAAACTACTGGCGTATTCTCCCAAACTGTGTAGTAAGGCTGGTCAAGACAACTAATAAGAAATAGAAGAATGTTCATACACTGAGAAAAACGATCTGGTATATTCTCAGATGATGCAAGTATGGAGTGAGGAACCCATAGGTCTTCAACAGACAGTCAAATGTAGCCTGCAACACATTACATACTGTCAAGTATCTTTGCAATTCATAGTTATGAAAAGTAAACTATCTTTTAAAAGGGAATAAATCATAATCTAAATACTTAATGTGGCCTAGTACTTGGTTCACACTAATAAGTACCAAACATTGAGATTCTACAACATGCATATATGTAATGTTAATATATAATAACATAAATAAATGATCAAAAATAACCAACTGGCTTGACATGTCAAATAAAAAAATACTTATAACATGATAGAAAGCTGTCCAAGATTACCACCACCAACACTAAATGTACTTGCAGAAAACCAAGCATAGAAACAGACTGAACTATTTTCCCAAGACTCATTTCATCTGCTAATATGACATTTGTATCATTTCTCCAACTGTGCTGTGAAAAAGGCTCTGATCAGAACAGCCTCATGACTGAAACTGTTGAATACAATTTTGAAGCATATGACACCTAGCATCAAGTGAAAAGGAACTATACCTATTAACAAGAAAGTTCAATCCCTCAATCTGATAATCTCGAAGTTTCCCCCCTTCAACCATTCAGGCTATCCATTAAGCTTCCTCAAACTTGTTACAATTAATATTTTCAAGTAAAATCATATGTTTTCAACTTCTGGTAAAGTAAATTGATGCTAGAAATAGAAAAGGAAAACAAAAAAAAGGGAGTTGCAATTTTATAAACTTCTAACAAAAGACAAAATATGTAAACACATATTAACACATTATCTAGAAACAATTACACCAAAAAATAAAAAACCATCAAACATAGAGGCCCAGTTTATATAGTTGTTCTACTTGAGAATATTAGACAAATTAGGCCCAGTTGATATGCGTAGTTGCAATTAACTAAACCACAACACCATGTATATGCATATGCTCCTTCAACTTTGATCTAAAAAAAGGAAAGCATATTTTAACATCAGTTAATATAAAAACAGATAAATCTGCCCACCATTTTCATGGCCATAAGCAAACTAGAATACCCAAATTCTTTGTTGAAGCTGTTAGCAGGAGTTGTAGCACCCTTTCCACCACCATATTTTGCCACAAAATCATCCTTGACACGCTCTAGAAATGCCATAGGAACCTGTCTGCCAGCTGATTCATCTGCAACCACACAATATGCTACAAAAACAAAGAATCAACAATTCCATATAGATCTGAGACTTTCAAACTAGAAGAATAATGAAATTCTGTAATGGCAACCAAAAATCTAATATAAAAATCAGCAAAGAAAAGAAAAAAGCAATCCTTATTTATTGGATAAATTTAAACAAAAGGTAAAAAAATGAACTAATATCAAAATTATGTTATATTGCTAAATTTGTAGCTTGAGTAAAAACCTGGATTTTCTTCAGCCTCATTGCTCAATATTCCAGTGAAGGCTAACTGATTTTCCATATACTTTGAAGAACCACGACGAGTTGTTTTACGATAGACACAACTTCGAACAATATTACACCAACCACCTCCCTGCATCAAGACCCCAGAAAACATGAAACCTCATTCAAGGAAACATAATATAGAAGCAGCAGCAGCCTAGCTTTATATATGAAAATTGAAATATCATACTTAGAAATGAAACAAAAATGTAAAAATGTTATGTAGGTGGCAATATTGAAAAGAAACATGTCTGCTCCATCAAAAATTGATAGATTTACAGCTGGACTTGGCCAATCAACTCCATTCATAAAAACAGGTTTCCAAACACCACGGAATCCAAACAGGTTTTCATAGTCAGTAGTTCTGAAAGTGCTACTATAAGTCTGTTTAAAATACGCATGCTATCATCCACATTTGCAGCAGATTGACAAGGATAAGAAGCCATCAACACAATTAAAAACTGAGTAGTCTTTTCCATGACAGAAAGAGAAAGTCATTTAAGAGTTTTTCTTTCTCGAAAGAAAATGCATATTCAACAAAAAAGAAGTCCAAATTAAGCTCTTTTAACAATGACCTAACTGTTTTAAGAAAAACAAATGCATTAATAATTGAGAAACGATAACAGAAAACAATTGTAGTGGTTAATTTCAGAAACATTTGGCAAACACTCGTGCCCAAATTTTCTAACCCCAATTCAATATATCAACACCAGAGCTTAATTATGATAACATATCCATTTAGACAAGTGTCAAATTATGGAATGCCTTTATTATGGCTTGTAATATGATATGAAAAGTACTCCTATTATTACATTACATCGAACCAGGGAAAAAATGAAGGCAAATAAAAGAATACCTTCACAGCAGCCTCTGCTTTGAAAGGCCTAGCTGCTCCCCATATGATCAGGAAAAACACAGTAAATAGAAGAACAGAACTAAGCAGAACAATCAAAGCCTGAAAGCGGCGGCTAAACCCACTTTCATCATCATAGTCACCCTCCTCTACAATTACATTACATTCGGGCCACCCCTTATAATTCCTTTTTCTACCCCCTTTCCTTCCGGAAGAGGACCTAAATATCCCCGAGAATCGACTAGAGGATGAATTCCTAGAGTGGCGGCCAAAGGAACAACAAACAACCCAAAAACCACAAATGAAAGTGCGTCCATAACTTCCTACAGAGGAACAACAAACAACCCAAAAACCACAAATTACATAATTGGAATTACAGAAGTTCAAAAAATATAATGAATCATACTTGGTCCAGTACTGAGATGAAACCCCCAAATCGGCATCCAATTTTTCTGATTTCATCTTTTTTGTAGTTCCCTTGTAAAGTTACTACAGGCTACAAGGCAACGTATCGAGTATCTCTCCATATCCCTTATCCCTTATCTCTCCAAACCTCTCAATCGCCCTTGCCAGCTTCTTCATCCCCTCTCCTTGCCCCTCCTTCTGTCCTCCAGCTCCACCGCTCTCCTCACTCGTCCCCAAATCCTCCTCTTCCTCCTCCGATCCCCCTTCGTCCTTAGCCACGGTAGCTGCTACAGAAACCCTAGCGAGAAGGAACGAAGAGAAGAAACTGAAGAGAAGGAACAAACAGACGAGCCTAGGAGAGAAACTAGATTTGCTTTAATTTTAAATTTTCAATTCCGTGTCTTTTTTTTTCAGCTCCGTGTTTTTCTTCATAGATAACGTTTTTAAAAAAAACGTTATCTAATTAAAACATAAAAATGCCCTTTTAAATAGATAACGTTTTTGCATATATATCTACAACGTTTTTTAAAAAAATGTTGTAGAAAAAAATACCACAACGTTTTTATAAAAAACGTTGTCTATTAAGTGTTGTCTATTAGGTACTTTGTACTGGTGTCATGATGATAATTAGAGGCTTCTTCAGAGTAGATAACTCTGCCTATTTCCTTCGGTGTATGCGTATGCGCTCACAGGGTTTGACCGAGGCTTGGTTAGGCTTCTACTCATTTTTGCTGATGAGAATTTCTCTTGTCATTTCCCATTTATAGGTTAAGAGTGTTTACTGATCGCAGATGTTTAGCCATTGTGTTGGCAGTTTTGGGCCTACGAGAGGCTCCCATGCTTGTGTCCTGTGAGTGTGTTAGGTTTAGATACCTATCCACAAGGACATCGATGGCATCATTCCATTTTGCCAGAAGTCCCTATAGCTGAGGGTTTCACTCACTGCCGTATGTAGCTGGAGTTGTTGACAGCTGACAACATCACATGGATTCCCTATTCAGGGAAACACTTGACCATCGGTTTTGATGGAGGCTGGGGTCGAGTACGTGATTTCCACCAGGAGAGTTCCTCTCTTCACAGATAGAGGCTGGGAGCTCTATTTAGGAGAGCATGCTATTAGGAGCACCACATGGGAGATTCGCATGCCGATCTTGCCTCCTACCAGGCATCATTGGCATGTATCACAGTCACCCGTCACTGATATCCCATTGCTGGGGTTCGACGACTTTACATTATCAGAGGGTCCTTGCACTAAGGAGACATTCCAGCGTTGGTGGTTCCCTCGTACTATCGGAACCCAGTCCCGCGCCACACAATTTATGGGGGATATAGTTCCAGGATCCGTGATGATGAAGGATTGGATAGCTTGTGTCTGAGATCCGACTCATATGACACAGATTGATAGTTTGACCCGGTAGTTGGACCAGACACATATATTTATTCGGTATTTGGATAGAGATCCGGCAGAGGCAGCTTCGTTTGATCCTTCCAGCTCAGGCGTTGACCCCTCAGATGACCCATTCGGTTTTTTCGGTGTATATCCTCCTCTATATAGGTCTGACATCTATGTTGATAGAGATCCAATTACTCAGGAGGAGTTACATCAGGTGAACATGATTGATGATGTAGATATTGACACCATTGTCTTCTTCTGATGTGTATTCTCATTATAAATTTTGATAAGCCTCTGTTAGACATTGGGTGGTTGTGCCCCATTCTCGTTATATCTTTTGATAGGCCTCTGTTAGTAGTAGGGCGTATGTACCCCATTTCCTTGTATTTGTATTTGTACAGAGATGATATTTTAGATGTTGATATACTTAGGAATGTATGCACAAATTTTCATTCCCTATATCAGATTGCCATCTATTATCTGCTATGCATGTATCATGTTATGCATATGTTATGTATGTCCAGAGATATTCAGCATTGACCCCTGAATGGTCTTATGACACGGCCGTACAGATGTCTTCTTCGACAGTTAGCCGTATTGATCATACCCCACCATCATTGGTGGCATTGGGTATGCGATAGTGGTATGATAGCATGTCACCATCAGATAGTGTGACCGTAGATCATTTGCTATTGCATACCATGACCTTATTGATGTTTTAGTTTCCCGCAGGGTTTGTGGAGGGGATACTGGAGAATTGGGTGTCAGATAAGCAGGTTTTCCAATTCGGGACCCATGAGTTGACTCCTACTCTGGAAGAGTATGCACGATTGACGATGATGCCATTAGACAAACCTTGCGTCCATATGGCTTTAGGAGACATGAGTAGACGGTTCATGACTCTCATTGGATTGCGGCACAGAGTGGTGCAGGATGAGCTGACATCTGGCCACGTGATATCCCATCATTTTCTATATGACAGATTTGGCTCTGAGGATAGCTATTCACGACATTTAGGGGATTTCACTGCATCGAAGGATCATTGGCATTTAGCCAGGGTTGATGTAGTGATGTTATGCGTATTATCGTATGTTTAAATGCCACGGTATATGGATGAGATAGACATCGGAGTCATCATGGCGGTGAGAGCTCTTAGGGATGGTCGTACCATTATACCTATGATTGTAGCAAAGACCGTGCAGTCAGCATCCTACTACTGCACTTATCTGACAGGAGTGTTCAAGGGTAACTCGGTCATACTATATGTGTGGTTTATGTCCCACTTGAGACCGATTGGCACTCGTAGATGGCATGGGTACTGGTTCACCCATGATATAGCTTTTTCATACTCCTTTCAGCCATCGGAGTGCGTAGATGCTATGTTTTGGTCCACATTTTTGGCGGATATCAGAGATCCATTTTGTCATATTGCCGTGTTTAGGGTTAAGCTCACCATATAGCTTTATTACTCATGCTCCGGGCATGGACTACCTCCCTCTGGTTGGTTCGAGGGGTGTGACTACTTATCACCCGCTGGTCGTGATGTCACAGTTTGACCAGTTTCAGGATTTTCATCCTTTCGAGGGGGCGATAGGTCAGCGTTCAGCTTCTCGATATCTTTCAGTAGAGGACCGATCCCGGGTGTACGTTTATTGGGATCAGCGTGAGATAGTTGATTTTTTTGTCAGTCATCCAGGTTGTTCTGCAGAGTATTCCGCATGGATGGAGGCAGAGATTTTATCGGCTGCAGCAGTATCCACAGTGTAGGATAGTGAGTCAGATGATACAGAGCCCATGGAGGACATTGATTCCCACATTGAGGAGGAGCCCGCTGTTGGGTTGCCAAAATTTCTTCTAGATTCTCCCAGTACCAGTACTGTTGTGATTCAACACTCAACACAGTACCTTGAGAAGAGTCTTTATCTGATGACCTTCGAGAGAGATCATGCTCGATCTTTGATGCTGATTGCCCTTGATGGGAGAGACGTAACTCTATTAGAGAGAGAGACGAGGCATTAGCTCACAAAGATATCGCTGTTGTTGAGTGGGATGAGGCCAGATCAGCCTGAGATGCAGTGATAGTTGTGCGGGATAGTGCCATATCTGTCCGGGATGTAGCCGTCACAGATAGTATTGCAGTAAGGTCCCTTACCACTGGCATTAACGCAGAGATGAGCGCTTACATTGATGAGCATATGGTCACCATGCAAATGGCTGCAGATCTGTTGGGTTTTGCGGATATTCTCGTACAGGAGACCACAACTTCGCCTCCTTCTTCTGAGAGGGACGCCATATTGGGCTTGTTAGCTCGCACAAACCCTGACTTGTAGATGAGATTATATTTTCCTGCACAGACTAGCTTAGCCATTTAGTCATGTACAGTTTACATTGTATATATCAAACAACATTATATATATAACAGGGAAATATATTTTTGGATCACTTCCCTTTTATATATGCTTTACTACTTGCTTGATATTTTGCCTACTACTTCAGGGCTTGTGATCTTGATGTATTTTGAATTCCTCCTAGATGGATGGACATTGAGTTGTCTCTGGATAGTTCAGAATGGATCATCGATATGTATATATCCCTACCATCTTTGTTGTCTTAGGACTGGTTTCTTTATGGAAATATAGAGGAGTGTGGCTTTCCTCTCTGAGATTGAAAGCACCACAGATGGTCGCCAGTACTTCTATTTAGGAGAAGCCTAGTTAATTCCATCTCTTATGGATTGGTGTTGCTCTTTAAGGTATGACCGCAACTTAGATGGTCGTCGAATCTCCTATTTGGGAGGAGTTCAGGTAATTCCATCCCTTTGGTCTGAAGCCAATGAAATGTAATGGATTGATGTTTGATACCAGTACCAACTAACAAGGGTTTGTGTTTTGGTAGGGGGCGAGACCGAACCATGAATGGCTGCCTACATACTCCTATTGAAGAGGAGATCAGGTCTACATAGTTTGAACCTGGTGTAAGAGATTCAACGTTGTATATGGCAGAAATGGTGTAGGAATGTTTTTGTTGTTTTTATTTTTGTAAGGAAAAGGGTGGAAATGTTTTTTTTGTTTTTGTTTTATTGCGATCGGGCCATATGAAATGGCTGCCTACGTATTCCTATTGAAGAGGAGATCAGGTCGGTGTAGTTCGCTCCTCAAGGCGAGAAAAAAAGCGTGATCCCATGTGCAGGTCAGATTGCGGGGAGGAGAAAGTTTAATCCTAGGTTTAGGATAAACTGTAGGTATGAGAAGTTTGATCCCATGTACGGGTAGCCAAACTCCAAACGCAAGAGGTTCAATCCATTTTGGGATGACCTAAATCGTAGGAATGCAGAGGAGTCAGGCTGCTGGCTTGAAAATTATTTTTCCCTGAGGGGTACAGTATTAAAAAGTTGTATGTTCTAAAGGGATAAGAAACTGTGACTGGTGATCTGATAGTCCAACACCAGGATGTTTGCTTGAGGGCAACTTAAGACATAGTAATGTTTCACAATGTCCAAATTGATGAGTTGTGGAAATTCATTGCCGTCCATTTCTTGTAATTTGAGAACGGCTCCTGTCAATATTTCCATGACAACAAACTGGCCTTCCCAGTTAGTAGCGAAATTTCCTTTAGAGTGGTTTTGGTTGCCAATGATCTTCTTCAAAACCAAGTCATGTTGTTTAAACTACCATAGCCAGAATTTTTTGTTGTAGGATCTAGCGATCCTTTGCTGATATAACTGACCATGGAAGATAGCCGTGGTTCGCATTTCGTCTATTAGAGACAATTGGTTATACCTGTCTTGTACCCATTAGTCTTCATCCAGCTGAGCATCTATTAACACTCTGAGGGATTCCATTTCAACTTCTATGAGTAGCACTGCTTCCATCCCATAGGTTAATGCGTAGGGGGTTTCCCAAGTGGAAGTAAGCATTGAGGTTCTATAGGCTAACAGAGTAAGAGGCAATAGGTCAGGCCATTCTTTGTGGTTGGCGGACATCTTTTGTATAATCTTCTTGATGTTTTTGTTAGCCGCTTCAACATCAACATTCATCTTCGAACGATAGATGACGGAGTTAAGATGTTTGATGTGGAATTTACTTCATAATTCCTCCTTCATTTTGTTGTTGAGGTTCTTAGCATTGTCTAACACAATCACCTCTGGTTGTCCATATCGACAAACAACATTGTTTCTGATGAAATCAATGATGAATTCTTTAGTAACCCTGGGGAAGGAGGCTGCCTCTACCCACTTGGTGAAGTAGTCGATCATGGTGAAGATAAATCGATGTCCATTACTGGCTTTAGGTTCAATGAGCCCGATAACGTCCATTCCCCACATTGAGAAGGGCCAAGGTGAACTCATGTTGTGGAGTTCCCTTGGAGGGGCGTGTATAGCATTCCCATGAATTTGGCACTGATAGCATCTCCTGACGTGGTCATTGCAATCAGCTTTGAGAGATAGACAATAATGTCATGTCCTGAGGACTTTCTTGACAAGGAGGGGGCCACTCATGTGGGGGCCACAGACTCCACCATGGATTTCATCCATGAGCTTTTGGGCTTGATCTTGGTCTAAACATCTGAGGAGACCTAGTCCTGTATCTCTTTTGTACAGTGCATCTCTACTCAGGTAGAATTTCATAGCAAGCCGATGGATCCGCCTTTTCTCAGTCGGGCTCGCTTCCGCGGGTGTAGATCCATCTCATAGATATTCCTTGATATGCTGATACCAAGGATGTTGGATGGGAGGTATCTCATCAGATACTTCTCCAACATAATTCCCATAGGTTGGGGCCTTGTGTGGGGAAATTGTGACGCTCGACAAGTGTTCCTTATCTAATATTCGAATCAAGGAGGCCAAAGTTGCTAATGTGTCCACAAAATCATTCCTATTACGAGGAATGTGTAGAAAGGAGATTTCTTCAAACTACAAAACTATATGTAAAACTAGTCGATGGTAGGGCAGCAAATGTACTTCCTTGGTTTGATAGATTATGGTGGATTGTTTGATTACCAACTCTGAATCTCCAAAGACAGTTAATCGCCTGACGCCCATTGAATGGGTAAGTTTTAGCGCCATAAGACAACCTTCATACTCAGTTGTGTTGTTGCTGACAAACTACAATTTGACAGCTACGGGATACTGCTCCCCCGTACAAGATACTAGAACTGCTCCAGCTCCAAAACGTTCCATATTAACAACTCCATCAAAATACATCTTCCATGATTGGCGTGTATCGTACTGATGGTGTTATTGAAATGTCATTACTCCTTCATCGGGGAAATATATTTCCAAGGGTTTGAAATCCCCTGAAGGTGCGGCGACCAGTTGATCCTCAATTCATTTTACCTTTGATGGACTTTTGAGTCACATTTACGATGTCAAATTATTGTAGGATCAACTGCCATTTGGACAGCCGACAATTTAACATGGGTTTATTGAACATGTATTTTAGAGGATCCACGCGGGATATAAGATGTGTTGTGTGACCATAGAGATAATGATGTAATCTCATAGAAGCCCATGCTAAATCACAACACGTCTTTTTGATCAGAGTGTACTTGTGTTCACTGATGCTGAACCTTTTCCTGAGGTAATAGATAGCTCGTTCTTGGCCTCTATTGTCTTTTTGTCCCAGCATGCAGCCCATGGCATTATCACTTATGGACAAGTATATAAACAGGGGAACATCATCCCTAGGTGGTACCAACACGGGAGCTTTGACTAGCTATTTCTTGATTGTGAGGAAGGCATCATGGCACTTATCATTCCATTTCATAGAGGAGTTCTTCCTTAGTAGTTTGAAGATTGGCTCACAGGTTGCTGTGAGTTGAGAGATAAACCTGCTGATGAAGTTGATTCTTCCCAAAAATTCCCGTATTTCCTTTTCTGTCTGAGGAATGGGCATTTCTGTGATGTCCTGGATTTTGGTAGGATCCAGCTCAATCCCTTTGTGGCTGATTAAAAATCCTAGTAACTTGCCTGATTTAATGCCAAAGGAGCATTTAGCTGGATTCAACTTTAAGTTGTACTTACGCAACCTGTTGAACAACTTTCTGAGATGGTCTAGATGGTCATCCTTCTTCCATGACTTGACAATGATGTCATCCATGTAGATCTCGATCTCTTTGTACATTAAGTCATGGAAAAGAGCCATCATAGCTCGCTGGTAGGTGGCTCCGGCATTGATGAGGCCGAATGACAATCGTTTATAGCAAAAGTTTCCCCAAGGCGTGATGAAAGCAGTTTTCTCACGATCTTCCTCAGCAACCATGATCTGATGATACCCCGCGAAGAAATCAGCAAAGGTGTACATGTCGTATTGAGCAGTATTGTCAATGAGAATTTGGATAAATGGCACGAGGAAGCTATCTTTTAAGCAAGCTTTGTTCAAGTCCTGGTAATCCACACAAACTCGCACCTTCCCTTCGAGTTTAGGTACGGGCACAATGTTGGATATCCACTCATGATATGAAGACACCATGATGATGTTAGCTTGAAATTGTTTCACAATTTATTTTTTTACCTTTAAACTCCACTCAGGTTTCAATCGCCTGAGCTTTTGCTTGATTGGCTTAAATCCCTCTTTGATGGGAAGGCGATGAAGGACAATGTCAGTGGAAAAACCCACCATGTCTTCATGAGACCATGCAAACACATCCTGGAATTGGGTTAATAGCGCAACCATGTCATTCCTTTGGTTTGGGGTAAGGTCTGAACCAATCTGCATTAACTTAGGGCTTTCTAAAGTTTTGAGATTGAAAGAAGTTGTTTGATCAAGGTTGGGTTTCGATTTGTCTTTGACCCATTCTTGAATTTTTGGAGGCACCTCAATGTCATCCTGTATTTCCATCAAGGTTGAATTCATCTCTACATCAAAGGTACAATCCTTGTGGAGAAGAGGCACCGTATCAACAAGTACAGGCACATCTAAATTCAGGGTCCTGAAACAAAATATGCTTTCACTTAGTATATATTAAATGTTTTCATCATGCACAGTTTTAGCATATAATAACAAAATAAACTACTAATATTGTACTTAAAAGTAAGCATTTATTATATCTACAGGGCAGAAAGAGTTTATGCCTACTTTTCCGTTGACGACTAATGCAAGGAGTGTTGTTCCAATTGGCAAGGGCAAAGTCCGGGTGGACAGCAGTGATGGAGGGATTTTCATCATCCTCCTTGTCCCAAATGATGGCCATTATGTCTGGGTAATCATCGTCTGGGGTGTATCTGTTGGTATGTTCATCATGAACGATGATGCGTACACCTGACATCATTCGGATGACGTCTTTCTTGATTCTTCGTTCCTCTTCTTCCACTGTGGTATTTGGAACAAAGACTTATTTCTCCTTTACAAGTACCAGCTTGGGAAACAACATAGCCATTACATTGGCTGGCACCTTTACAAGAGGTTGTACGGACTCGAAGTTTGAAGGCGAAGATAAATGTCGCGTGCTTGAAGATAAAGGAATTTGCTGATGCTTATGAGGATTCCGGTGACTAGAACTGGCAGAATAGCCTAGCCCAGCTGTTCCAATTTGCTTGGTTAATCAAATTGGGTATTTGATACCCTGGCAATCTTTACCCAGCCCTTGTTACGGTTTATGACCTAATAACTTCATTTCTTGAGTATCCGACATTACCTCAGCAGAAATCTTGGGTTTGGGTAATGGCATTCCAATAGCATGGTATTGGATATTGCTTATTTCCAAGGCATGAAAACTGACTGGTTCAATATCTGCATTGGCATTGATGAATGACATGTCCCCATATTGAGGACACTCTGGTACAGCGTTGATCCATGGTCATCCTAAGAGCAGGTTATATTCCGAATCTATCTTGAGTACGTTGAAAGATACGCAGAATGTATGGGAACCAATTTCGATTGTAAGTTCAATTACTTTGACCGAATTATAGCGGGCTCCATCAAAAGCTTTGATGACGGTATGGCTACTCCAGAGTCTGTTGGGATTGATATTCATCTTCACCAAAGTAGCATATGGGCAGATATTCAGAGATGAACCTCCATCTATCAAGACTCCAGCTAGCATGTATCCGGTGGACAAAACCGCAATGTACAACAGCTTGCAATTATCGGTCCCTTCGGGCGGTATGTCATCATCAGTAAAGGATATCACATTGTTGTTGAAAATGTGATCAACTAGATGTTGAAATTTTTCCGTATCAACTGATGTTGGTAGATAGGCTTCTTCTAAAACCTTCAGCAAGATCTTCCGGTGATCCTTGGAAGTTAGGACCAAGTCCAAAATTGATATTTGTTGTGGAGCTTCTTTTACGCTTAAAACCACCTTGGCTTCGTTATGACCCATAGTGCGGAGGAATTTTTCAATCTTCTCCATGGGTATTTCCCCTTTGATTTGATGGTAGGCTTCATAACTCGTTGGGGAAGATATAGTGGATTTTCCTTCGATACTATAGTAGTTGTATGTGAGGTGGATCCTTCACCTTCTCCATAATTCTATGGAACTTTGCGCAAGCTAACAATAGGAAATTAATGCTCTATGCGGCAAGTTGATTAGCTCGGGAGCGGCCACTTTCAAAGGATTATCGCTTCCCTTGAGTTGAATTGTTGGAATTATGAGTAATTTGTTAGCCCCATTAGTTTCAGTGGATATGACTGCAACCACACTCTTTCACTTAGTACGACCTGTATTTTCACTTCCACATAACACAGTATCGTCGTCCGCTAGGTGCAGGACACCACTGTCAATTTGATTTTGGATGAGGTGGCGGAGTGCCCAACATTCTTCTGTGCTGTGACCGCGAGACTGGGAATGATATTGACATACTCCATCAGAGTTATACTGCCATGAACGGGGATTGATTAGAGGTAGATGGGAACTGATCCTTTCTTCATTGATTAACATCTGAAGGATTTCCTCCATAGGTTGGCCCAAATAGGTGAATTCCCCTTTGTTGGCAAAATCTCGACGGGCTTTGGCATTTGCTCTCTTTGTCAATTTTTCTTCCAGCATTTTATTTTCTGAAAGTGACGAGGGAATATTCATGACAAGAGGTAGGAGATTGGCATGCTCCTAGCTGATTAATTGATGTGTCACTTGATGGTGATAAGTCACCAATTCTGCCAATTATTCAATTTATTTTCATAGAGCTTTCATCTTTTGTTCCATTGTGAACTAGAACTTGGCATAATCCCATTTGTCAACACCGCCTTTGAGGGTCTAGGAGGATTCACAACTGAAATTAGAACTTTGTTCGTTGCTCCAATTGATCATATTGACCTCTTCTTCTTTGTGTTGAGGAAGAGGGTTGTCTTGAATGTGAGGCTGATCTGGTTTGGTGACCAAAATCTCACCATCGTCTATTAGGTCTTGGATCTTGTGTTTCAAGGCCCAACAATCCTGAGTATCATGTCCAGGTGCCCCGGCATAATAAACACATTTCCGAGAAGCATTGAAACCCCGTCCATTAGGGCTGGTTGGTGGAAGAAGATGCATAATTTTCTTCTGTGATGTCATAAGATTGAGAATGTTCTCGAGGGTGTCCCCTAAGGGTGTAAACAATCGAGGGCATTTGACTTCTCCACCTTTTGGTATTGGAGGGTTCGCAGACTGTGCTTGAAAGGGAGTGTAGTTTCTCCTTTGAACATGCATGTTTTGATTTCCTTTTTGACCCTGTAGTATCAGGGAAACATCTTCCTATTTCTTTTTATTGACCCTCCGGGGGTTGTTCCCATACTTTTCGGATTGGATGTGATCAGCAACAGCTTTGAGTGCAGCTAGGTCTTGAATTTTCCCGGACTTCAATCACATCTCAGCCATCTCCCCATGTTTGACCATTTCAGAAAATGGTTTGCCGATGCCGGCTAAAACTCTTTCATTGAATGGAGCTTCTTGTATGTCTATAAAAGTCATGAGCATCTCTAATTCTTTCATGGAAGGACTAACTTAGGAAGCCAGACGTCTCCACCTTTGAGCATACTCTCTAAAAGACTCGTTAGACTGCTTCTTGATCTTGGTAATTTGATACCGATCAGGAGCCATCTGAGATTGAAAGTTTATTGAGTGAGGAAAGCATGTGCTAGCTCTTCCCAGTTATGGATCTTTGAGTTGTCTAATCTTATGTACCATGAACGGGCTTCTCCAGTTAGACTTTTCTGGAACAATTGCATTCTGAGCTTTTCGTCCTCTGCATAAGATCCAAGTTCTCCAATAAACACCTTTTAATGTGTGTAAGGATCTCCTAACCCATCATATTTTTCGAAGTCAGGAGTTTTAAACTTTTTTAGATAATGAACACCAGGGAAAATGCAAAGATCAGCATATGTAACACTCTTGTGTGTACCAATTCCTTTGATAGCACGAAGGGTATCTTCCATTTGGAGGACTATTTTTTTTGATGTCACCAGTGTCTGGATCTCCATTGGGATGGGCAACATCATGAGTTTTGTTGGTCGTATCCAACTGCGGTTCAGGTATTGTAATGACCTGGGTTCCCCCTTGTGTGGAGGATTCAGTATGCATGGTTATATTTGGACCCTGACTGGAGTGGTGTAGTTCTTTGAGTAGAAGAGCCAAATCTGTAATTTGTTTCCTTAATCCATCAAATTCTCTGCGAGAAACGGGATTATGTTCAGTCTGGTCTGATGATGATATGATTGACCGTAGGCTTGTAGCCTTTTTGGATTTTTACTGGGTAATAGGTTCGATTGTTTCCCTGCAAAAGACTTGCATAGTTTAGTCTTTAGGGAATTTGTATAATAACATGCTATGTGATGTGTCCATTTTAGGAATTTTATCCTGCAAAAACAGATGTCAGTTGTTTGTAGCATGTTAATTAAAATATGTATGTGTAGACATTTCTATATATTTCCTATTACATGGAGATATAAATGGAATGTAATTACAAGTAATTGTGTTTACAAGTAATTAAAATGAGAGCATGAAGAGACATTCCTCCGTTTTGGGTTTATCAGAGGCTGACCTATCTTAGGTTACTCTCGCAGCTTTTTGGCATGAAGGTTCCCAAATCATTGCAATCTACTTGACAGAAAATTAATTCGGTCTTTCAACTCGAGCTAATTTGGATGGTGACTTTCTTGAGCCTCGGGGAATTAGTTTTCCTATGATTCCAGTAATCAAACACCGACGGGATAGCCTCCTGGTGGAGGGACCACACAACATACATTCACATACATCGCGTCACACCATATGAAATAATGACATATGCGAAGCACTAATATCACAAGCAGTTATGGTGTGAGGCACTAAGTGCGATAAGTAAATGCATTCGTACACATTCATCATAAATGTAAATGCAACATCCACACACAAGCAAATAACTGTTTTAAAAAGATTGTAATAGCGGCTTAAGTCCTCTTACTGGAGTCCCTAGCAGAGTCGCCACCTGTCGACCTCGTGATTTTTAGTTGTCCCTTTCCATTACTTGTTCTTTAGTGTTCTCATTTTAGGTGAGATTTGTTTGAAAAAACAAGTGAAAAATGTCTGACATGTATTATATCGACGATGGACTGTTAAGAGTCGCCAATTGGTTTTTTAAATGGTTGTACCAACACAACTGAGAAAAGGTTTGCACATTGACCGAATGATGTGACACTGATAAACGGGTCGGTGAAACCGAGGTTCATTAGGGTCCGAGGACTTGGTTATGTGGAGGGAAGGTGTTAGGCACCCCCCGACGTCCGTGTTACCACGTTGACTGCCTCTTTTCAAGAAACTATAATATGAATGTGTGGGTCAATGTGCTGTTATTTGGAAGTAGTGTGAGGCCTCGTACGCACCTATAAACACATGGTTTGAATTTATATAAAAATTCAGTTTTTAGCAAGACATGGCAGTGATATTTTATAAAAATAGGTCTTTCAAACCGTGATGCTCAATAGTAATTGAGACCTTTTACACTCCCATTTTATTAAGTGTTCGGCTTGATTAATTTTATTTTACAGATGCGAGGAATCCGTACGAAAATAATGTACAAAATAATGCCGACTTCTTCGTGGGTATGGAAAACATCTGAGGAAATTCAGACAACACAGAATAATTTACAAGGTGCTTACAGCTGAAAATGTCCATCACGGGAACCGAATCTAGATCCAATAGGCTGAATCTGTGATCACATGATTCCTTGGCGCACATAATACCACAATTTGTATAAAAGCAGTAAGCATGTATATATATAAAAGCTGTATATATATATATATATATATATATATATATATATATATATATATATATATATATATATATATAGACATGATCACCAACCACGAAGCACCTCCATGGGGGATCAGAAATTTAAATAAAGCTGTAAAAGCTGTCAACCGCCACGGAGGAAACTCCAGGCGGGACGAAACATAAATAAAGCTGTAAAGCTATCAACCACCACGAAGGAAACTCTAGGCGGGACAAAATTTAAATAAAGTTGTACAAAGCAGTCAATTGCCACAAAGTGAACTCTATGCAGGACGAAACGTAAAGAAAGCTATAAAAGCGATCAACCACTACGAAGTAAACTCCAGGTGGGATGAAATATATATATATATATAAGCGATAATCGCACTAGATGTAAAATTCAGGCTCATCGAACAGAGTTTGACAACAGTTCATATATATAAGTATACATATATAAAAGCAAATAAACGCACCGGATGTAAAATCCAGCCTCATCGAACAGAGTTCGACAACAGTTCATATATATAAATATATATATATATATATATATTTATATATATATATATATATATTAAAGCAGTAAACGCTCCAAGCCGAAGTCTAGGCTCATCGAACAAAGTTCAACACACAGTTCATATATATATATATATATTCACTAACATTATAGAGTTATGCCTCGATTGAGCCTAGACTTCGGTCTGTAGCGTTTATTTTCTTTTCATATATATATATATATAATATATATATATATACAAACTGAAATAAAACCACGGACCGAAGTCCGGGAAAATGCATGCAGCACGACTTTGAACGTGAAGAAGGGTGTGTGCAAAGATGAAGAGAAAGGCTTTAAAGTGTGTGAGAAGGCTTACAGTTGGCTACCAAAGAAGACTTCTATATCTTTAAAGTGGGTAAACACTGGCTTTTGTAGCTACAAAAGTAGCTATATATGAGCTCACATGTGTTTAAAATGAGAAAGTACACCGTATGGGGTGAGTGTAGAGCAAATTGAGCAAGGCTTCCTCGGCGTTTTCTCTTGCAAAATGGCCACCCCAAGCCCTCTATTTATAGAGGATGGACCTGCGGCTGGGCCGCAGGGGTACCAGAGGCAACCCAGGTTGGCTCGGGTTTCTCGGGTTGGGTCGTCTCGTAGTATATGCACTCGGACACTGTAATGTTTGGTCGAACTTTCAGAAGTACAATCAGAGCATCTGATTGAGGTATACAGGACCTATTTTGGACCTCCTTTGTCTAGAGATGTGTGTATGAAATGTTGAGGCGAGGTGGCGTGGCATTGCATTGGCGAGAGGACGATGTTTCCCCTCACCGGTGTTATCGCCAGTTTGGGCTGATAAAGTAGACGTTACTCAAGTCTTCGCTGAGATTGGACTGCTGCAATTGTTGAAGGTCCTCAGTGTCATCTCTGAGGTGTGCCTGTCCTCCTGGTGTTTTCTCTGGGTTGGTACAGAGTATCTCGTTGTGAGAGCAGAGATTGAAGCTAGTTACATTTGAAACAAACATTTCTGTGGTTATCGCCGAAACTACATTACTTGTGGTGATCACCGAGGTTGGTGGCTATTCCCATGATTGGGACAAAGACTGGATACCTCGGGGTTATCTCTAATATTAATCGGTTTTCTTCGGTGTGTGTTCCGATATTGGATATGCACGCCTCGGGGTTATATCCGAAGAAGGATTTATTACTCCCAGTGTGTGTTCCGGGGTTGATGATGAATTTTCGGTAGTATCCAGCATGGATATGGATTGTCTTTCAGGGTTCCCTCTTAAAAGACGAATCTGTCCTCCTGTAATGTTAGTGATAGGTGTACAAAAAATTTTGAGTGTCTAAAGTGAGCACCAAACTCTGGGATTAGGTAACCCGGATTTGGGGGTGTCACAGTAACAACTTAAAGAATATGAGAGTAACTATCCTACTCATGATCTGGAGTTGGTAGCAGTCGTTTTTGTATTGAAGATTCGGAGATACTACCTGTATGGGGAGAAAGTGGGAGATCTATACAGATCATAAAAGCCTCAAATATTTATTCACCCAAAAGGAACTCAACATGCGGCAACGATGTTGGCTCAAGCTGTTGAAATATTACGATCATACAATCTAATACCATCCTGGAAAAGTAAATGTAGTAGCTGACACATTGAGTAGAAGATCATATTCGGGTACGAGTGCGATATTATCAATGCAAAGTCCCATTTTATATGAATTGCAAAGGATGGAGATAGAGTTAAAGACTTTAGGGACCCACGTGATGATATCAAATATACGAGTAGAACCGACTTTAAGCGATAAAGTTAAAGCCGTTCAAGCTACAGACCTGGAGCTGATGCGTATAAAGATGAAAGTGCAAGAAGGTGCTATACTAGAAGCAAGAATCGATGAAAAAGGAATACTTTGAGTCAACTTGAGACTTTGCGTTCCTAAAGATTCTAACTTAAAGCATAGAATCATGATGGAGGCACACAACACACCATTTACAATCCATCCTGGGAGTACCAAAATGTATCATGATCTTCAACATACTTTTCCGTAGAGCAATATGAAGAAAGAGATCGCAGAGTTTATCTCGAGGTGTTTAACTTGTCAACGTGTAAAGGCAGAGCATCAAGTACCAAAGCGTCCATTACAACCACTTGAGATTCATATATTGAAGTGGGAACACATTACCATGGATTTCGTTACTTGTCTTCCTAAGGTTTCTCATGGCATAGATGCGATTTGGGTTATTGTTGATAGATTAACCAGGTCTGCTCATTTCTTGCCAATACGGGAGACTTATTCTTTTGAACGGCTTGCTTGTATGTATGTGAATGAGATTGTAAGATTGCATGGCATGTCAGTATCCATAGTTTTAGATCGTGACCCAAGATTCACTTCACGATTTTGGGTTAGCTTGCAGAAAGCTATGGGCACGGATTTACGATTCAGTTCGACATACCATCCTCAAACGGATGGGAAATCAGAAAGAACTATTCAAACTCTTAAAGATCTATTAAGACTATGTGTTCTAAATTTCAAAGGGAGTTGGGATACGTACCTACCATTGGTAGAATTCTCCTACAACAACAGTTATC
This sequence comes from Panax japonicus, assembly GCA_020205505.1. Lineage (NCBI taxonomy): Eukaryota > Viridiplantae > Streptophyta > Magnoliopsida > Apiales > Araliaceae > Panax > Panax japonicus. Next base: position 30,203,239 of record CM035105.1, read on the forward strand.
AGGCAAGTATAGGTGTGGCTCAATTCGAAGCATTGTATGGACGAAAGTGTCGCTCTCCAGTATGTTGGGATAAGGTGGGAGAAGAAATGTTGTTGGGACCAGAATTAGTATGCATGACTACAGAAAAGATCCAAATGATCAGACAATGTATACAAACGAAACATGATCGACAAAAGAGTTATGCCGATCTTCATCAAAAGGACGTGGAATTTAATATTGGGAATCATGTATTGTTTTGTGTTGCTCCATAGAAGGGAGTTACAAGATTTTGGAAGAGAGGAAAACTCAATCCACGATTTGTTTGTCCATTTAAAATTCTTTACCAAATAAGAAATGTGGCATATAGACTCGCATTACCTCCAAGCATGTCTCGTGTTCATAATGTTTTCACATATTTGTGCTTCGTAAATATTTGAAAGACCCAAACCACATTATTGAATTAGAACTAGATGATATTACCGAAGATTTAACGTACAAGGAGGTACCTGTCAAGATCTTGGACATGAAGGAACATGTCCTACGCACAAAGATTATACCTCAAGTTATAGTTTTGTGGAGGAACCATGCTATTGAGGAAATGACCTGGGAGTTGGAATCAGAAATAAAAATGAGGTATCCTCACCTTTTTGAAACACCACGTACGTACGCCAATTTCGAGGATGAAATTTCATAAGGAGTGGAGGTTGTAAGACCCCAACTTTTTATAAATAAAGTTGAATTTCCTCTAATTATTATTTTGAATAATAAGGTGTTAATTTGATATAACGCTTTGATTATGGGTGAAATGTACAAATTTTGCAAAATAAGTAAGTGGTTATACAATATTCATTGTTGTTGGGGAATATTTGTTTGGTCGTGAAATATTCATGTTGTCGGGGAATATTCGTACGACGGCGCAACCATTTGTTGGCCCCATAACGAAAAACGGTCGGAAAAAAAAAACTACAAGTTTGAGTTTTTACAAATAATGACGTAGTTGTTACCGTTAACACTGTTGGAATACCCGGTGGTTAAAATACAGTATTACGAATGGTTGTAAAGTAGCACACAATATTGCACAGTATTTTTGAATTATTGATTCTTACTTAAGAAGACACTACTCAATAATTGTTACAGTAATTACTGTTCAATATTTTATTTTATTGATTTAATAATTGCTACGTTGATATTTTATATTATTGTTGTTTCAATAATTGTCACTGCATAGTATTTCCTATTATCAGATCAATAATTCAGATTATTTGATTAATATTATTAGATAGCATTATTGACAATGCCTAAGGAAGTTATGTATAGGAAAGGGGTTTGGTCACCTAATTGTGCGCCAATAAGGAGAAATCCTTATCAAAAAGCCCTCTCTTTCCTAGGAACTACCTGATTGTCATTATTGTGATTCTGTAATATTATTTGTGAATAATTAATTATTGATTTATATGATAAGGAAATATTTATTTTATGTGGATATAAATAAAGGATTTAGTGCTGAGGTGTTTTATAATTATTTTGTTGAAATTGAGGTATTAAAAATCATCCGTGCGTGGATTTCGGGAATTTTTTGTTTGGATTTTAGAAAAACTTTCTTCTACAAAGTTGTAGAGAATTAAATTTCTTATGGAATAGACATGAGTTTCAAATTTTTTCTGATAAGAGAGTTATTTATTATGAATTATTTAAGTTTTGGAAATAAATGTTTTTATTAAAAATATGGTGGGCCCCACTTTTGGTTGGTGTAGAATTTCTGAATTTTGTGGGCCCCATTGTGGTGTGCTAAAATTTGCTTCAAAAGTGGCGTGCTTGAAAATTTTGATAAAATATTATTTTATTTATTTAGTCTTCTTTGGCGTTCTAACATTTTCCTATAAATAGAGTGCTTAATTAGAATTGAAAATCATACCAGAATCATAACTTTTCTCTCTCTATATTATCGAGCGTATTTTGTGAGTATTTAGATACTTTGATAGTTGTTATCCTATGCAAGTTTCCTTCTGCGTTATATCAAATATTTTAGTCAGAAGTAATGTTCTTTTGAGGTAAGGGATGCTATTTTCTTCACAAATGATGTTATTTCGTTCAATATCATTATGTTGAAATATTGGTATGAATTCTATTGTTAAATTTTTACCTTTTTATGTCAAGGTTACTATTCCCGTATACGACACTATTCATGTATACAACACTATTCATGAATACAAGACTATTCACGATTACTATTCACAAAGTATATGATTTTTCTTATGGAATTTCTACCTTTTCGTGTCGGGTTACTATTCACGAATACGACATTATTCATAAAAAAATGAAATTTTCTCTTCTTTGTCCAAGATGTCTATTATGGTTACTATATTTGATTGTATCCATGTTTTGATCTTTATTTTTGAATTTTGTTCCACAATTGATTATTATGGAGTATTTTTGAACTTGGATGAACTAAAGTACGAATCCCTAATCTATGTCTTTTTATCTCACTAAATTCGTTTCTTTAAAATATTTTTCATCATTCTCAGTCCTAAATGATGATATAACTGAATTTCTTTGGACTGTACTGCCAATATGAATGATTACCTGATGAATATATTTGGCCCGTAGTGCAAAGATAAACATGTGTTGAGATTAACATGACTAACTTGTGATACAAATAAATATTTTTGGCCCGTAGTGCAAAGATGAATATTTGATTCAAAATGTAAATTGATTGATGTTATAGGGATAAAATATTGATGATGGACTTTTAAATTCATAGATAATAGTAGATTTCATTCTTTACTTAACTCTTCTAATGAATTGTTATTTCCGCTGCGAATATTGATCTAAAACTTGCTGTCCATTATATTTTATCTGATTTGTTGAAGACTAACGATAATTTGTTCTACATTATCTTAGTCATAATATTCTTTACTGTGCTAGTTAAGCTCAACCTTTTCCTTTTTATTCCATTTTTCTTCTCAAGAGGCGAGAATATAGCGGGAACTAATCGGGGTGTGGAGTGATGTTCTAAGTCAGTTATTTTAGCAGTCCTCACTATTTTTTAAAATAGTGTATAAATAATTATAATGAGGACTTATTTGAGTTTGAATAATGTCTGTCGACGTCGGAATTTTTATTTGTCCCTTTTCTGTTCTTGTTCTTTGGTATTTTCATGTTAGGTGAGATTTGTTTGAAAAAACAAGTTGTGAAAAGGTCCGACATGTATATGTCGATGAATGGACTATAAGATTCGCCAGTTGGTTTTTTATATGGTTGTACCAATAAAACCGAGAAAAGGTTTGCACATTGACCCAGTGATGTGACACTGCTAAACAGGTCTGTGAAACCGAGATTTATTAGGGTCTGGGGGCTTGATTATGCGGAGGGAAGGTGTTAGGCAGCCCTTGACATCCATGTTACCACGGTAACCGTCTCTTTTCAAGAAACTATTATATAAATGTGTGTGTGTGTATGGGTCAATGTGCAGTTATATAGAAGTAGTGTGAGGCCTCGTTCGCACCTATATACACAGGGTTTGAATTTGTGTAAAAATTCAGTTTTAAATAAGATATTACAATGATGTTTTGTAAAAAAGGTTTTTCAAACCCTTATGCTCAATAGTAATTGAGACCTTTTACACTTCTATTTTTTTATTAAGTGTTCGGTTTAATTGTTTTTAATTTTTCGAGATGCGAAGCATTCTCGAGAAAATAATGTACAAACCAGTGTCGAACTCCTCCTGGGCATGAAAACCATCTGAGAAAATCCAAACACCGTGAATAAATTTACAAGCTGCTTACAGTTGAAAATGTCCATCACGGGAACCGAATCTAGATTCAGTAGACTGAATCTGTGATAACATGATTCCTACTCTCACATGATGTCGCAATTTATATGAAAGAAGTAAGCAGTTATATATATAAAAGCAGTAAATATATATATACAGACATGATCAACCACCACAAAGCACCTCTATGAGGGATCGAAAATGTAAATAAAATTGTAAAAACAATCAACCGCCACGAAGTAAACTCCAGGCGAGATGAAAAGTAAGTACATATATATAAGCAGTAAACACATCGGATGTAAATAAATGCTCCAGACGTAAGTCTAGGCTCATCGAATAGAGTTCATATATATAAGTATATATATAAGCAAATAAACGCTCTAGATGTAAGTCCAGGCTCAATCGACGCATAACTCGATAATGTTAGTCCATATATAAATATATGTATGTATATATATATATATATATATATATATATATATATATATATATATATGTATATACAAACTAAAATGAAACCACGGACCGAAGTCCGGGCATACACACGCAACACGACTCTCAACGTGAAGAATGGTGTGTGCAAAGATGAAGAGAAAGGCTTTAAAGTGTGTAAGAAGGCTTAAAGTGGACTGCCAAAGAAAACTTCTATAACTTTAAGTGGATGAACACTCGGCTCCCACCGGTAAAAATAGTAGCTATATGTGAGCTCACAAGTGTTTAAAATGAGAAAGCACTCAGTTTAGGGTGTGTACAGAGTAAATTGGACAGGGCTTTCTCGCCTTTTTTCTCTTAAAAATGGCCACCCCAAGCCCTATATTTATAGAGGGGGAGCCGCAGGTGTATATGCTGCTAGACGCAGATGTACCTGCGGCTGCCCGGGATGCCCCGAGCTCTGCGAGTCCTGGCGTCTCGAAGTACGTGTACGAGTGCACTGTGATGTCCGCTCGAACTTTTATAATTACAAACTGGGCATCCGATTGAGGTGTATAAGACCTATTTTGGACCGCCATTGTCGAGAGTTACGCCATGACATGGGATTAGAGGTTGTACGAAGTCAAGAAGATGAGACCATGCCCTCGGTCTTCAAGCTTCAAATTATATCTGGTGTGTTGCCTTGCATAGTAGTCACTCGAGATTGGACCTCCTTGGTTCTTATGGGATATTGATGTGTAGAAATGTCTATATGAGATGTTGAGATGGAACAATGTGGGATCGAGGTAGAAAAATGATGATTTTACCCCTCACTAGGGTTATCTCCAGTTTGGGCTGATAAAGAAGACGTTGCTCAGGGTTATCTCTGAGATTGGACTGCTGTAAGTATTGAAGGTCCTCAGGATTATCTCTGAGGTGTGCATGTCTTCCCGGTGTTATCTCCGGTTTGTACTGAGTGCCTCTGTGTGAGTCCCGTGGTTGAAGCTGATTGCATGCATTTGAAATAAGCATTTCCAGGGTTAACTCCGGAACTGCAATTGCACTCCTTGGGGTTATCTCCAAGGTTATCACTGATATTCCCGGTGTTGTTTCTGGGACTTAAACTGAGCATCTCAGGGTTATCTCAAAGACAGAACCGTCCTTTTCGGTGGAATTTCTGGTATTTGAACTGCATCATCTCTCAGGGTTATCTCTGAAAGACAAATTTGCCCTCCTGTAATATTAGTGACAGGTGTGCAGAAAATTTTGAGTGTCTAGAGATGCCCCTCTTTATCATATTCATGCAATACAATGGCATGGATAGGATAAAAATCCTAGACACTTGAAATGAAATAAGATAAACATGATGCCATGTACAACAACATGATGCAAATGTTCTGTTGGATTGTTCTCCGACATGGTGGGAAGATTGTCGGCTCCCTATTGCTTCTACCGGGGATTGCGATAAATAAACAGCCTGATAAACTGTCATGGACGTGTGTTCCACAGCTACCAAGAATCTTTAGGATTGTTGACATTGGGGTTATCATCAAAGTCTTGACTCCTTGATACATACTTTATGCTGAAGATGTATCTCTCATGAACAAGAGACTCTGTGTGGATGTAGCCTTGTCTGTTTGAGGATGTGTATAACATATTCCATCATCGACCCTACCTAGTGAGGATAATCCTTCCTCGTTTGTATCGCCAGGACTTATCAATGTTCTGTCAAAGTTACTGCTAATAGTTTGTGTTGTCAGGGTTGCATGACATTCGCTGACATGTACATCAACGGATAATATCCATTTTGGGAAAACTGTCAAGGTTGTTTGACCTTCATTTACTTGCGCATCAATAGTAAATGTGTGACACGCACGCCAGGGATATGTACTTCGACATATGAAAATGTGTGATACCCCTTCCGGGGTTTCGCTTGATCTTCGCTGATGTGTGCATAAACGGAAAATGCGCGATACCCCCACCGGGATTTTTCTTAAGAATGCGTGCTGCCTCCGTCGGGGATATATACTTTAACATAAAAGAATGCGTGATACCTGTGATAACATAGGATTTCGAATAATCCCAAAATTTATGAATAATTTTTTTTTTAATTAATATTAATATTAATTATCAATTTTTTGACAAGTTTCTGTGATACGTATATCGAGAAGGTCAATTTATGCATTGACTAATAAAATTAGAGTAGAGTTGTGCTTAACGGAGAATAGAAACCCTAACCCTAATTTTTGGAACGGGATTCGATAGAAAATATAATTAAAATAATTATATTAATATGTATGTGTTTTAACTGTATAAAATTTTTGATCAATGATTGATCGGATAAGGTTTAATATTAATAAACCCTAATAAGGATTGGAAACCCTAATTTCAGATTTAGAAAATTAATTGTACAGTTAGAAACCCTAATTGTACGCCGAAAAACCCTAATTTCAAAATCGAGAATTTTAAACCCTAAATTAGGAAGCCCTAATCCTAATTGACGAGCCTATGGGTTCATTAAACCTAAATATGATTAGAAAGCTTTAATTATATTTTTGTCTATTAATTTTTCTATTTTAGAAACCCTAATTTTATTTTAGAAAATTTATTTTTCTAATTAAAACCCTAAATTTGAAAATTGTGGGAATTAGAAATTTTTAAAACCTAAAAGGGTTCAAGCCCTAAACCTTAATGTCAAAACCCTAAACCCTAAGGGTTTCATCAAATCCAAATTCTAGAAAAAATTGGAAATGATCATAATGCCCTTTATGGATATTTTATGTAATAACTTGAAAATCTTGCCAAATCAAGAGTTGTTCACCAACTATCTTGACTTTGTGGCTCTCGAAATCTCAGCAAATCAGCTCCCAGCCGAAATTTGATCTGATCCAACAACTTTACAAGCAATATATAAAGATTTAAGAGAGAGAAAATCACAAAAATTAGCCATTTTGTACACAAGGTCTCACCAACTCTCATTCTCTCTCAACCTTCGAAAATCCATTGTAGATCAGTCCTAGAAACAGCCCCAATATCAACCATAAACAGATTGGAGAGCCAAGATCAAAATCAAAGTTCAAAAGAGGTATAAACCCTAATTTTGAAATCCTTCAATTTCTTGTTAAATATTGCAATTGATTGTTCAAAGTTGTGTAATAGGGTGTCAATTGATGATCTGGGTTGATAAATCATGAACCCATAACATCAAAGTGCACGAATTTAAAGTTTTTTAAAATCTGGAAATCTGGAAAATTGTGTTTTTCAGTCAAATGTCAGATCTTATAACGCCGTGTGTGTTAAGTGTTTTTGATGTTTAAAGCTTGTAACATGTAGCCTGATATGTGTTCTTAAAGATGCAAGAAGAATGAAATCCAGATCATTTGTAGATAAAAAGTTATAGACGGTCAAAACCCGTTGACCGAAATCTGTCAAGAACACCAACCCAGAAATTTTGAGCCAAACTTCCGTGTTCAGGTTTGACCAGATAGATCTAGCTCCTGTTTTGATGTTTTAGTGTTATTATAATCGGTAGTTGTAGAACTACATGTTGTATACACACTGGAATTGATAGATCGTATAATAGTTGCACGATCATTAAGTTATAGAGGTCCAAAGTAGGCACCTCGATCTGTTCTTCGTGAAGAACAGCTTTGTCAGAGACTTTGGAGACTTAGATCTCTATGATCTGTTGTTGTTTAGTGATGAAACTTGTTATGTAGTTGTAGTATTACATTTATACTACAACATGAAAGCAATTACGAGACCAGAAAGTAAGAAGAACACATATTAAAGTTCGATCAAAGTAGGCATCTCGCTGCTGGTAATTTTCTGGGCTTGAGGCTCAAGAACACCAACAGCGACGCATTCTGTCGCTAAAGACCTATTGCGACGATTTTAATTATTTTATTTTCTGAAAATTTCAGAAATTAATAAAAAAAATCGAAATAAATTCTAAAAATTACCAAAAATAGTTTTAAAAATTATTTTAAATTATGAAAAATAATTTTTGACCAATTGGAATATTTTTCTTTAATATTTATAATTATTTATAATATTAAAGGTATTTAATTTATTTAATTAGTTTATTAAATAAATTAGAGAAAAATAATTTAATATTATGAAAAATTATTTTAAATGAGAATAATGTATTTAAAAATATTTTGAGTTATAAAAAGTAACTTTTAATATTTTTGGAGAATTTTCATTAATAATTTAATATTAATGATATTAGATTTATTTGATTATTAAATTAAATAAATAAGATAAAAATAATTTTTATGATTTAAAAATCATTTTAATTAAGAATAAAGTGTTAGAAAATATTTTAAATTATAAAATAAAATTTTCAATATTTTTGGAGAATTTTCATTAATAAAGTAATATTAATGATATTTGATTTATTTAATTATTATATTAAATAAATGAATTAAAAATGATTTTATTGATTTAAAAATAATTTAAAAATGAGAAAAATGATTTAAAAATATTTTAAGTTATATTTAATGACTTTTAATATTTAGATAATAATATTTATTTATTAATGGTGATGATTTAAAAATGATTTTAATTATTTTAAAAATTATTTAAGTAGAATATTGATGATTTAAAAATATTTTAAGTTATTAATAATAACTTTAATATTTTGACAAGTATGTTATTAATATTTTGATGTTATTAAATATTAATAATGATAAGATTATTTGATAATTAAATCATTTAAAAATGATTTAAGTGTTTGAAAAATTGTTATAAATTATAATAAGTGTTTATAAATTATTAAAAGCTTCCAAAAAATATTATAAACGATATTTGACTTATCTAAAATAATATTGAAGCTTAGAGACCAAGTTTAATTGACAATCAATGTGTTAATTGTCGGATAGGGTGACTAGAACACCGAGAATGGACCGAAATCCAACCAGACCAAAATAGTTAAATGTGATAAATGTTTATATAGGTTATAAACACTAATGTGACTATGTGGTAATGTGTCTAGGAGAAGTTTGACTGTAAAATACAATGTTATGTATTATAAATGTTTATACTAATTGTGAGACCGACATTGTTGAATATAGGTCTTACGAACGCAGTTAATTATATTGTGTAGTTGTAATCAACGTGGAAGGCAAGTTTACTAACTCAACCTTGAGTTATATTTCTTTCAATTATTATAGGGGTTAATTATTGCTAATTACACCACATCCAGGGAAGTTATTATTGATTATTCACAGTTAGTGCATTCTTAATAATTCAAATTGAATTACTGATTCAGAAATATATATATTCGTAGAATTACTGTTGTTGGATATTCAAATCTGTAGAAGTTAGAATTGACAGTATAGATAATTCCTTTTCATTGTCAAATTGTGTTGAGAAATATCTTAGCTAATTATTCTGGCTAGACAAACATTTGTTAGAACTTGATAAATTCAAGAAAATAATTCAATTGTTATTGGTAGAATCGATGCCAATTATTTCGGCAAGATCGATAAGTAAGTAGAATTTGAAATCACAGTATTTCGTTGTAAAATCAAAATCTTGATTCTAAAACTGAGAAGAACAACCTTTTATATAAAGGGAACATATTGGGTCGTGAATTCGATCTTTGCGCGTGTTTTGATTATTATGCATAATATAGGGTACAAGGAGTTGGCCGGCTCCACGTACTTGATGAGTGGGATTTAAACATGCGAATCATATATTTTCTGCCTTAATTACTTGCCTGGATTCATAGTTATTTATATAGTTTTATTGGGAATATAGTGTTTTTGTGTTTAATTGTTGCATTGCAGAGCTTCGCAGTGTTTGTGCTGCCTTGAAGGGGCAAAACTATCATTTTGAGCTTTCCCGCGTCGCGGCGCCAATGCCAGAGTCATTAGCCGCGCCGCAGCGCCATAATCTGGCCCATGCTGACGATAACCGCGCCGCGGCGCCACTTATCCTATCCAGACTCGCGCTGCAGCGCGAGCTCCGTGTCCCAGATCCTTATGCAGCGCCGCAGCGCGACTCAAGACTTAGTGGCCCGCGTCGCGGCGCCACCTCCGGTTCCCAGGCAGACAGGAATTGTTTGACTTAGCAAAATGATAGGATAAAGCAAGGAGGAGGCGGCTGATGCAAGGGAGGAGATAAGAAAAAGCTAGTGAATATACAAGAAGAAAGGAAAAAGCTTGTAGAAAAGAGATCCATTGCTCTCCATATTTTCAGATCGTGCACGTGAAGAGATTGTTTGACTGAAGAGTACTCCTTTCTTTAGGGGTTTTTCTTATTTCAAATCTTCTATTTATTGTATTTGTCTGAAATGGGTAGTGTATTAGAACTTTGTGTTAGTCCCATAGTTATGAACTAACTCCATTATTAGGATTGCAATGTAACTTTTTGAATAGCTTAATCGACTTTCTCTCTCGTTTTATATAATGAAGCATTTTGGAATGGGTTGTTGTATTTTGCTTATAATGTCTGATTTCTTGATAAAGAAATAGGTTCTGATAGTAGTGGAAATTGATAAATGGATATTACTGTCTTCCTTTAAATACAATGACACCTGTTTTGTCCTGATATTTAATTGTGGGCTTATTGTGCTAGTAGGATAGACATATCCTCACTTGCCTTGTGTGACCTTGGAGTTGAGCATAAAGACCTTGGTCAAATTAGATTCACCAATAGACATATTGTGTTCTAGCTTGTCAAGGAGTAGCATTTGACCTTCGACAGAAGCTTATGCTTACTTTAATCTCGGTTGGCCATTCCTTGATTTTTTTATATTACGGAGAGTTAGAAGATTAGGCGAAGCATTAGGGGAGTTGTAATCCTATCTTCATTTCTTAGAGCTATTTCTTCTCGCAATTTGATTGTCCTATAGAAATTGTTTAACCAACCATCTATTTCTTTTGTTTAGATAAGATTAGTAACGACTTTACCTTAGTAGTTGTTTCCTGTTAAATCTTTGTCCCCGTGGGTTCGACACTCTCTTATCACTGTATTACTTGTTAGACCGCGTATATTTGCTCGTGTTTTTCGGTTGCGAAATCGACCAACAAGTTTTTGGCGCCGTTGCCGGGGACTTAAGAATTAATTGTTTTGCAATATTAAATCTAAGTCATTACAATCTTACTTTAAACCGATTTGTTTAACTCTCTCTTCAGGTAGTCTTCATTGTTTATGCCACCTCGGAAGGGGCAGAATACAATACATCTTGATCCCGAGGTTGAAAGGACCTTCAGACGACTGTTGAGAGAAAAATTTGTGGACGCGCCCGAGGACATACCTGTGCCCGTCATAATGGCTGAGGAGCTTCAGAAGTCTCTGAGGGATTATGCTATGCCTCCTGTTGATTATCTCCAGGCGAGCATTTTAAGGCCCGCCATTCAGGCTAATAATTTCGAGATAAAGCCGGGCACTATTCAAATGTGCACAAACATTCAGTTTGGGGGAATGCCTAATGATGACCCCAATGATCACCTGATTAATTTTGTGGAAATCTGTGACACCTTCAAATGTAACGGAGTGTTCGACGAAGCCATCAGGCTCCGGCAGTTCCCGTTTACATTAAAGGACAAAGCCAAGAGCTGGCTTCATTCACTGCCGACTGGCTCCATTACAACATGGGCTGACTTGGCGCAGAAATTCATGGCGAAATTCTTTCCGCCTGCCAAAACAGCTTGGCTCAGGCACGATATCACGTCCTTTGTGCAATTTGAATCCGAATCCTTATACGACTCATGGGAGCGATTTAACGATCTCCTGAGAAAATGCCCGCACCATGGTCTGCCGGAGTGGCTTCCCATCCAGACCTTTTACAATGGATTATCCGGATCTACTCGTTCGAGTATTGATGCCGCATCTGGAGGGGCATTCATGTCCAAACATCACACAATGGGGTATGAGCTGGTGGAGACAATGGCGGCCAAAAATTACCAGTGGCCTAATGATAGGCAATCTCCGAGAAGAGCAGCGGGGGTTTATGAAGTGGACTCGTTCACATCGCTAGCAGCTCAGGTAGCAACGCTAACAAAAAGGCTTGACACCTTGGGACCTTCTGCAGTTCAAAATGTGCAGAGTGTCATGGTCTAGTGTGAATTATGTCAAGGAAGCCACCCGACCGATCTGTGTGCTATAAGCCTTGAATCGGTGCAATTTGTTTCCAACTACGGGCGGCAACAAAACTCAAATCTTCCCACTCATTACCATTCGGGGTTGCGAAATCATCCAAATTTTTCATGGAGCAATAACAACAACAACAGCAATAACCCCAACCAACCACAACCTCCTTCTACCAGGCAGAGTTATGCTAACCCTCCTGGATTCCAACCTACAACTCAGTTTAACCCACAACCTCAGAGCATTCAGAATCAGTTTCACCATCCTCCCCCTCAACAGGAGAGAAAACCAAGTTTAGAAGATCTGCTTTCTAGGTACATAGCCCAGAACGAAACCAGAAGTAACAATCAAGAGGCCTCCATTAGGAATCTTGAAGTACAAATGGGTCAGTTGGCTACTGCATTAAATAGTCGGCCACACGGTGCATTGCCTAGTGACACTGATGTCAACCCTAAACGGGAAGGCAAGGAACAGTGTAAAGCAGTAACCCTTAGAAGTGGGAGAACCACTCAAGTACAAAGTGTGAGGAAATTCCTGTGGACGAGAATGGGGCGACTGAAGAGGCAACTCCTGCAACGGAGATTTTTGAGAAAAATGGGGGTGACGCAAGTGGTCAAGACAGACCACCAACACCATCTCCTCCAATGACCGCAATACATCGGCCTCTCCCTCAATTACCTTTCCCCCAGCGGATGCAAAAGAAGAAACTAGATAAGCAGTTTTCCAAATTCTTAGAGGTGTTCAAAAGACTGCACATAAACATTCCTTTTGCAGAGGCATTGGAAGGAATGCCCAGTTACGTAAAGTTCATGAAGGACATTTTGTCCAAAAAGCGGAAATTGGGAGACTATGAGACGGTGGCTTTAACTGAAGAATGTAGTGCTATCCTCCAAAACAAACTTCCGCCTAAGCTCAAAGATCCGGGAAGTTTTACAATCCCGTGCACAATTGGGGACCAATTCATTGGAAAGGCTCTGTGTGACCTAGGGGCTAGCATAAACTTGATGCCCCTTTCCATTTACAAAAAAATGGGTCTTAATGAAGCCAAGCCAACTAGCATCACCCTGCAATTGGCTGACAGATCTTTAACTTATCCGAAGGGAATTGTGGAGGATGTGCTAGTGAAGGTGGACAAGTTCATATTTCTGGCAGATTTCATAGTTCTTGATTTTGAGGATGATAGGGAAATCCCGATAATATTGGGAAGGCCATTTTTGGCAACTGGAAGGACCCTGATCGACGTCCAAAAAGGGGAGCTAACAATGAGAGTTCAAGACCAAGAGGTGACATTCAATGTTTTTCGTGCTCTGAAATATCCTAACACCCCTGAGGATTGCTTCCAGGTCACCACGATTGCTGAAGCAGTGAATGGGGTATTCTCAGAGACGTGCATTAAAGATTCTCTAGAAGCTACACTAACAGGGGCGAGTACTACGGAAGAGCCATCGCATATTGAATGTTCCATGTGGCTTGATGACCCGCTAAGATCAAGGCATTCGCACCGCCAATTCGAGTCTCTTAAAGATGATGAGGCATCAACTTCCAAGGGTTTGCCGTCAATCATTGAGCCTCCAGTTCTTGAGCTAAAACCGTTGCCTAACCATCTAAGGTATGCATATTTGGGAAATTCTCTTTCATTACCTGTGATAATTTCTGCTTCTCTAACCAAGTGTCAGGAAGAGAAGTTGCTCCTTGTGCTAAAGAAGTACAAAACGGCCTTGGGATGGTCGATTGCACACATAAAAGGGGTCAGTCCAACTCTTTACATGCACAAGATCCTATTAGAGGAAGGCTCAAAACCTTCCATAGAGCACCAGAGGCGGCTAAATCCGATAATGAAGGACGTCGTCAGGAAAGAAATCATTAAATTGCTTGATACGGGCATTATCTACCCCATCTCCGATAGTCCGTGGGTTAGTCCGATCCAGTGTGTGCCCAAGAAAGGAGGCATGACAGTTGTGGCCAATGAGAATAATGAACTTATTCCCACCAGGACGGTGACTGGGTGGAGAGTGTGCAATGATTACAGGAAACTTAACAAGGCAACCTGTAAGGATCACTTTCCCCTTACTTTCATTGATCAAATGCTCGATCGGTTGGCGGGACATGAATACTACTGTTTACTGGATGGGTACTCGGGGTACAATCAGATTTCTATTGCCCCGGAAGATCAGGAGAAGACGACATTCACATGTCCATATGGGACTTTTGCCTTTCAGAAGATGTCTTTCGGGCTGTGCAATGCCCCCGCTACATTTCAGCGGTGTATGATGTCAGTCTTCTCTGACATGGTTGAAAAGACCCTGGAGGTCTTCATGGACGACTTCTCTATGTTTGGGAGCTCGTTTGATAACTGCCTAACAAATCTGACTGCAGTTCTCCATCGTTGCGCTGAAACCAACCTAATGCTAAATTGGGAGAAGTGTCACTTCATGGTTGAAGAGGGCATTATTTTGGGTCATCGGATTTCTGCTGGAGGTATTGAAGTTGATAAGGCCAAGATAGATGTTATCAACAACCTTCCCCCGCCCACCTCAGTAAAAGGGGTAAGGAGTTTTCTCGGGCACGCCGGATTTTATAGAAGGTTCATCCAGGACTTTTCGCGCATTACCAAACCGTTGTGCACCCTACTAGAAAAAGATCAGCCCTTCCACTTTGATGTCGCCTTCTTAAGCGCTTTTGAATCCTTAAAGACAAGACTTGTCACAGCACCTATTGTGGTAGCTCCTGACTGGACCTACCCTTTTGAGCTTATGTGCGATGCTAGTGATTTTGCTATAGGGGCAGTTTTAGGCCAGAGAAGGGAGAAGGTCTTCCACGCTATCTACTATGCAAGCAAGACGCTGACGGACGCTCAGTTAAACTATACTACCACTGAGAAGGAGCTGCTGGCAGTAGTGTATGCTTTTGATAAGTTCCGTTCATACCTCATCGGAACGAAAGTGATCGTATACACCGATCACTCGGCAATCAAGTATTTGATTGAAAAGAAGGACGCTAAGCCGAGATTGATATGGTGGGTTTTGCTCCTACAAGAATTTGACTTAGAAATCAGAGACAAGAAGGGAACTGAGAATCAAGTTACCGCTAAAGTGCTATAGTCAGGATTCTATTGGCCCACCCTTTTTAAAGATGCACACGCGTATGTGATGCATTGTGACAGATGCCAACGGGTGGGCACTATTTCAAAGCGGCATGAACTACCGCTGCAAAATATTTTAGAAGTAGAGTTGTTTGATGTGTGGGGCATTGAGTTTATGGGACCATTCCCTTCCTCGTTCAACAATCTCTACATCCTGGTGGCAGTGGACTATGTCTCAAAGTGGGTGGAAGCAGTTGCCTTGCCGACAAATGATGCGAAGGTGGTGCTTCAGTTCCTCAAAAAGAATATTTTCACCCGTTTTGGCACACCTCGAGCCATAATTAGCGATGAAGGGTCGCATTTCTGTAATTAGTATTTTGAAGCACTTCTAGCCAAGTACGGGGTAACTCATAAAATAGCCACTGCTTACCACCCTCAGACCAGCGGCCAAGTTGAAATTTCGAACCGAGAGGTGAAATAAATCCTGGAAAAGATCGTTAACCCAACCCGTAAGGATTGGTCGAAGAAGCTTGATGATGCATTATGGGCCTACCGCACAGCTTATAAAATGCCCATTGGAATGTCCCCTTACCGACTAGTTTATGGAAAAGCTTGTCATCTCCCGGTCGAATTGGAGCACAACGCTTACTGGGCGATTCAAAAGCTTAACTTTGATCTTGAGGCAGCCGGCGAAAAACGGCTGTTACAACTGAATGAAGCAGATGAATTTCGTCTGCAGGCATATGAAAACGCCAAGTTGTACAAGGAAAAGACCAAGAAGTGGCACGACAAGAAGATCCTTGAGAGGCATTTTGAACCGGGTCAGCAAGTTCTTCTGTTTAACTCCCGGCTAAAATTGTTTCCCGGGAAGCTAAAGTCCCGATGGTCGGGCCCCTTCACTGTAGCTAAGGTTTATCCCCATGGAGCAATTGAGCTTATGGATCCAAATTCCGATTCCACATTCAAGGTGAATGGGCAACGTTTAAAGCACTACTGGGGCGGCGAGGTTGACCGTCAAAATACCTCCATTACACTTGGAGACCCGACCTAAGTCGGGATGAATAGTCAAGCCGACGACTATAAAACACGCGCTTGGTGGGGAGGCACCCCCATCTCGGTATAAATATTATTTGTTTCTTCACTGATTCCAAGTTTATTTAGTGATTGTTCATTTTATCACTTAGCTTAGCTGATAGCTTGTATGTTTTGTATTTCACATTTTCGGGCAACATGTTTTGTATGATAATTATATATAATAGTGTTTGCTGTGTTTTTAACAATGTATGTTTTCTTGTGTAGTGTAGTTGTTGTGCTTGTTTTGGTCTGTGCAGATAACAGATGAAAAAAGGGCTCAGAGTTCAGCACTCGCGCCGCGGCGCCATCCAACAAAGGAGATCTCGCGCCGCGGCGCCACAAGATGTGTTAGCTACTGCTAACTCGCGCCGCGGCGCCATCCAACAAAGGAGATCTCGCGCCGCGGCGCCACAAGAAGTGCCCAGTTACTGCAAACTCGCGCCGCGACGCCGAGCAATGTGCAATCTCTCGCGCCGCGGCGCCATTAGCGAGTTTTTGTTTTCCCAGTTGCTTTATAAAGCAAGCAGATCGACCAAGTCTCCAGTTTTTCTCAACCATCTCTGCAGTCTTCCTCTTGGCATCCTGCGCACCTACGACCCATCAGCCATATCACTGTATCCATCGGTCGTGTCTCTACTCAGCCTCTAAAATCTGATTTGAGCATCAATTTCTCATCAAAGGCTCCCCCCACTCAAGTCCTAGGGTTTCCTTCCAAAGGTAATTTTCGAGGGTTTTCTTTGGATCCGAGATTTTGTTTAAGTTCTTTTCCGTGTTCTTCTTCTATTATGTTTTGGGGTGATTTCCACTGATGGAAATCGGGTTAGAGCTATTTCAATTAAGGGCTGTCCAAGTGTTGTTTGGACATCGCACGCAAGGTGTTTGTCAAATTGCCTGAACCAAAAGTGTAGGCCAATTGGGGCTGTCTTGGTTTATTTTTCGCTGGGTTTGCTTTGGGGTTGAGGTTGGCAGTGCTTCGAGGGTCGTTCCGATAGAGTTTGAATCAAGCCTACTGTTACCATGGCACCAAAAAGGCAGCGTCTTAGTGTCGGTGGATCTTCGTCTTCTGCCGCGGCACCACTACAGGCTTGGGACCCTGCCAAGTTTGTCAGTGAGGCAACGTGGAAGCGGTACAGAGACTCCTTTGGCAAGCGCAATTTGCTTCCTGAGCGAGGGTTGCGGCCCGATAGAAAGGACGGGGAGCTCATGAATATGATTATCGAGCGGAAGTGGGTAAACATCACCAAACCGCCCGTATCTGCTATTGTGCCTGTGGTTCGGGAATTCTATGCCAACGCTAGTCGTGATGGTCCTGCTGTGGTTATAGTCAGGGGTAGGCCGATGTCATTTGACAATAAAACAATCAATGCACTATTCGAGGCACCCGACTACGCGGGTAATGATTATATGCAGCTGAGACTCCGCAGTTATGACCAGGAGGATATTATCAGAAGGCTCTGCAAGCCCGAAATGGCTTGGAAGAAAAATGATTATACCGGTGAAAAGACCAGCTTCCCGGCTGCTGCGCTCAGTCGCTACGGGAAGGCGTGGTACAGCTTCATTTGCGCTTCCATGCTACCAACCCGTCACCTAAGCGATGTGACTAAAGACAGGGCGATTCTGCTTTTCGCCATTGTCACGGGCTTGAACGTGGATATAGGAGTTCTCATCCACGACTCGATCATTAAGGCAATCAAGAGTACAATCGTTTCGGGACTTCCTCATCCATCTGTGATCATGACATTTTGCAGGCATGCAGGGGTACAGTGGGGGCTTGATGAGATAGTTTCGCCACCCATGACTTTAATTGACCATCTGACGATCAAACGCTTCACTGTTTGGGACGGGGCAGAATCTCATTTAAGGGGCGAAGGGTACGGACCGCCTACAACACCGCCTCCTTCCGCCGAACCAGAGCCTCCTCAAGCACCTGAGGCAGGACCGGCTAGTCAGGGTCTTTTGACAGACATCATGGCATCCCTCACCCTGCTGCATCAGAAGCAGGACGCCGAGGCACAGAGGCAGCGGAGGCATATCGCTGCTGTGGCTCAAAGGCAGGAGATAGTGATGCAGTACCAGGCTGAGCTGGTGAACATTATGCAAGGGATCTACACTGATTACTGTGGTGAGGGCATTGAGTTCATGCCATACCAGTTTCCCGATCCTCCCATCTTTCCACCATACCCTCCTCCTTCACCGCCCGCCGAAGCTGACGGCGCTGATGAGGATGAAACTGAGACTGCTGCGGAGTGAGCGATCTCCAGGGAAGCCCTCTTGTGTATTCAACTGCTTTACGTTTTAGCAATGGGGGCATTGCTCTCCTAAAGTTTGGGGGTGTTGCTTTTGATTTTTATCTGTTTATCTTAGTGCTGCCATGTTAGGACTACTTTCTGACTTCATTTCTTTATTATGTTTGGATTTATCAGTTTTTGGTGCAGTCTTTTGAACTGCGGGATTTGGTTGATTATCTTTATCAATATGGATGCCTGAACTGTTTTTGGTTTTATTTTGATTTTATTTAGCATGATTGTGGTTTCTAGCCATCTTTTTGGGGCTTATACAGATTCAGATGTTTGTGCCATGTTAATGGCCTTTTCACCCTATTTTGAGCTGTTATTTAGCAAGGGTGTTATATTTATCATTGCTAATTTTTGTTGGATTGTGGCTATGTCTAGCGCCAAATGAGTACATCTCCCGTAGAATTGTGTCAAGCTTGCCTTGTGCAAGGGGTTTATGAATTGATAAGTTTAGACTATTATTGATCCGTTCTTCTAGCAAGCTCTGACCAGCTGTGTTAACTAGTTATTCTTCGAATTTAGTTTGTGTGTTGATTGTGTTGACTAGTTGTTCACTCTTATAAACTTTCATTTGTGCAAGGTAATAAAAGACTTGGGTGTCTATGCAGTTTTGGATCGTGGTTTCTAGCTTAGGGTGTTTATATCGAAATTTGTGCGGTGGGTCGAGATGGAGCGTAAAACGCACTCGCCCATAAACACAGAGCTGATATCGAGATGGAGCATAAAATGCACTCGTTTGAAAAAAAAATGTGTTTATATCGAAAGTTTTGCGGTGGGTCAAGATGGAGCGTAAAACGCACTCGCCCATAAACGTAGAGCCGATATCGAGATGGAGCATAAAATGCACTCGCTGATAAATATTCGTTCTTGTTGTGAAGTCTCAGTTGGCTTATGTTGATTACGTGGCCTTTACTGCTCGAGTTATTAGATTCTTTGGGGTGTTCTACACCTAGATCCCTAAAGTCTTCTGGCTTGGGAGTCGCTGATCAAAAGCTCATTCATGGGTAGTTCTGATTAGCCTAAGGTAATTAAGTACTGTCCGAGTCTGATCTTTCTGTCGGCTTGCTAAAACCTTTTGATCTTGTCCTGCATTTGCGTCTTGTTCTTAATGCTTGTTGAATGTTTAAGTTGCGGAGTGTGCTCGGTTTTAGCAATCGGCTATGCAAGCTTATTTGAGCTATGATTAGTCAGGGCGGTTGATCTTCACACACGTGCACCGATTGGATCGATTACAGTCTTATGCTTGAAATTGAATGAACCCTTGTTCATCCCCGTGTTTGACTCTTTCTTATGGGGGTAGTTTTTATAGATAATCGTAGTTGCGATGCTAGTATATATTTTTATTTTCCTTTCGCATTCTTAGTGTCTACTGTTATTATTGTGTTAGATAGTTTGCTCGAGGACAAGCAAAGACTTAAGTTTGGGAGTATTTGATGAGTGGGATTTAAACCTGCGAATTGAATATTTTTTGCCTTAATTACTTGCCTGGATTCATAGTTATTTATATAGTTTTATTGGGAATATAGTGTTTTTGTGTTTAATCGTTGCATTGCAGAGCTTCGCAGTGTTTGTGCTGCCTTGAAGGGGTAAAACTGTCGTTTTGAGCTTTCCCGCGCCGCGGCGCCAATGCCAGAGTCATTGGCCGCGCCGCAACGCCACAATCTGGCCCATGCTGACAATAGCCGCGCCGCGGCGCCACTTATCCTATCTAGACTCGCGTTGCAGCGTGAGCTCCATGTCCCAGATCCTTATGCAGCGCCGCACCGCAACTCAAGACTTAGTGGCCCGCGCCGCGGCGCCACCTTCGGTTCCCAGGCAGACAGGAATTGTTTGACCTAGCAAAATGATAGGATAAAGCAAGGAGGAGGCGGCTGATGCAAGGGAGGAGATAAGAAAAAGCTAGTGAATATACAAGAAGAAAGGAAAAAGCTTGTAGAAAAGAGATCCATTGCTCTCCATATTTTCAGATCGTGCACGTGAAGAGATTGATTGACTGAAGAGTACTCCTTTCTTTAGGGGTTTTTCTTATTTCAAATCCTCTATTTATTGTATTTGTCTGAAATGGGTAGTGTATTAGAACTTTGTGTTAGTCCCATAGTTATGAACTAACTCCATTGTTAGGATTGCAATGTGACTTTTTGAATAGCTTAATCGACTTTCTCTCTCGTTTTATATAATGAAGCATTTTGGAATGGGTTGTTGTATTTTGCTTATAATGTATGATTTCTTGATAAAGAAATAGGTTCTGATAGTAGTGGAAATTGATAAATGGATATTACTGTCTTCCTTTAAATACAATGACACCTGTTTTGTCCTGATATTTAATTGTGGGCTTATTGTGCTAGTAGGATAGACATATCCTCACTTGCCTTGTGTGACCTTGGAGTTGAGCATAAAGACCTTGGTCAAATTAGATTCACCAATAGACATATTGTGTTCTAGCTTGTCAAGGAGTAGCATTTGACCTTCGACAGAAGCTTATGCTTACTTTAATCTCGGTTGGCCATTCCTTGATTTGTTTATATTACGGAGAGTTAGAAGATTAGGCGAAGCATTAAGGGAGTTGTAATCCTATCTTCATTTCTTAGAGCTGTTTCTTCTCGCAATTTGATTGTCCTATAGAAATTGTTTAACCAACCATCTATTTCTTTTGTTTAGATAAGATTAGTAACGACTTTACCTTAGTAGTTGTTTCCTGTTAAATCTTGGTCCTCGTGGGTTCGACACTCTCTTATCACTGTATTACTTGTTAGACCGCGTATACTTGCGCGTGTTTTTCGGTTGCGAAATCGACCAACAGTTCTTGCAGAGGGGTATGATTTAATCTTTATGATTATCTGATACTCCTGGTATATATCAAAGTAAATCTTTGATAGATGCCCGAGAAAATAAGTTCAAAGATCTTGTGTGATCGCTCAGTATAAATCTGGAAATTATTCCACTTTGTTATTGTGTAGAATTGATTCTTGTAGAACTTTGAAAGCGTTGTACTCTTTCATTATCAAATTATGGTGTTGCATAGAAAAGGAGAAGCCTTGTTATTGAATAACAAATTGTTCAGCTAATTCAAAGTTCCCCGAACTTTGGTTTCATTCTATCAAAATAGATAGGATATTATTGTTGATTCATATACATTTATTGTATAATCTTAACTTGCGGGGCAAATTTGTTGCTCACCCTTGCTATAAATAAAACATTTCAGCTAGGGACGAAGTTGCAGGAGGTGCTGTGAAGCAGAACATGGGAAAAGGCGTAGTTATAAATTAGTTATGTTAAATATATTTATTATGTTGTATTGTAAACCCTTTTTGTATATCTAAAGGGTATGTTTGTAAAGTTAAGGTTAGAGAACCTGGGTGATGTATTATGAAACTCTGATAAAAACTTATGTAAGATACTATCTATATATATTATGGGTAGTTAAATGTTATTTTTATTGTGGATCGTGAACACCAAACTCGGGGGTCAGGTAACCCGGATTTGGGGGTGTCACGGATACCCCTCTGAGGAGTCTGTATTTGGACATGTGAAGATGTGTGATGCCCCGTCAGGGTTCCTTCTTGAGAATGCGTGAAGACCCCGCTGAGGGTTCTGAGAGGACTAGGGTGACGACCCTGAATTATCGGCATTGGACCTGCGTGAGGTATTGCTGAATATGACTTGTAATAGTAGAGATCATCGGCATAGTGTACCCTGGGTTTGGGCGAACACTAATGAGTAATGTGAAGACCCTCGGTTCAGTCTGAGAAAACCAGGATTTTAAGCCATTCTCCTTAATCGCGTAGCGTTTTTATTCCTAATTTGGCCTTTTCAGCTTGTGAGAACTCCTTTGCAACTCAAACTGGACCAAGCTAGAGGTGTAGGACCCACGTAGGGGTGCCACAGGTACACCTATAGCAGCCACAGGTGGACCTGCGGCCAACCATAAATGTCTTTAAATGGACAGGTTGCTTTCCTAAGTCATTTTCAAGTCGCACCGCGAAGGAAATCTGAGAGCTCTTCTTCAGATTTGTTGAGTTCGGACGTCTTTCTATAAATTCTGCCATCGTACAAGTGTTCTACATTGTCCTGGTAATGTATGCATGTCTTATTTTCCAGTTTTTATCCGTTGGAAAATGATTTATCATATGAAATGCATCTAAACACATAATAGTGAATATGCATGCTCAAATGACTTGATATAAAATATTCAACATAGTAAATGTTAATATTAAACCATACAGAACATAATGCCGTGAAAAAATTACTTTTGAAACAGTCAAATTGGCACCTTTTTCTGCTATTTCTTATCCTATTTGAGGACAAATGAGCAAAAGGTAAAAATGGAAAGTAATCCTGGTAATTAAACTACCCTTATAGATTGATGACTTTAACTTTTTAATGCATATAATATGTATATGACCGTGGGTAGGTGTGCTACTGAATGGCCACCTAGTCATGCCTATGTGCATGTGGATAGTTCTATTTACAGAGGGGACTATGGCAAAAAAAATAATTCATAATGTAGGCATTGGGTAGTCATGCATTTTAACTCTACTGAAGACGTATGTTAAAGTGATGCATGCATGCATGTAGTCATAAAATGCATTTTTAAAAGAAAGCTTCAGGTTAAAAATTATCACACCCTTTCTGCGGTGATTTGGAGACTTTTTGTCCAGATATTATGAATCCGGATCAGCCGAGTAGTTCCCGCAGGACCACTTCTGGTGTACGGAGGAGGGCTTCTGAAGTGCCTCGACCTCATTCTATTAGATAGCCTCGTCGGTTGGTGGAGGAGATAATACGTACAGTCCAAGTTGATGTTCCGGACGTCGAGGACGAAGAGGAGGATATTCAGGTTGTGAACCCTGCTCGTACTACATTGTTCCCTGTACTGACCTCCCGAGTATTCTAGTGGCAACCCCAAAACTCCTGGGTAATTTGAGTCGACATCCCTCAATGTATTTGCATGCAAACGAGGTATAAAGTTAGATATTAATCTTCCTTCTTTCTTATTGATGAGGAGTAAGGATTTTGATGTCGATATGCATTTCATGTAGGTTCCCGGCTTTACACAGTGTAAAACCCCAACTTTTTGAATAAAGATGCATTTTCTATAAATATTATTTTTGAATATTATGGAGTGAAATTTATATAATGTTATAGTTGTGGGTAATATTTATAAATTTTTCATAGTATGCAATTTGTTATATTAAATTCTATTGGTCTGGGGATATTCGTTTTAGCAGGGATTATTCGTACAACGGCGCAATCATTGGTGGACCCCACAACAGAATTATTGTCGGATTGAGAAAATGACAAAAATATTTTTATGAAAATAATGGCAGAAGTTTTACTGTTGATACTGTTGAACTACTCGGTAGTAAAAGTACAATAATATGCATGGTTGCATAGTAGCACACAGTATTGATTATTGATGCTTACGTGAGAAGTCATTCAGTTTTGTTCAATTATTGCTATAGTAATTGTTGCATAGTATCTCATGTTATTTGATTCAATTATTGTCGATATTTATTATATTGTTAAAATCAATAATTGAGACGACAAAATTATTAATATTGTTATTTGCAATATTAACGATGTCTAGAAGTTCTGTCAAGGAGAGGTTTGGTCACCTAATTGCACGCCAATAGGGAGAAATCCTTATTGGAAAGCCCCCTCTTTCCTGGGAACGACCTGGTCGATTAATATTGTGAATTGTAATAAAGATGATAAATGTTGTTAAAATTATTAAGGTGATTTTTATGAAGTTTGCTTGTTTTATGGATTCCTATTTACTCATTTTTCAAAATAATCGGTAGAAAATTATTTAAATGTGGGGCCCACATGTAGGGGCCACATGTGGGGCCCATATGTGTTGGAAAAATGATTTTAGAAATGGAAGAGTATACATATGGAAGTATATATATGTATTGAGTATATGGTGGGAGAAAGTGATAGGTGTGTGATGTGTGTGTGAGTAGAAAATGGTGGAAAAGTGGTAGTGTGATAGTGATGTGTAAGAGTGTAGTGAAATTGATTTTTAGGTGGTTGGGGGATTGATGTTTGTTATGGGGGAGAAAACTTAAGTGGTGTATATATAATATTGATATATATAAGTTGAAAACATGTGTTTATATATATGTATTATATTTTAATTTTTGTTTTGATTTTATTGGTTAGTTGATTGACTTTATTGTATTTGGTTGAAGAAATAATTCTGCATAAATAATTCGTTTATATATAGTACACTTCCATTATCCTATAAATAGAAGCTCATTTCTTCATTATTTCTTACGAATTCACTGAAACTCTTGAAAGAGAAAATTATAGAGAGAAAGAAGAAAAAAAATTCTACTTAACTACTCTTATATTCAGTTCTTTTACGGTAATTGATATTATTTCTTTTGTATTCATGAAGAGAACTGTTGTTATTCCATTTCTTATTATTCTGTTGGAATAACCTATATACACAATCTACCCTATACTTGGTGACATTCTTTAATTATTTCGTCTTTATTATTCTGTTGGAATATCATGTCTGTGCGTTTAACGCTGGACTTGATTCCGTCTTTATTATTTTGTTGGAATATCATGTCTGTGCATTTTACACCGGACCTGGTTTCGTCTTTATTATTATTCTGTTGGAATATTTTGTCTGTGCATTTTATGTCGGACCTGATTTCGTCCTTATTAGTATTCTGTTGGAATAACCTGTCTATTCGAAGTACCTCATACATGGTGATTTCTGTTGTTATTGTATTCTTTATTATTCTGTTGGAACATCCTGTCGGTGTGAATTTTGCCTGACCTGGTTCCGTTATTATTATTCTATTGGAATAACCCGTCTATACGAAGTGCCGCATGCATGGTGATTTTTGTTGTTATTCCATTCTTTATTATACTTAGTTGGTTAAAGTTTTGACTTCTATACTCCATGAAATTAGTAGAAAATCCTTGATATTTCCGCTTCATCCAGTGTCTTTTCATGGAAATATTCTTCTAATCATTCTTGAATTTTACTCTACAAAGCAGTATCATGTTGACAATTTGGACATTATTAGTTCCTGGATAAATTAATTCTTGAACTTATTTTATTGAATTCTTATATCATTGTCATCATCCTCATATTTATATTTTTTTGAAAGTCATATGTGGCCTGTAGTGCATAGATGGACTTGATATGATTATGACCAGGGATTATTCGGTGTAATCATGATTGTAATGTTATAAATGATGTGGTAAAAGTCCTCATTGGCCCATAGTGCATTGATGGACAGTTGTTGGCATGATCATGACCATTAATGAATACACAAATATTCTTAGCCCGTAGTGCATGGATAATTGTGATCGTGATACTAAAGAATATCATTGGCCGTAGTCCAGGGGTGATTCGATGATGTGGAATATTTATTAAGTTGAGTCTCAGCGATAACAGTGATGAAAAACCTTTTAAATCATAAAAGATAGTAGATTTTATTTTCTACTTGACTCTTTTAATGGATTGCTTGTTTCACTACAGTTAATCTTGATGTCTGTTATATTTTATCAGTTTAACATTATATGAGACTAATGATAATTTATTCTGCATTATCTTAGTCATAATATTTCTTACTGGGCTAGTTGATCTCACCCTTTCTTTCACTGTTTTCTTCAGGAAATGAGAATATAGCTGGGACGAGTCGGGGAACAGAGTGATGATCCAGAGGATAGCATCAATAGTCCTCAGTATTCTGTGAAATAGTGTGATAATAATTTTAATGAGAACTCCTTTTGAGTTTGTATAATCTCTAGTAGACAATATTTGTTTTCAAACTCACAGTTTATGTTTTGCCGTATTGTACACGACAGTTGTATTAGTAAGTTGTATTTGAATTATGTACCATATATCTGGCGACCCAAGATAGGTGATGTATACCTAATTTTGGGGGCATCACACACAGCCTCGAGGTTACTAGTTCAACATACACTCCATGTACCAGGCTCTGCATCCTGACTATAGAGCGATTGTGCATGATTGGGGATTTGGGGCGTTCTTTTCTATCCTTCCCCGCCGCTTTCCCTGGGGTTACCTCAAGGCATTGTCTGAGCGCTTATTTCACCAGACTCATTCACTCCATTTACTGGACAATGAGATGATGATGACACCGATGGATTGGTGGTTTATCACGGGTATGGAGTTTAGAGGGGCACTAGTGCCTTATACAGCAGATATTACCCCGACTGCCGTTAGATCCTTGTTAGGAGTTTTGGCTGAGGCGCTCAAGGGTAGGACCATCCGTACAGGTCCTTTGAGCGTAGATGCTATAAATGGGTTGTTGAGTGAGCCCACACTAGCTGATGTTAGAGTTAGGGATCACATTCATCGACGATTGTTCCTGATAATCAGTAGGGGCTGCTTTATAGCTGATAACTCTTATATGGTGTCATTCGCTTCGATCAGCGCCACACGATATGTGCACCATATAGGAGAGTATGATTGGGTTTCCTATACCTTAGCCTATTTCCTAAGGGGCATGTGTATGTGTTCGCATGGCTTGATCGAGGCCTTGTTAGGATTCTACCCATTTCTGCTAGTAAGTATTTTCTCTTTTACTTTCCCATGTACAGGTTTAAGAGTGTCACCGACAGCAGATGTTTGCCTTTGTCTTGACAGTTCTGGGCCTATGAGAGGCTCCCATGCTTGCATCACATGAGTGTGTTAAGATTGGATACCTATCCATGAGGACGTCGATGACATCATTTCATCATGGCGAAGGTCTTTGTAGTTGAGGGTTTTACTCATTGCCGCCTACAGCTGGATTTATTGATAGCTGATGTCATCATATGGATTTCCTACCCTAGGGAGCACTTGGCTATTGGATTTGAGGATGGGTACCCGACTGGTGTCGAGTACATGATTTCCTCCCGTATTGTTCTTCTCTTTAACGATGGAGGATGAGAGCTCTATTTAGGAGAGTGTGCTATTAGGAGCACCACAGGAGAGATCTGTATACCGATCTTGCCTCCTGCCAAGCGTTATTGGACTGCGTTGTAGGCACCCGTCATTGATATCCCATTATTGGGTGTTGACAATTTTGTACTGTAAGAGGGTCCTTGCAATTAGGAGATATTCTAGCATTGGTGGTTCCCTCGTACCATAGGAGCCTAGACCCGCGCCACTCAGTTCATGGGGGATATGGTTCCATGATCTGTGATGATGACGGATTCGCTAGCCTGTGTTCGAGATCCGACTCATTTGACACAGATTGACAGTTTGACCCAGCGACTGGACCAGGCAGATTTCTTTATTCTTTATTTGGATAGAGACTCGGTAGAGGTAGATACTTTTGATCCTTCCAGCTCAGTCGCTGGCCCCTCAAATGACCCATTTGGCTTTGCCGGTGTAGATCCTCCTTTATATAGGTCTGGCATCCTTGTTGATAGAGATCCAGTGACTCAGGAAGAGTTATATCAGGTGTACAGGATTGATGATGTAGATATTGATAGCATTGCCTTCTTTTGATGTGTATTCTCGTTATCTCTTTTTATAAGCATTTGTTAGATATTGGGTGGATGTGCCCCATTCTTGCTATATCTTTTGATAGGCCTCTGTTAGTAGTAGGGCGTCTGTGCCCCATTTCCCTATATTTTTAGCTATACAGAGATGATGTATTATATGATGATATACTTAGGAATGTATGTACAGTTTTTCATTCCTTATATCATATTGCCATCTATTATCTGTAATGCACGTATCATGTTATGCATATGTATGTATGTCTAGAGATATTCATCATTAACCCTGGATGGTCTTATGATAAGGCCTACACAGATGTCTTCTTCGACAGTAAGCCGCATAGATCACACCTCACCAATATTGGTGGCATCCCGTCTAAGATCTTGGTATGATAGCATGTCACCTCCAGATAGGGTGACCGAAGATTTGCTACTACATCATTCCATGACCCTCTTTATGTTTCAGGTTCCCGTAAGTTTTGTGGAAGGTATGCTGGAGCATTGGATACCAGAGAGACATGTCTTCTGGTTTAGTACCCAGGAGCTAATTCCTACATTAGAGGAGTATTAGCGGTTGACGACTTTTCCCTTAGACAGACCTTGCGCTCATATGGCTGTCGGAGATATTCGTTGACATTTTATGACCCTCACCAGGTTACGACATAGAGTAGTAGAGGATGAGATTACATCTGGTCATGTACTATCCTAGTGTTTCCTGATAGATAAGTTTAGCTTATTGGATGCTATGCAAGTCATTCTGGGGATTTCACCACAATAGAGGATCAGTGTCATTTGGGCAGAGTGGATGTATTCTTGATGTGCATAGTGGCGTATGTATACCTGTCATGGTATATGGATGAGCTAAACATCGGTGTTATCGTGGCAGTGAGAGCTCTTAGGGAGGGTCATACCATCATTCTGATGATTGTGGCGGAGACGTTGAGGTCGGCCACGTTTTGCAGTACCTACCCTACAGGGTAATTCATAGGCAATTCGGTCATGTTGTATGTGTGGTTTATGTCACACTTGAGATTGATTGGCACTTTCCGTCGACACGGGTACTGTTTTACCCATAATATAGCTATGTCTTACTCCTTTCAGCCATCAGAGTGTACATACGCTATGTCTTGGTCAGTATTCTTGGCAGAGATCAGTGATCCATTTGGTATACTGTAGTGCACAGGGCTCAGCTCACAATACAATTTTATTACTCATGCTCCATGCATGGATTATCTCCCTCTTGCTAGTTTGACGGGCATGACTACCTATCACCCACTGCCCGTGATGTCACAGTTTGATCAGTTTTAGGACTTCCGTCCTTTTGAGGGGGCATTAGATCAGTGTTTAGCTTCTCCCCATCTATCACAGAGGACCGATCTTGGGTGTATGTATGTTGGGATCAGCGTGAGATAGCTTATTTTTTTGTTAGCCATTCAGGCTATTCGCTAGAGTGTTTTGTATGGATTAAGATAGAGACTTCATCGGCTGGTATCCACAGTGTCGGGTATCCACATTGATTCACACATAGAGGAGGAGCCATTTACTGGGTTATTATTAGCTCTTTTAGATTCTCTCAGTTACTAGCACTGTTTTGATCCAGCCTTCAGCACCGTACTTCGAGCAAAGTCTCCATCTAATGACCTTCGAGAGAGATCAGGCTAGAGCCTTGATGTTGACAGCTCTTGAAGCAAGAGACGCAGCTCTGATAGAGAGAGATGAGGCATTAGCTCATAGAGATGTCGTTGTTGTTGAGCGGAATGAGGCCAGATCAGCCAGAGATGTCGTGATAGTTGAGAGGGATAGCACCATATCTACCCAGGATGTAGTCGTCACAGATAGTACCATAATGAGTTCCCTTACCACTGGCATGATTACAGAGATGAGCATGTACATTGATGATCATAGAGTCACCATGAAGATGGTTGTAGATCTGTTAGCTCGTGTGGATACCCTTGTACATGAGACCACATCGTTACCTCCTTCTGCTGAGAGGGATGCCATATTGGGTTTGTAGCTCGCATATACACTAATTTGTAGATGGGCTTGTACTTTCTTGTACATACTAGCTTAGCCATTTTGTCATGTACCGTTCATATTGTATATATCAAACAACATTATATATAGTAGGAAAATATATTTTTGATCACTTCCCTTTTAGTTATGCCTGGATACTTTCTTGATATTTTGCCTGCTTCTTCAGGTCTTGTGATATTGATGTATTATGAAATCCTCCTTGATGGATGGACATTGAGACATCAATGGCCTGTTCAGAATGGATCGTTGATCCGTGTGTATCCCTACCATCTTTGGTGTCTTGGGACTGGTTTCTATATGGAAATATGGAGAGGAGTGTGGCTTTCCTCTGTGAGATTCACCGTACCACAGATGGTCCCCAGAACTCCTATGTAAGAGGAGCCTAGTTAATTCCATCTCTTATGGATTGGTATTGCTCTTCGAGGCACAACCGCATCTTAGATGGTCGCCGAATCTCCTATATAGAAGGAGGTCAGGTAATTCCATCCCTTTGGTCTGAAGCCGATGAAATGTACCAGATGACAATTCTTTTGTGTTTTGGTAGGGGGTGAGACCGAACCATGAATGGCTTCCTATGTACTCCTATTGAAGAGGAGATCTAGTCTGCGTAGTTCGAACCTGGGGTGGAGGTTTAACACTGTATGTGGCAAAAAGGGTGTAGAAGCTTTATTGGTGAAGAAGGGTGTAGAAATGTTTTTGTTTTTTATTGCGGCTGGGCCATATAAAATATGGTTGCCTACGTACTCCCACGTATCGGGGAGATCAGGTCGATGTAGTTTTCCCCTCAGGACGATTTATAGCCAATGAAAAGTTTGATCCCAAGTGCAGGACAAACTGCGGGGGAAAAGAAAGTTTTATCCTAAGTTCAAGATAAACTATAGGTGTGGAAAAAGTTTGATCCCATGTTTGGAACAAACTGCAAGTGTGAAAGGTTCAATCCCTAGTGGGATAATCGAAGTTGTATGAAAGGTTTAAAATGGAGTGAAGCCAGGCTGCTAGCTTGAAGAGTATGTTTCCATGAGGGGCAAAGTGTGAAAAAGAGTTGTATGTAGTGAAGGGTTAAAGAACCGGAATGACTAGTGATCTGATGATCCAACACAATGATGTTTTCTTGATGGTAACCTCAGACATAGTACCATTTCACGGTGTACGAGTTGATGAGTTGCGTAAATTAATCATCGTCCATTTCCTGTAATCTGAGAGCGCCTCCTGTCAATACCCCCTTAACAACAAACGGGCCTTCCCAGTTTGGAGCTAATTTTCCTTTGGACTGATCTTGGTTGTCAATGATTGTCTTTAAAACCAAGTCATGTTGTTTAAACTTCCGTAGCCGTACTTTCTTGTTGTAGGATCTATCAATCATTTGTTGATATATTTGACCATGGAAGATAGTTGCGGTTCGCCTTTCGTATATTAGAGACAATTGCTAAAACCTGTCTTGTACCCATTGGTCTTCATCCAGCAGAGCATCTATAAACACTCTGAGGGATTCCATTTCCACTTCTACAGGTAGCACTGCTTCTATCCCATAGGTTAATGAGTAGGGGGTTGCCCCCATTGGAAGTGTGCATTGATGTTCTGTAGGCTAACGGAGTAAAAGGCAATAAGTCAGGCCATCCTTTGTGGTTGGCAGACATCTTTTGCATGATCTTCGTGATGTTTTTGTTAGCCGCTTCAACAACACCATTCATCTTTGGACGGTAGATGACGGAGTTGAGGTGTTTGATGTGGAATTTGCTGTATAAATCCTCCATCATTTTGTTGTTGGGGTTCTTAGCATTGTCTGACACAATGACCTCTGGTTGTCCATATCGACAGATGACATTATTTCTGATGAAATCAATGATGACTTCTTTGGTAACCCTGGGGAAGGAGGCTTCTTCTACCTATTTCGTGAAGTAGTTGATCATGGTGAATATAAAGTGATGCCCGTTACTGGCTTTGGGCTAGATGGGCCCGATCACGTCCATTCCGCACAATGAGAAGGGTCAAGGAGAACTCATATTGTGGAGTTCCCTTAGAGGGGCGTGGATGGAATTTCCATGAATTTGGCAGTGGTAGCACCTCTTGACGTGATCATCACAGTCAGCCTTGAGGGTAAGCCAGCAATGTGTTGTTCTGAGGATTTTCTTAACAAGTAGGGGGCCGCTCATGTGTGGGCCACATACTCCACCATGGACCTCATCCATGAGCCTCTATGCTTGGTCCTTGTCCAGACATCGGAGGAGACCTAGTCCTGTATCTCTTTTGTAGAGTGCATCTTCGCTCAGGTAGAATTTCATAGCAAGTCGATGGATCCACCTTTTCACAGTCAGGCTTGCCTCAGCGGTGTAGATCCATCCCATAAATACTCCTTGATGTGCTGATACCAAGGATGCTGGATGGGAGGTAGCTCATCCGATAGTTCTGCAACAAAGTTCCCATAGGCTGGTGCCTTTTGCAGGGCAAATGTGATGTGTGTCATGTGTTCCTTATCAGGTATGTTAATCAAGGAGGCCAGAGTTTCTAGTGCATCTGCGAAGTCATTCCTGTTACGAGGAATGTGTAGAAAGGAGATCTCTTCGAACTCCAAAGCCATCTTTAAAACATGTCGATGGTAAGGCAACAAATTTAACTCTTTAGTTTGATAGATTCCCTTGGATTATTTGATTATCAACTCTGAATCCCCAAAGATAGTTAACCGCCTGATGCCCATTGAACGGGCAAGTTTTAACCCCATGACACAACCTTCATACTCAGTTGTGTTGTTGGTGATAACAAACTTCAATTTGACGGTGATGGGTAACTGCTCCCCCGTACTGGATACTAGAACTGCTCTAGCTCCATAGCCTTCCATATTAACAGCTCCATCGAAATACATATTCCATGTACGAAATGTATCGTACTGATGGTGTTGCTGAACTTCCATTACCCCTTCATCGGGGAAGTATGTTTCAAAGGGTTTGAACTCCCCTGAAGGTGCGGCGACCAGTTGATCCATAATTCCTTGACCTTTAATAAACTTTTACGTCACTTAGATGATGTCAAATTATTGTAGGATCAACTGCCATCTGGACAGCCAACAATTTAACATGGGTTTATTAAACACGCACTTGAGAGGATCCACGCGGGATATGAGATAGGTTGTCTGACCATGGAGGTAATGATGTAACCTCATAAAAGCCCATGCTAAAGCACAACAAGACTTCTCAATCAGAGTGTACTTGTGTTCACTGTTGTTGAATCTTTTGCTGAGGTAGTAGATAGCTAATTCTCGGCCTCATCCCTGGGTGGTACCAAAATGGGAGCTTTGACTAGATGCTCTTTGATTGTAAGGAAGGTCTTCTGGCACTCATCATTCCATTTTATGGAGGAGTTCTTCCTTAACAGCTTGAAGATGGGTTCACATGTGTGCTGTGAGTTGAGAAATGAACCTGCTAATGAAGTTGATTCTTCCCAAAAATCCCCGTATTTCCTTCTATATCCGAGGAACGAGCATTTCAATGATGGCCTAGATTTTAGTGGGATCCAGCTCAATCCCCTTGTGGCTGACTAGGAATCCTAGCAACTTGCCTGATTTATAGCTAAAGGCGCACTTGGTTGGATTCAACTTCAAGTTGTACTTACGCAACTTGTTGAGGAGCTTTCTAAATTGATCTAAGTGGTCTTCTTCCCTTTGGGACTTGACAATGAGGTCATCCTCGTAGATCTCTATCTCTTTGTGCATTAAGTCGTGGAAAAGAGCCATCATAGCTCGTTGATAGGTGGCTCCAGCATTGATGAGGCCGAAAAACAACCATTTATAGCAAAAGGTTTCCCAAGGTGTGATGAAAGAAGTTTTCTCACGATTTTCCTCAGCAACCATAATATGGTTATACCCCGCGAAATAATCCGTAAAGGAGTATATGCCGTATTGAGCAGTATTGTCAATGAGAATGTGGATAAATGGCATGGGAAAGATATCTTTAAGGCAAGCTTTATTCAGATACTAGTAATCCATGCAAACTCACACCTTTTCCCTAGGTTTAGGTACGGGAACTATGTTGGATATCCATTCAGGATATGTGGACACCATGATAATGCCAGCTTGAGCTTCAGCTTCTGCTTTAACCTTTAAACTCCACTCATTTTTCAATCGCCTGAGCTTCTGCTTGACTGGCTTGAATCCCTCTTTAATGGGAAGGCGATGAAAGACAATGTCAATGGACAAACCCACCATGTCTTCATGAGACCATGCAAACACATCCTGGAATTGGGTTAATAGTGAAACCATGTCATTACTCTAGTTTGGAGTGAGGTCTGAACCAATCTGGATTAACTTAGGGCTTTCTAAGGTTTCAAGATTGAAGGAAGTGGTTTGATCAAGGTTGGTTTTAGGTTTGTCTTTGACACATTCTTTGATCTCCTGAGGTATCTCAATGTCCTCTTGTATTTCCATCAAGGTTGAGTCCACCTTTTCATCAGTTACAATCCTTGTGGAGAAAAGGCACCTTATCAGCAAGTACAGGCACATCTAAATTTAGAGTCCTGAAATAAAATATGCTTTCACTTAATATATGAAACTGTTTAATCATACAAAGTGTTAACATGTACTGACAAAACAACTGCTAATACTGTACAAAAAAGTGAGTATTTAATGACTGGACATTTGAATCGGGCGGTTAATGCCCTGATGATTTTTACCCAGCCCTTGTCAAGGTTGATGACCCAATGACATCATTTCTTGAGTAGCTGTCATCACTTCGGCAGAAATCTTGGGTGTGAGAGTTGGCACCCCAATAGGGTGGTAGTGAGTGTTGCTCACCTCCAGGGTATGAAAACTATCTGGCTCAACTTCTAAATTGAAGATGATGAGTGGTATGTCACCATGTTTAGGACATTCTGGTTCAGCGTTAACCGTGACTAGGATGTCGTTAATGATGTATTAAGTTGCTGATGAACAATGGAGGGGACGACCCCAGCCATATGAATCCATGATCTTCCTAATAGCAGGTTGTATCCTGAATCTATCTTTAGCACATGAAAAGATAAGTAGAATGTATGGGGACCATTCTCAATTAGCAGTTTAATCTCTCCGACTGAATTTTGGCGGGATCCGTCAAAATCTTTAATAACCTTATGGCTGCTTCGTATCCGTTTGAGATTGACGTTCATCTTCACCAAAGTAGCATAAAGACTGATATTCAGAGATGAACCTCCATCTATCAAGACTCGGGCTAGCATGTATCCGGAGGAAAAAACTGCAATGTGCAATGGCTTGCAATGACCAGTCCCTTCGGGTGGTATGTCATCATCAGTGAAAGATATCACATTATTGTTAAAAATGTGATAAACCACATGTTGAAATTTTTCCACATCCTCTGATTTTGGCAAGTAGGCTTCTTCCAAAACCTTCAGTAAGATATTCAAATGATCTTTGGAAGAGAAAACCAAGTCCAGTATTGAAATTTGATGTGGAGCTTCTCTTAAGATTAAAACCACCTTGGCTTCATTATGGCCCATAGTACGGAGGAATTTTTTAATTTTTTCCTTGGGAATTTTCCCCTTTGATTTTATGGTAGGCTTCATCACCTGTTGGGGAAGATACAGTGGATTCTCCTTCGTCACTGCAGCAGTTGTATGAGAGGTGGATCCTTCAGCATCTCTATAATTCCATGGGAATTTTTGTAAGATGATAACATGATATTGTTGTCTGAATGGTAAGCTAATTGGCTCTGGCGCAACCACTTTCAAAGGATTGTCAACTCCTTTAAGTTGAATTGCTTGTATTATGAATGGTTTGACAGTCCCATCAGCCTCAGTGGATATAACTGCTACATATCCCTTCCATTTAGTAGGACAGGTATTCTCACTCTCAAATTGCAGAACATCATCATCTGCTAGTTGCAGGACACCGTTGTCAATTAGATTCTGAATAAGGTTGCGGAGTGCCCAATATTCTTCTGTGATGTGACTGCAAGAATGAGAGTGATATTGGCATACTCCATCAGAATTGAACCATCCTGAACGGGGATTAATTGGAGGTAGAAGGGAGGTGATCATTCTTTCATTGATCAGCATCTGAAATATCTCCTCCATAGGTTGCCCCAGGTATGTAAATTCTCTTCTATTGGCAAAATCCCGACAGGCTTTGGCATTTGCTCTCTTCGCAACGTTGTCCTCTAGTGTTTCATTTTATGAAGGCAAAGATGGAGTATTCATAACAAAAGGGAGGAGACTAGTATGCTCCTGGCTGACTAATTGGCCTGTGACTTGATGTTGATGGGTCACCAGTTATACCAATTACTCAATTTGCTTACAAAGAGCTTTCATCTTTCGTTCCATCAAAAACTAGAAATTTGTATAATCCCATTTTTCAACATCGTCTTTGATGGTCTAAGATTATCCACCATTAAAATTTGAACTCTGTCCACTACTCCAATTAATCATGTTGACCTCTTCTTCTTTGTGTTGAGGAAGAGGGTTGTCTTGCATGTGAGTTTGGTCTAGTTTGGTGGCCACAATCTCACCGTTTTCTATCAAATCATGGATCTTGTGTTACAAGGCCCAACAATCGTGAGTATCATGTCCAGGTGCCCCGACATGATAAGCTCACTTTTGAGTAGCATTGAAACTCTTTGTGATAACCCGGGATTTCGAATAATCCAAAATTTACGAATAATTTTTTTTTTTTTTAATATTAACATTGACTGTTAATATTGTGCTGAGAAATTTGTGAGACAAGTCTCGAGAATGAGTCAATTTAGATATTGACTAATAAAATAGAGAAGAATTTTATTTAACAGTTTTAGAAACCCTAACCCTAATTTTCGGATAGGCATTCGATCGAAAATACAATTGAAATAATTGTATTAATAATTCCGTGTTTTTTCTGTATGACCTTAATGATCAAAAATTATTTGGATAAGGTTTAATATTATTAAACCCTGATAAGGGATTAGAAACCCTAATCTCAGTTATAGAAAACCCTAATGTATTCTCTATATATTCCAAATAACAATTTTCATAAACTAAGTACCACTTACTTAGTTTATTATCATTGGCAAAATAAACTAAGTAGCATTTGCTTAGTTTGCCATAATTTTCAATATATATATGCAATAACACTCTCCCTACATATATGTATTCTTTCTTGTAAGCATGAATGATTATGTAGTCGTTGAGGATGATAACGATGACGAAACTGATCTCGAAACTGAGGATGAGGAAGATACCGAATCCGAGAATGATATATACGTTGATTCTGATGGGTTTGATGACATGCGTAGTTGAAAATGAGCATTCATATTAGTACTTACCTCATATTGTTAAACCTTATATATTCGTAATCTACCAATTATGTTATTGCAGTAGGATATTCATGGCTAGACATAGCAGTGGAGGACACCGAGGTGGTGGGCGATCCGGTACTGGAGACGGTAGCCACGATGGAGGCTCTACTTCAGGCGCGAGTAATTTATTTTTAACTAGGAGTTAAATATATCTCAAGCTGCATTAATTACAATGATTATTGAATTACTATGTTAAATACAATTATTACAGATGCACCTCGTCGACGACACCGAGGGACGAAACTCGGTATCTTTGGTCGTCTGCCGGCAGTGCCACTTACAGTACCGGAGCATGTCGTTTCTCAGCAGTAAGTGTTAATATATTCGTACTATTTATATCAGTTATTGCAAAACACAATTCACTTAACACATATTGTTATACTTTTTTTGTAGTATACTAGACCCGGTGGCTAAGCACACCCTATACGCGATTTGTTTGACACATCTCCCGAGAGGGTGCATGCGGTTCGTCAGTATGCGCGGTGCGATGCCACTTTTATGCAGACCGTCTTGCGGGAGTTCCACGTAAGTTAAGCATATTATCACTATATAGATGTATTGGGATGACTAAATCAATTGTTCTTAATTTTAAATAATCTTTTGTTATAGATTTATTATCGATTTGACCCGAGCATCTCTCAGTTAGCTGGCGATGATGTGATTGAGCATCACGTCACTGTGAATTACTCTGGATTGCTGTATGAGATGCAACAGAAGGCAGCCCGGGAAGTTATGGACCAGCCCAGGACCACCATCAGAGATCATCAGCCCCGCATAGTCTCCAATTTAGCCTGAAAGGCTATGTGTGCGCACTAGGAGGCTGATGACTTCAAGAAAAAGTCTGAGCAGGCGAAGAAGAACTGTGGTCAGCTCCGGATAGTACACACCACTAGTTCTCAGTCGTTCGAGGAGGCGAGGACGGTAAGTGCGTTGTATTTAGTTATTTATGCCCCAAGTTCTCACACAAATATCTAAGACCTGCTTTATGATTGTTTGTATTAGGCATTGGGGAGGACCTTGGGCCGAGATCCTATCATTCTAGAGTTTTGAGATCAAGCCCATACGCCTAACGATGAGCGTGCTTTGTCTCAGGTAGCTTTAGCTATACAGGTAAAACTCATCTTACTATTTATCTTTTAATAATATTTAATCGTAACTAAAATGATATAATTAACATACGTATACAGAATACATTACAGGACCGATTTCAGAGGCTTCGGGACGAGCGTATAGCTAAGCTAGAGACTATTAGGAGGGGTTCTGAGCCGTTAGATTCCGCCACCCTTTTTCCCGATATTATATTAGATCGAGATAAGAAGCTAAGACTATGGGTCGAGTCTTAGGATCCCCCTACTAGCAGTACCGGCAGATATCGAGTGTTGGGTCTGCCGAAGATACCCGCATATACACTTCCTGGAGGTAATATTTTTTAATGTTTCACGAAATTATCCGAATTTATCACATTATATAAATTATTATTAGTAATCGAATTTGTATCTCTTTATAGGCTCCAGCTAGCTCCAGCGTCCGAGAACATATGTCAGACCATCTCATACGGGCGCTGGCTTGGATGACGATATCTTCTGATGACTGATAAGGGGTCGTGTCGGATAGGTTCCATACCAATCCGGTCTTTCGGCGTCAGTGGTTGCCTTCCAATTCTCGTCTTCACAAGATTACTCAGGATATTGTAGTAGGGGCCTCTGCAAAGAGTACGGGATTACCACGGGAGCAGTTTGACACTTGGAGCGCCGAGATGATCCAAATGGTGATTACCCTCTTGGAGGAGGCTTTTCGTCCGCCCCCACTTTCTCAGGTATTCTTATTGTTTATGTTTTTCAATTAAGGCTAGTTTGTTAATTCTCACATATATATACGGACTAATGATTTATATTTTTGATTCTATCAACAGGGTTGCGATGGCGACCAGGCTGGAGATGATGAGCAGGAGCACGAGTCTGATTTCCATACACCAGAGCAGCGTCGTTCCCTTCCGCCAGATGATGATACTTTTACTAGTTTATAGTTCATTTGTATATATTCATGTTATTGTAGAACTTTTGTATAAATTTTATTGTCTAATTGCGTCTGTACAACTATTGTAATTATATTGTTTAACTTTTATAGAACATTTTTTTATATTTGTAATTGGTTAGCTTATAATACGGTTTGGTGGATATTTGAATGGGAATTTGAATGATAATGAGTTAAAGATTAAGTTTTAGTGCTACGTTGCATATTTGAATGAAAGATACAAGTTTATATTACTGTGTATTGGGTTGTGACAGGTTACAGGTACATTAATGGGTTTAAACACCTGGAAACTGAACTTTTAAAATCTACAATTAAAAAAAGGATAGTTAATTCCAACGGAATAGGGTATTTGCGACGGAACTTCCCTCGGAAGTAACAAATAAGCAATTTTTAATAAATGTCGATATATCCTAATTTCAGTTGAGCATACATTATCTTCGACGCAACGTATCCATCGTAAACACTCTATCTCTGACGCACATTCCGTCGAATTTAATAATTAGCCAATTTTAGTGAATAGTGGGTTATTTTATTTTTCAGTCGGACATAAGATAATTCCGAGGGAATAAATCCGTCGAACATAGGTACTGTTATATTCGACGAAAAGTTTCATCTTATATATTCTGTCGAAGATAGTTAATGTTCGACGCATATCCGTCGGAGATATGTTCGTCGAGGATAATGAATTTCCGACAGATTTTTTGACGGATCATATTTTCGACGAGAATATTTACAACCGAATATCTGACGAATATTTTCGTCGGGAATAATATATTTTCGACTGAATAGGTGTATGTCCGACGGAATAATCCGTCGGACTTAGGCTTTTTTCTTGTAGTGAATGACCATTTTGACCCTAAATGCTAAATTAGAAAATTTAATTAGGAAATACTAATTCTAATTAACAAGATTTAAATTATGATTAAGAAATTCTAATATAATTAGAAAATCCTAATTATAATTTTAGAAATATTAATTTTCTATTTTTGAGAAACTAATTGGAAATTTTAGAAATCAAATTGCCAAAACCTAAAAGGGTTCAAACCCTAAACTCTAATCCAAACCCTAAACCCTAAGGGTTTGTTCAAATATCAAAAATGCCATTAAAATTAATTGCGAAATGACTAGTTTACCCTTTTAGCATTATTGTGTGATAACTTGCAAATCTAGCAAATTTGGTAGTAGGTAACCAACTCACTTGACTTTGTTACTTCAAGAATCTAGCAAAATCAAGCAAATGAGATCATCCATGTTCTATATATCACATTATATATAGATTAAAGAGAGAGAAAGTGCATGTATTTGGTCATTTGATATCTAACTCTCACCCAACTCTCTCTCTCTCTCTCTCTCCATATCCAAAATTCACAAGTTATTCAGTCCCTTATATGATATCTAGAAAGCCAAGATCAAATCATGATGATCAAAATCAAAGCTCAAGCATCAAAGTGGTATAAACCCTAAATTTTAGAAATCCTGAGATATAATGTTAGATGTGGTTGTTTGTTGTTTAATGTTGTTTATTATGATGTTATTTAGTGATATGGGTTGTTAAATCCCAGATCCATAACATCAAAATGCTCGTATCTAGCATTTTTGAAGTCTGAAAAAAAATTTAAGAAATGGCTTGACAACCATATGTCAGACGTTTTAGATCTTTCTACGTTAATGATTTGTGTTGTTTTAAGTTTTAAACTTGTAATATGTTATGTGTTCTTTGTTCTAAAACTTGAAACAGAGTCATATCATGTCTAGATCGTAACGTGTGAGAAGTCAAAGGTCGTTAACTGTTCACGGAAAGTTGAATCTGGGCAGCCCGGAATGTTTTCCAGTGGTCTGACAAGATTTTCAACGTCTATGAATCTTACTGTTATTTGCTTGTTTGGCCATTTTTTTGTTTTCATGATGAAGTCGGGTATGTAGACTATATATTATAGTCACTATATCACTTATATCATAATCGGATTGTAAGATAATCACAGTCAAACATGTGTTGACCACCAACCTGGAACGAAATCTGGAAAAACCTAGAGTCTTGAAGAACACATTTTCTGACATAGGTTGACCAGCCTTGATCTGACATTTGTGTTGTTGTTTGAATGATCGTGTTGTATATAAATGAACCCTGACATCCCCTCTACATGTGTAAACCTATATAACACATTAATCAAGCATGGAAATCAAGTATTCAAAGGCTCAAAAAAGGTACCTCGACTGTTCCTCAATTTCTGGAAAACCCAAAAATTGAAGAACAGTTTCTGACAAGTTTTGTGGGGCTTGAATCGCACTGTTGTGATGTGTTTTGTCCAGGAAACAAGTTGTTGATTGTAGTACTACATTAGTATTACAATTCTAATCAAATTACAAGCCAGAAAGCATTAGGAACCTAGATCAAATTATGGTCAAACATATCACCTTAATCACTGACTTTGAAGATCTGGGCTTGGCCAAGAACACCTACGGCAACGGTTTTGTCGCCTATTGCCCTTTTAGCGACAGTTTAATTAAGAAATTAATTATTAATTTCTGAAAATAATTTATTTTAATAAACTAATCAAAATAAATAGTTTTTAATTATTCAAAAATACATAATAAATTCCGAAAAATTATTTTAAAGTCTTAAAAATAGTTTTTAATTATTTAGACTATATTTCATAAATATTTAATATTTTTGGAATATAAATGGTATTTAATTTATTTAATTATAATATTAAATAAATTATTTAAATATTATTTTAATTCATGAAAAAACATGAAAAATAATATTATGGTATAAGAAAATATTTTAAGTTATTTTTAATAACTTTTGATATTTTGTGATGAAATTCATTAATAAATTAATATTAATTGTAATTAGTTTATTTAATAAATATATTAAATAAATTAAGGAAAATAGAATTAATAATTTAAAAATCATATAAAAATAATTTAAGTGATATAAAA
Organism: Panax japonicus; assembly: GCA_020205505.1. Taxonomy (NCBI): domain Eukaryota; kingdom Viridiplantae; phylum Streptophyta; class Magnoliopsida; order Apiales; family Araliaceae; genus Panax; species Panax japonicus. The sequence goes on from CM035105.1 coordinate 30,245,746, forward strand.
ATATTTTAAGTTATAAAATATAACTTTTGATATTTTTCGATGAAAATATTAATATTTTAATATTAAAAGCGATTATCGGATAATGAATTTAAATATTTAAAAATCATATAAATATGATTTTAAGGTATTAAAAATACTTTAATATATTATAAATATATTATAATATTATGTGATGATTTAAATTAATATTTGATATTAAATAAATATTAATGATAAAGAAATTATGTGGTATTTAATTCATATAAATATGTTATTAAGGATTGAAAAATCTCGATAAATAATAATTATTACTTGAAAATTATTATGAGACTTGAAAAAATATTTTTACTGATATTAAAATCATTTAAGTTAATTGTTAAGTGTTTAGGCAGAGTTTAATTGAACTTAAACTCAAATTTTTGACCGACTAGACCGTCAGGATGTTAGAATTGTGTCGGGTTCAACTCAGACTGCAAAAGTTTGACTTGATACTGAATCTTATATGTGTTATAGACTGATAGGGTTATGTGGTATGTGTTTAGGTTATTCTATGTATATATATATATATAATAGTATTATATTGTGCTGATATTATTCTAATATTGGAGATCTATATTACTAATATTAGGTCTTCAGATAAAGCGTTATAAATTGCGTAGCAGTAATCAACGGTGCAGGCAAGTTTGTTTTACTTAACTCTACTAAGAGTTATTTTATTCATATATGCTTATGGATAATCATTGCTGATTACCATTGTAGAATTGTACTATGTACATATTGCAAGTATAAGTCAGGCATGAAAGGCTGATCACCTTCATTACCCTTCGGTTCAGATATATTTGTTCATATTTAATACTTGTTCAGTCAAAAGTTTGTTCGTGCTAGTTCACAATTATATTGTTGAATTATAGCCAGCCAATTATTCAAATCATTTCAATCATGATATATCGTTATATTATTGAACTTAAACTTGCTGGGCTATCTTATGCTTACCCTTGTTATATCATGATAAACATTGCAGATTAAAACGAACGCGTCGGATACAAGGAAAGGTTAAAGACGGTTCCAGCTTTAGTTTACGTATGCGATTAGATTTATAATAGTAATGTATGATGATAATGTTATATATTAAATAAGTTATGTATTAAGTATTAAATTAAGATTACTCAACCTTGGGAAAAAGTGTGTAAGTATAATGTATAAACAATTTATGTTTATATCTTCCGCAAATAGTAATATTTGTATAGACTGATCGAATCGGATCCGTGGTGATTCGGGACCTCGTATTCGAGGTCCTCACATTATTTTTTGTATTCGTATGAATATTATTTCGTTCAATATTCGCAAGAAATATTATTTTCATTTAATATTCGTAAGGAATATTATATTCATTCAATATTCAAAGGGAATACTATTTTCGTTTAATATTCGTAAGGGATATTATTTTTCTTCAGTATTCGTATAAAATAATATTTTCTTCCATACTCTGTAGTATGTAAGTAATATTATTTCGTTTCATATTTCTAATTCTATACTCATTTTGTTGAAGAATTGGCTTCTATACTCCATGAAATTAATAGAATATCCTTGATATTTGCGCTTCATCCAGTATCTTTTCATAGAAATATTATTCTGAGCATTCTTGATAAGTTTTAACTTTTTTATGTCGGGGTTACTATTCCTGAAGTACTATCCACGGGATACTATTCACTTGAGTACTATTAACCCGGGGTACTATTCATGATAAAAATTGATTCATTTTCGGTCCATATTATTTTTCGTACAATATTACTCTTGAATTTTACTCCACAAAGCAATATCATGTTGAAAATTTGGACGTTATTGATTTCTGGATAAATTAAATTATAAATCTTTAAAATTTATCCTTGAACTTGTTTGATTGAATTGTCATCAACCTCATGCTTATATTATGTTGAAAGTCATCTGTTGGTCGATTTCACAATCGAAAAACTGGCGCAAGTATACGCGGTCTAACAAGTAATACAGTGATAAGAGAGTGTCGAACCCACGAGGACCAAGACTTAACGGGAAACAATTACTAAGGTAAAGTCGTTACTAATCTTATCTAAACAAAAGAAATAGATGGTTGGTTAAACAAATTCTATAGGACAATCAAATTGCGAGAAGAAACAGCTCTAAGAAATGAAGATAGGATTACAACTCCCCTAATGCTTCGCCTAATCTTCTGACTATCCGTAATATAAACAAATCAAGGAATGGCCAACTGAGATTAAAGTAAGCATAAGCTTCTGTCGAAGGTCAAATGCTACTCCTTGACAAGCCAGAACACAATATGTCTATTGGTGAATCTAATCTGATCAAGGTCATTATGCTCAACTCCAAGGTCACACAAGGCAAGTGAGGATATGTCTATCCTACTAGCACAATAAGCCCACAATTAAATATCAGGACAAAACAAGTGTCATTGTATTTAAAGGAAGACAGTAATATCCATTTATCAATTTCCACTACTATCAAAACCTATTTCTTTATCAAGAAATCAGACATTATAAGCAAAATACAACAACCCATTGCAAAATGCTTCATTATATAAAACGAGAGAGAAAGTCGATTAAGCTATTCAAAAAGTTACATTGCAATCCTAACAATGGAGTTAGTTCATAACTATGGGACTAACACATAGTTCTAATACACCACCCATTTCAGACAAATACAATAAATAGAAGATTTGAAATAAGAAAAACCCCTAAAGAAAGGAGTACTCTTCAGTCAAACAATCTCTTCACTTGCAAGATCTGAGAAAATGGAGAGCAACGGATCTCTTTTCAACTCCTTTTTCCTTCCTTCTTCTCTATTCTCTAGCTTTTCTTATCTCTTTTTCCTCTCTCTAACAGCCGCCTGCCCCTCCTTTTTATCCTTCCAATTTGCTAGGTCAAACACTTCCTGTCTGCCTGGGAACCGAAGGTGGCGCTGCGGCGCGGGCCACGAAGGCTTGAGTCGCGCTGCGGTGCTGCCTAAGGAACTGGGACACGGAGCTCGCGTTGCAGCGCGAGCCAGCATAGGATAAGTGGCGACGCGACGCGGATTTTTGTCAGCATGTGGCAGAATGTGGCGCTGCGGCGCGGCCAATGACTCTGGCCTTGGCGCCGCGGCGCGGGAAAGTTCAAAAAGACAGTTTTGCCCCTTCAAAGAAGCACAAACACTGCGAAGCTCTGCAATGCAACGATTAAATACAAAAACACTATATTCCCAATAAAACTATATAAAAACTATGAATCCAGGCAAGTAATTAAGGCAGAAAATATCTGATTCGCAGGTTTAAATCTCACTCATCAAATACCCCCAAACTTAAGTCTTTGCTTGTCCTCGAGCAAACTATCTAACACAATAATAACAGTAGACACTAAAATGCGAAAGGAAAATAAAAATATATACTAGCATCGCAGCTACGATTATCTATAAAAACTACCCCCAAAAGAAAGAGTCAAACACGGGGATGAACAAGGGTTCAATCTATTTCAAGCATAAGACTGTAATCGATCCAATCTGTACACGTGTGTGAAGATCAACCGTCCTGACTAATCATAGCCCAAATAAGCTTGCATAGTTGATTGTTAAAACCAAACACATTCCGCAACTTAAACATTCAACAAGCATTAAGAATAAGACGCAAATGCAGGGAAAGATCAAAAGGTTTTAGCAAGCCGATAGTAAAATTAGACTCGGATAGTACTTAATTACCTTAGGCTAATCAGAACTACCCATGAATGAGCTTTTGATCAGCGACTCCCAAGCTAGACGACTTTAGGGCACTAGGTGTAGAACACCCCGAAGAATCTAATAACTCGAGCAGTAAAGGCCACGTAATCAACATAAGCCAACTGAGACTTCACAACAAGAACGAAAGTTTAACAGCGAGTGCATTTTATGCTCCATCTCGATATCGGCTCTGCGTTTATAGGCGAGTGCATTTTACGCTCCATCTCGACCCACCGCACAACTTTCGATATAAACAAAATATTATTATTATTATATATATATATATATATTTTTTAAACGAGTACATTTTATGCTCCATCTCGATATCGGCTCTGCGTTTATGGGCAAGTGCGTTTTACGCTCCATCTCGACCCACCGCACAACTTTCGATATAAACACCCTTAGCTAGAAACCAAGATCCAAAACTGCATAGACACCCAAGTCTTTTATTACCTTGCACAAATGAAAGTTTATAAGAGTGAACAACTAGTCAACACAATCAACACACAAACTAAATTCGAAGAATAACTAGTTAACACAGCTGGTCAGAGCTTGCAAGAAGGACGGATCAATAACAGTCTAAACTTGTCAATTCATAAACCCCTAGCACAAGGCAAGCTTGACACAATTCTACGAGATATATACTCATTTGGAGCTAGACATAGCCACAATCCAACAAAAATTAGCAATGATAAATATAACACCCTTGCTAAATAGCAGCTCAAAATAGGGTGAAAAGGCCATTAACATGGCACAAGCATCCGAATCTGTAAAAGCCCCAAAAAGATGGCTAGAAACCACAATCATGCTAAATAAAATCAAAATAAAACCAAAAACAGCTCAGGCATCCATAATGATAAAGATAATCAACCAAATCCTGCAGTTCAAAAGACTGCACCAAAACATAATACAGAAATAAAGTCAGACAGTAGTCCTAACATGGTAGCACTAAGATAAATAGATAAAAATTAAAAGCAACACCCCCAAACTTTAGGAGAGCAATGTCCCCATTGCTAAAACGTAAAACAGTTGAATACACAAGAGGGCTTCCCTGGAGATCACTCACTCCGCAGCAGTTTCAGCTTCATCTTCATCAGCGCCGTCAGCTTCGGCGGGCGGTGATGGAGGAGGGTAAGGTGGAAATATGGGAGGATCGGGAAACTGGTATGGCGTGAAGTCAATGCCCTCGCCACAATAATCAGTGTAGATCCCTTGCATAATATTCACCAGCTCAGCCTGGTACTGCATCGCTATCTCCTGCCTTTGAGCCATAGCAGCGATATGCCTCCGCTGCCTCTGTGCCTCAGCATCCTGCTTCTGATGCAGCAGGGTAAGGGATGCCATGATGTCTATCAAAAGACCCTGACTAGCCGGTCCTGACTCAGGTGCTTGAGGAGGCTCTGGTTCGGCGGAAGGAGGCGGTGCTGTAGGCGGTCCGTACCCTTCGCCCCTTAAATGAGATTCTGCCCCGTCCCAAACAGTGAAGCGTTTGATCGTCAGATGGTCAATTATAGTCATGGGCGGCGAAACTGTCTCATCAAGGCCCCACTGTACCCCTGCATGCTTGCACAATGTCGTGATCACAGATGGATGGGGAAGTCCCGAAACGACTGTACTCTTGATTGCCTTAATGATCGAGTCGTGGATGAGAACTCCTATATCCACGTTCAAGCCCGTGACAATGGCAAAAAGCAGAATCGCCCTGTCTTTAGTCACATCGCTTAGGTGACGGGTCGGCAGCATGGAGGCGCAAATGAAGCTGTACCACGCCTTCCCGTAGCGACTGAGCGCAGCAGCCGGGAAGCTGGTCTTCTCACCCGTATAATCATTTTTCTTCCACGCCGTGCCAGGCTTGCAGAGCCTTCTGATAACATCCTCCTGGTCATAACTGCGGAGCCCCAGCTGCATATAATCATTACCCGCATAGTCGGGTGCCTCGAACAGTGCATTAATTGTTTTATTATCAAATGACACCGGTCTACCCCTGACTATAACCACAGCAGGACCATCAGGACTGGCGTTGGCATAGAATTCCCGAACCACAGGCACAACAGCAGATATGGGCGGCTTGGTGAAGTTTACCCACTTCCGTTCGATAATCATATTCATGAGCTCCCCGTCCTTTCTATCGGGCCGCAACCCCCGCTCAGGAAGCAAATTGTGCTTGCCAAAGGAGTCTTTGTACCGCTTCCACGTTGCCTCACTGATAAACTTGGTAGGGTCCCAAGCCGGTAGCGGTGCCGCGGCAGAAGACGAAGATCCACCGACACTAAGACGCTGCCTTTTTGGCGCCATGGTAACAGTAGGTTTGATTCAAACTTTATCGGAACGACCCTCGAAGCACTGCCAACCTCAACCCCAAAGCACACCCAGCGAAAAATAAACCAAGACAGCCCCAATTGGCCTACACTTTTGGTTCAGGCAATTTGTCAAACACCTTGCGTGCGATGCCCAAACAACACCTGGACAGCCTTTAATTGAAATAGCTCTAACCCGATTTCCGTCAGTGGAAATCACCCCAAATCACACTAGAAGAAGAGCACGGAAAAAAACTTAAAAAAAATCTCGGATCCAGAAAACCCTCGAAATTACCTTTGGAAGGAAACCCTAGCACTTGAGTGGGGGGGAGCCTTTGATGAATTGATGCTCAAATCAGAATTTAGAGGCTGAGTAGAGACACGACCGATGGATACAGTGATTTGGCTAATGGGTCGTAAGCGCGCAGGATACCAAGAGGGAGACTGCAAAGATGGTTGAGAAGAACTGGAGACTTAGCCGATCAGCTTGCTTTATAAAGCAACTGGAAAAACAAAATTTCGCTAATGGCGCCGCGGCGCGAGATATTGCACAATGATTGGCGCCGCGGCGCGAGTTTGCAGTAACTGGGCACTTCTTGTGGCGCCGCGGCGCGAGATTTCCTTTGTTGGATGGCGCCGCGGCGCGAGTTAGCAGTAGCTGGGCACATTTTGTGGCGCCGCGGCGCGAAATTTCCTTTGTTGGTTGGCGCCGCGGCGCGAGTTAGCAGTAGCTGGGCACATTTTGTGGCGCCGCGGCGCGAAATTTCCTTTGTTGGTTGGCGCCGCGGCGCGAGTTAGCAGTAGCTGGGCACATTTTGTGGCGCCGCGGCGCGAGATTTCCTTTGTTGGATGGCGCCGCGGCGCGAGTGCTGAACTCTGAGCCCTTTTTTCATCTGTTATCTGCACAGACCAAAACAAGCACAACAACTACACCACACAAGCAAACATACATTGTTAAAAACACAACAAACACTATTAGCAACATGTTAAACACAAAACAGAAAAGCTATCAGCTAAGCTAAGTGATAAAATTAACAATCACTGAATACTTGGAATCAGTGAAGAAACAACTAATATTTATACCGAGGTGGGGGTGCCTCCCCACCAAGCGCGTGTTTTATAGTCGTCAGCTTGACTATTCATCCCGACTTAGGTCCGGTCTCCAAGTGTAATGGAGGTATTTTGACGGTCAACCTCGCCGCCCCAGTAGTGCTTTAAACGTTGCCCATTCACCTTGAATGTGGAATCGGAATTTGAATCCATAAGCTCAATTGCTCCATGGGGATAAACCTTAGCTATAGTCAAGGGGCCCGACCATCGGGACTTTAGCTTCCCGGGAAACAATTTTAGCCGGGAGTTAAACAGAAGAACTTGCTGACCCGGTTCAAAATGCCTCTCAAGGATCTTCTTGTCGTGCCACTTCTTGGTATTTTCCTTGTACAACTTGGCATTTTCATATGCCTGCAGACGAAATTTATCTGCTTCATTCAGTTGTAACAGCCGTTTTTCGCCGGCTGCCTCAAGATGTTAAGCTTTTGAATCGCCCAGTAAGCGTTGTGCTCCAATTCGACCGGGAGATGACAAGCTTTTCCATAAACTAGCTAGTAAGGGGACATTCCGATGGGCGTTTTATAAGCTGTGCGGTAGGCCCATAATGCATCATCAAGCTTCTTCGACCAATCCTTACGGTTTGGGTTAACGATCTTTTCCAGGATTCGTTTCACCTCTCGGTTCGAAATTTCAACTTGGCCGCTGGTCTGAGGGTGGTAAGCAGTGGCTATTTTATGAGTTACCCCATACTTGGCTAAAAGTGCTTCAAAATACTTATTGCAGAAGTGAGACCCTTCATCGCTAATTATGGCCCAAGGTGTGCCAAAACGGGTGAAAATATTCTTTTTGAGGAACTGAAGCACCACCTTCGCATCATTTGTCGGCAAGGCAACTGCTTCCACCCACTTTGAGACGTAGTCAACTGCCACCAGGATGTAGAGATTGTTGAACGAGGAAGGGAATGGTCCCATAAAATCAATGCCCCGGACATCAAACAACTCTACTTCCAGAATATTTTGCAGCGGTAGTTCATGCCGCTTCGAAATAGTGCCCACCCGTTGGCATCTGTCACAATGCATCACATACGCGTGAGCATCTTTAAAAAGGGTGGGCCAATAGAATCCTGACTGTAGCACTTTAGCGGCAGTTCGCTGGCCTCCGAAATGACCTCCATAATTAGATGAATGGCAATGATTCAACACGTCTTCAATTTCTTCTTCAGGCAAACATCTACGCAAGATCTGATCCGAACACTGTTTGAATAGGAAAGGCTCGTTCCAAAAATATTGCTTGGTATCTTTAAGGAATTTCTTCCTTTGTTGGAAACTCAGGCCTTGAGGGATAACTTGGCAAGCGACGTAATTTGCGAAGTTCGCATACCATGGGGCTTTACCATGTACCAATAAGAGCTGCTCGTCTGGAAAGAATTCATTTATAGCCCTGTCGGCTTCAGTACACGATGTAGTGTTTTCCAATCTACTTAAATGGTCGGCAACTTGATTCTCAGTTCCCTTCTTGTCTCTGATTTCTAAGTCAAATTCTTGTAAGAGCAAAACCCACCGTATCAATCTCGGCTTAGCGTCCTTCTTTTCAATCAAATACTTAATTGGCGAGTGATCGGTGTATACGATCACCTTCGTCCCGATGAGGTATGAACGGAACTTATCAAAAGCATACACTATTGCCAACAGCTCCTTCTCAGTGGTAGTATAATTTAACTGCGCGTCTGTCAGTGTCTTGCTGGCATAGTAGATGGTGTGGAAGACCTTCTCCCTTCGCTGGCCTAAAACTGCCCCTATAGCGAAATCACTAGCATCGCACATAAGCTCAAAAGGGTAGGTCCAGTCAGGAGCTACCACAATAGGTGCTGTGACAAGTCTTGTCTTTAAGGATTCAAAAGCGCCCAAGCAGGCGGCATCAAAGTGGAAGGGCTGATCTTTTTCCAGCAGGGTGCACAACGGTTTGGTAATGCGCGAAAAGTCCTTGATGAACCTTCTGTAAAATCCGGCGTGCCCGAGAAAACTCCTTACCCCTTTTACTGAGGTGGGCGGGGGAAGGTTGTTGATAACATCTATCTTGGCCTTATCAACCTCAATACCTCCAGCAGAAATCCGATGACCCAAAATAATGCCCTCTTCAACCATGAAGTGACACTTCTCCCAATTTAGCACAAGGTTAGTTTCAGCGCAGCGATGGAGAACTGCAGTCAGATTTGTAAGGCAGTTATCAAACGAGCTCCCAAACACAGAGAAGTCGTCCATGAAGACCACCAGGGTCTTTTCAACCATGTCAGAGAAGACTGACATCATACACCGCTGAAACGTAGCGGGGGCATTGCACAACCCGAAAGACATCTTTCGAAAGGCAAAAGTCCCATATGGACATGTGAATGTCGTCTTCTCCTGATCTCCCGGGGCAATAGAAATCTGATTGTACCCCGAGTAACCATCCAGTAAACAGTAGTATTCATGTCCCGCCAACCGATCGAGCATTTGATCAATGAAAGGGAGAGGAATGTGATCCTTACAGGTTACTTTGTTCAGTTTCCTGTAATCCATGCACACTCTCCACCCAGTCACCGTCCTGGTGGGAATAAGTTCATTATTCTCATTGGTCACAACTGTCATGCCTCCTTTCTTGGGCACACACTGGATCGGACTAACCCACGGACTATCGGAGATGGGGTAGATAATTCCCGCATCAAGCAATTTAATGATTTCTTTCCTGACGACCTCTTTCATTATCGGATTTAGCCGCCTCTGGTGCTCTATAGAAGGTTTTGAGCCTTCCTCCAGTAGGATCTTGTGCATGCAAAGAGTTGGACTGACCCCTTTCATGTCTGCAATCGACCATCCCAACGCCATTTTGTACTTCTTTAGCACAATGAGCAACTTCTCTTCCTGACACTTGGTTAGAGAAGCAGAAATTATCACAGGTAATGAAAGAGAATTTCCCAAATATGCATACCTTAGATGGTTAGGCAACGGTTTTAGCTCAAGAGCTGGAGGCTCAATGATTGACGGCAAACCCTTGGAAGTTGATGCCTCATCATCTTTAAGAGACTCGAATTGGCGGTGCGAATGCCTTGATCTTAGTGGATCATCAAGCCACATGGCACATTCAATATACGATGGCTCTTCCGTAGTACTCGCCCCTGTTAGTGTAGCTTCTAGAGAATCTTTAATGCACGTCTCTGAGAATACCCCATTCACTGCTTCAGCAATCGTAGTGACCTGGAAGCAATCCTCAGGGGTGTTAGGATATTTCAGAGCACGGAAAACATTGAAGGTCACCTCTTGGTCTTGAACTCTCATTGTTAGCTCCCCTTTTTGGACGTCAATCAGGGTCCTTCCAGTTGCCAAAAATGGCCTTCCCAATATTATCGGGATGGGGAGCCATTCTGGAAGACCATGGTGCGGGCATTTTCTCAGGAGATCCTTAAATCGCTACCATGAGTCGTATAAGGATTCGGATTCAAATTGCACAAAGGACGTGATATCGTGCCTGAGCCTAGCTGTTTTGGCAGGCGGAAAGAACTTCGCCATAAATTTCTGCGCCAAGTCAGCCCATGTTGTAATGGAGCCAGTCGACAGTGAATGTAGCCAGCTCTTGGCTTTGTCCCTTAATGTAAACAGGAACAGCCGGAGCCTGATGGCTTCGTCAGACACTCCGTTGCATTTGAAGGTGTCACAGATTTCCACAAAGTTAATCAGGTGATCATTGGGGTCGTCATTAGGCATTCCCCCAAACTGAATGTTTGTGCACATTTGAATAGTGCCCGGCTTTATATCAAAATTATTAGCCTGAATGGCGGGCCTTAAAATGCTCGCCTGGAGATCATCAACACGAGGCATAGCATAATCCCTCAAAGACTTCTGAAGCTCCTCAGCCATTATGACGGGCACAGGTATGTCCTCGGGTGTGTCCACAAATTTTTTTCTCAACAGTCGTCCGAAGGTCCTATCAACCTCGGGATCAAGAGGTATTGTATTCTGCCCCTTCCGAGGTGGCATAAACAATGAAGACTACCTGAAGAGAGAGTTAAACAAATCGGTTTAAAGTAAGATTGTAATGACTTAGATTTAATAATGCAAAACAATTAATTCTTAAGTCCCCGGCAACGGCGCCAAAAACTTGTTGGTCGATTTCACAACCGAAAAACTGGCGCAAGTATACGCGGTCTAACAAGTAATACAGTGATAAGAGAGTGTCGAACCCACGAGGACCAAGACTTAACGGGAAACAATTACTAAGGTAAAGTCGTTACTAATCTTATCTAAACAAAAGAAATAGATGGTTGGTTAAACAAATTCTATAGGACAATCAAATTGCGAGAAGAAACAGCTCTAAGAAATGAAGATAGGATTACAACTCCCTTAATGCTTCGCCTAATCTTCTGACTCTCCGTAATATAAACAAATCAAGGAATGGTCAACCGAGATTAAAGTAAGCATAAGCTTCTGTCGAAGGTCAAATGCTACTCCTTGACAAGCTAGAACACAATATGTCTATTGGTGAATCTAATCTGATCAAGGTCATTATGCTCAACTCCAAGGTCACACAAGGAAAGTGAGGATATGTCTATCCTACTAGGACAATAAGCCCATAATTAAATATCAGGACAAAACAAGTGTCATTGTATTTAAAGGAAGACAGTAATATCCATTTATCAATTTCCACTACTATCAAAACCTATTTCTTTATCAAGAAATCAGACATTATAAGCAAAATACAACAACCCATTCAAAAATGCTTCATTATATAAAACGAGAGAGAAAGTCGATTAAGCTATTCAAAAAGTTACATTGCAATCCTAACAATGGAGTTAGTT